>OX438748.1:16306504-16906504 GCA_949316235.1 Oegoconia quadripuncta | reverse complement strand
CCCTACCATTTCACCAGACTTACATCACAGTTTGACCTAATTTATTATCAATTAATTAATTGTTAAATTAACTTTGTAGTGAATAAATACCTTTTATTTATTTATAAACAGCTGCTCTAACTAAACCTAGGATTGTTGAACTAAGCTATAGTTTATGCGATACCTGACAAGAGTCGACGCCTCCAGCCAGCTTTCCTCCGCAGATCTGGTGATCCTCGATGCCACACCAGAGTCTGTTGCACATAGGTCGCAGCAGAGAGTCACACTGTTGAGAATCTATGAGGTCCACTACCGCTGCTTGGAGATTAGGTGAGGTTCTTCTTCCGGCTGCAAAAGTTTTTGTCAAGATGGAGTTGGAAAACATAGTGAGAAAACCTGCGTGCTTGAGAAGTTTCAAGACATGTGTAGGTAAATGTCGGTGAGTCTGTTCTGGTGAACTACGGCATGTTACGGCCTACTCAATTTGGAGGGCAAAGAGGTGATTATTATGTAAACATAAGAGACAATTAACGAGATTATATCTGATTTGTCTTTAGATTATATGTTTAGATCGAAGAAGGTAGAGCGATTATTACGAGCTAAATTCAACCGTATTTCTCGTGACATAACTACACAACAAACAAAAGTTTTTTGCGACTTACATCCTTTTAAAATTTAGGAAAAAAGTAAAAATTATACATTGGATTTAATGCCAATGCTGCATTGATGATTAATATCGAATACTTAGGTCTGTGGCCTCATATGCTGTAAAAATTAAGTTTCTTGTGTAACGCAATAAATAGGACACTGCTTTTCATATCCTACATTCATACTAAAAATCCTCACTGAGAAATCATCACCATCATATTTCCCGGTGCATTTCTGTGTTGAAAATTGGCACGAAGGTGGATCTTGTGACGCAAGTGAATGAATAATTAGAAAGAAGAAAGAAAACAATATTTAAACTCAGGCACAAACAATCAGGTACAAGTATTACACAGTCGATACACATATAAAAAGTAAACATTGTGTTTGCCATCCAAATGTCACGTGGAGTCAAAAAGGTCTCCAACTCAGCGTGGGTTGTAGCCGTTCACTACAACGCTGGTTTTCAGAGGAGCCTCCAAATAACGCACGGACACTGGTCAACAATTACACATAAGAAAAATAATTCATTTTAAAAGTCTTGGGGAATTATTACGATATAAACATTATTTCCATTTAATATCATGAGATCGGTTAATTCATTCAATGGTGTCAATGGCGATTGTAGGCATCCCTCAAATAAGAGTCCTACTTGCACTCGACTGTTTTTTTTTTTAAGTTTTCCATGAAACTACTCTAAGCAATGTCCTATAAGTATAGAGATAGATATAAATGTATAGAGAACTTTTTTTTATGTACAACGGGTTAGCACTTGACCTCAATCACACCTGATGTTAAGTGAAGATGAGGTGGAAGGTGGAAACGTACTGACCCGGAAACCCAAATATT
Source organism: Oegoconia quadripuncta (assembly GCA_949316235.1). Taxonomy (NCBI): domain Eukaryota; kingdom Metazoa; phylum Arthropoda; class Insecta; order Lepidoptera; family Autostichidae; genus Oegoconia; species Oegoconia quadripuncta. The sequence goes on along the minus strand of OX438748.1, from coordinate 16,905,031 downwards.
TGGGAAACTGGCTATCTTATCTCTGATAACCGAAACACAACAATGCTATTAACATTACTGTTTGGCGGCAGATTTAGATAAGTTGGTGGTAGCTAGCCAGGCGGACATTTAAAATGTCCTACCACCAACCAAATCGAGTACTAAACATGTACCCCGCTGGGGATCGAACCCGCGACCTCCGATTCGTAAACCCTGTTGTTTACTTTGAGCCACGGAGGCGGTTAAACTGCTATTTACAGTCTACCTAACACTATCAATTTAGGTAATACCATTTGGAGCATGTTTTAAAACCGCCTCTGCGCAGCGGCTTAGTGACCACTGCATCGTGGATTTATGGGCAGATAATGCAATTTATTAACAGATCCCGTTATCGCATTCTTTCCACTGGATCTCCTGTAATATCTAGGCGCAGTCCGTGGTGTATACGAAAGCAGGAGTCCGAGCTTCATTCGACCTCCTTCCTTCGATTTCATTGGCTACATCCCCACTTAGCAAGGGGGAAGTGGGAATCCTCTTTTCTTACACACCTTTTTTTTTTCTTGGGAAAACCAACAGCTGGGTTACAAATTATCACTTAAACTAAGAAACTGAAAGCCAATTAGAGGTTTCCATTGATTGTTTGTTTGTTTGTAAACGCTTTATTGTACAAAAAGGCAAAACATTAATTTTGCATTGATACTAATTGAGTACAACGGCGGACTTGATACCCTATTTTTTTAATTAATCTGGGGTCCAAGGTAGCAATAGAGACATGTAGGGCACCGTCTACCTTCTATAACTATACCGGATGAGTTTTTTTACCGTAAGGAAAAAATAGGGCATATTAGGTAAGTGAAATAGAAATTATTGGCATAGGTAGTTTAACAATATTTTTTTTCAAAAACGCACGCGCCGCCCTCTGATTGATAAGTGACTATCATGCGAAATTTATTTGGATCTCATATTTTCTCCAAATTTTCTTTATTTATTTAATTTAGTGATGGTTGCACTCTGGTGCCTTGGCGACTCGGTCGCTCTCTGGTATGAGATGCCACATGTGTTGACACCTTGGCCCCGTCTTACGTGCAGAGCTCTGCCCGCAAGGCTGGTTCTGCAGCCGATCTCGCCCAGATAGTAAAGTGCCTTATGAGCTTGCGGCACTTGCCTTCGAGACTCTGGGTCCCTGGTCTTCAGACACCAAAAAATTCGTAAAGGAGGTGTCTGATAAGCTAATTGTGGCATCAGGTGATATAATTCTTTTTTTCTAAGTTCGATGATAATTAAGTATTGTTTAGATTAATAATAATTTATGAAACAACAAATTTATAAATATCGGCGTGTACTTAACTATAGTTAATAACACTGACAATAATTATTTAGTGATGTAATTATGTGGAATAGGCTACAAACAAGACCGTCAAATGCCACACTTAACGCTTTATTCGATGATGGTTTTGAAAAACAAAAATTAAACTAACTATGCTAATACCTTCTATTTCACTTACCTTATTTATTATGCCCTCTTTTTTCCTGTTAAACTTATATGGTACCTTACAAACTATAACTAGGTAATTCAACTGAATATATAATAATTTTTATTTTTAGATTCAGATTTATTTGTAATATAGTCTTACACTCTCAATACTCCTGCTATATCTAACTAATCTAACTTCTTCTTCTTTTCGAGTGAATGGCAAAAATATTAAGTCCAACTAATATTATAAATGCGATAGTTTGTATGTCTTTTGTTTGTTGCTCAATCACGGCGAAGATTATGCACGCATTTGGATGAAATTTAGTATATAGGCCAAGAGACTCTCACTGACCGACTGGATGGGGATCCAGTCGGTCAGTGAGACTCTCCAGAGCTGGCGTTGCGAAGAGACGTCGCGTCCCTCTGCATTCTCTATCGCATATTTCATGGGGGTGTTCTGAAGAACTGTTCGAGCTAATACCCGCTGCTCAATTTAACCGATACACTTCTAGCCGAAAATTAAATTTCCATCCACATCACCTGGATGAGTGGAAGTCCACCACTGTACGTTTCTCAAGAAACTTCTTACCACGTACGACCACCCTGTGGAACGGACTTCCGGCAGCGGTATTCCCGAACGAGTACGACATTGGAACCTTCAAGAAACCAGCCTACACCTTCCTCAAAGGCCGGCAACGCATCTGTGACCCTTTTGGTGTTGCGGGTGTCCATGGGCGGCGGTGATTGCTTTCCATCAGGTGACCCGCATGCTCGTTTACCGCCCTTTCATATATATATATATATATATATATATAAAAAAAACATACCTTAGATTAAAATATTTTTAATCCCGATAAAATTAGTAGTTCCCGCGGGATTGACAAATTAAACATATCTTCGAACAACTTCCACGCAGGCGAAGCCGCGGGCAGAAAAATAAATAAGTTTTTGTATATTAAAAAAAATGAAGTGTACTTAAAATATGTGATATACGTATCACTGCATAACAACATTTTTTATGTAGGGAGTAAATATGTAGCAACAATATAATACATATTGAAGCAAAACAAAGAGCCATTGACGTTGCTACTTTCTGGGCCAAACTACTTCAGGTCAATCATAATTTTTGTCATTGACTCGAAATAAGATGAATACATATTAGTCGTGTGAAGGAAAACAGTTCAATTACCTGTTTCCACAACACCCCATCCAGTTAAGGTGGCTTCTTTTCCGAGACTGCTTGTGTCAAAATTTCTCCAAAGGCAAGCTGGTTGGAGATTGCTTGTAAACTCAACCTCACGCTGCAGCTCCATAAGCGCTATGTCGTAGTATTTCTTCGGAGATTGGTATGAAGGATGGACGATTATTCTGGAGATATTACGGTCTTGTGGTGGTAGACCGTTCGACCACTGAAAACGACAATTGACAATTGTTTCGATCACACATTTTTCACAATAAAATTCTCAACTTATTTTTATTCAACTACGCCGATGCCAAAAGGATGGTAATTAATTCAGTGAATTTGTATGTATATAACTTATCTAAAGACTTAACACCCCAACTGATCGAGATGGGTATCAATTGACAAGTCTCGACGAAAAAAATATGTATTTACAAAAAGAAATGTCTAAATAAATATAGTAACAATAACAAAAACAAAAATCCGAGTACGGCACATAAGCAATCAAACACAAAACGAAATGACACGATTAATTAAAGGGGCCCATTCACGGCAGTCCGCTTTGCCATCCACCGATTGTGAATGTTGTTGCAGCCTGCATGGCGCCCGGCAACACCAAGCAGAATGCGTCTTGAGTCCTGCTCAAAGCGTGGAAGGCGAACTGCTATGCAAGAAGTGAATGGGCCCCTTTAGTTCGGAGTTGGACGCTGCGTTAGTTAAGCGCTTCACACACGGCACATATGCTATCTTAAGATATTGCTTACTCGCTCATACGAAGCGATATGCTCCTCATGAAGTGAGAAATGAACAAAATGCCAAATATATCGTAATATTTCAAATAATATCTTAAGGCTCTCTCTTTCATACTTTCATATGAGTATAAAATATATATTATCTTCATCGTGTATGATGCGTTTAGAACCCTAATACTCCAATCAGTTTGACGACCAACCCCCATAGCATGACAGGCGCGATAAACGTCTACGTCACACGAGATAACACATGTCTTGCTCATTCGCTAGGACGAAATATACAACTATCCCACTCTCAATCCTACGTCGCGCGCGACAAACCATGTCATGTTACGCAGCCTAGTTTGTGCAGTGATTACAAGCCCTGACGTGAAAAACTTACGGAGTCAATGATATTCTTATCACCAAGCCTGACGATTTTCGGCACGACGTCAGCTATGGTAGTGTCACGTGACGACGCCTTGGTGCAATGCGCTGCGGTCAGCACGAACTTGTTGCTGATGAGGGAACTGCCGCATTTGAAGACCCACGTGCCGACATTTGCTCTCCAACCTATGGCGCCCTGGTAGATGGTTGATAATTTTAAAAGTCAAGAAGATATGAAGGGGGTACCATCATGTGCGACAGTAGTGATTGGACACTTATTTAATTGCCTCGTGATTAATAATGGGATATTTAGTGGTTTTTGGTAATACGTTTTCACCCCATTTCCTACTAATATCATTCAGCCAAAATTTTGAATGAATAAATCAATGAAGTTAATGTAGTAATAATGTAGTAGTAGTAATGTAGTAAGTTAAAGTAGAATGTGTGTTTATCAATTATTCTATATTTAGTGCACGGATTGGAGATGGACTATCTCTCTGAGAGACATTATGATCTTCTGTTTGTGCCAAAATGTAGATAATGTCCTTGATTGACATATAGGTACTTAGGGCTCTTTTATTCCAAAGTTTCGAACATATAGTAAGGCTTGTGAAATGAGATGACGCATTTTCTTATTATCTCGATAGAATAGTTTATAGCGTCTAATGTATACGCTGCCTTGAAGTCATCTACATAGCAATGTGAGATTTCAGTACTGGCTTCTACTCTACCAGGTATTTGACGGCCATATGCCAAAGGTCAATGGGCTAAGGTCCACGATCAAATAAATCTGAATGAATCAAGGATGCTATCATCAAAATGTTCTTTTGTCAGAATATTCCCAGGACACAGTATGCTATAATCAAAATGTCCTTTTATCTGATCATTTCAAGAACACAATACGCTATAATCGAAGTGTCCTTTTGTCTGAATATTTTTAAGACACAATACGCTTTAATCAAACTATACTTTTGTCTGAATATTTCAAGGACAGGATACGCTATAATCAAAATGTACTTTTGTTTAAATGTTTCAAGGTCCATAATACGCTACCATCAAGAACCTCTTTTTTAAGTTTCTAGGACAGAATGTGCTATATTTGAATTATCCTATTGTTAGTATCCCAGTAAGTGGGAGTGTCAGTAAATGTGTTAAAAGGCCGCTACCATACCCCATTGTACCGACAACTACTTTTAATTATGTTCATTATCATCGAGGTTAGACAAACCTCACTGATCACATGATGGAACAGAAAGGTGGACAATGGAACTCTTCCATAGCTACTAGTAAAATTGAAACTATAATTATAAATATTGCAGCACTCGTGCCATCGTTTATAATTTTTCTCAAACATGCATGGAAATATTGTCATTACTTTCGAAAAAAGAACACGCGAAGTATTTAATCTACGGACAGCGAAAAATAAATCCATTGCAGGAGCGTTTTTTGAATTTGGAACATTACAACGCTCCAGCAATTTTGTATGAACCGGCGTGCTGGGGTTATTATATACTCTTTGATTGGATCTCTTTTATCATTCGTGGCATACCAAAATCTCTTTGCTTAGTACAAATTGCGTTCACGTGGCTGTATGCGTAAATGCGTTTGCCTTTCGGCACAGATGATAAATAGAAATTCGGCGGCAAAGCTGAAAATTCGTTTTGATTTGTTATTTAAATATTTATTATTTCCCTGCATTCTTTTGAGAAAAGCACTATATATATGCCTCGGCGGAAATGGCAATTGCCTGTCTCGTATTAGTGAAGTCCTCGCCTACGGCTCGGCCTTCAAACACATACTCGACCTGCAATTGCCTATTTCCCGGCCTTTGCAATAATGTACTATTAACTCCAGACGAAAAACGACGGGTCTGATATGTTTGACGGCGTTCTGTGTGTGTCCAGTTTTATCCGAACGTATGTCAGTAATACGTGATCTGGTTTGAATACGGTTATGGATAGGTTTTTAGTCATGTGCATTAAAAAATCGGTCCAACCGTGTCGACGATTTTTTAAGACCTTTTCATACAGTTTTTTGGTGTTTTTGATGGCATCACTGTCTTTCGAGGGTTTTCTAAATTTTCATTATTTTTTTAATTAAAATTAGCTTTAGAAATTGGTTAAGTTTAGCTTTTAGCACTGGTGGTTTGGTCTATCAAGATAATTTATAATCATTTGTTTCCTCCGCGGATTTAACTGTTCAATATATTAGTCATATTGGATTATATTGACATGTGATATTATCATGTACGCATAGAGGGTTAGTATAGGATATAACCATTTCACCTACCATATGAGGAAACTCCCCAGGCAGAGCGTCCCTACCGCCAATAGCAAAGTAAGGGCCATTGGGTCCTCGATGGGCTATTAAGTATGCAATACCTGCAATTAAAGTTACTTCAGTTTTAAAAATCAAAAATTTTTAATTTATTGTAACTACAGCACATCAATGTTGTTGTAGGTTGTATATAGTAGAAGCCAGTTAATTATTCTATTCTGTTTTGTCCTGCCATACTGTGTTAAATATGCATATATATGTATTATTATCGTCTACTTAACAATATCTCTAAAGCCATATAGTGTGTTATAATCCTTTATTTACACATTGTATTTATGATTTGTCACGCTCTATTATTCTGAATCTGAATAATCTGAATTATAACAGGTACATTATTTCTCAACATAATGTAGCGTCGCTAATAAATATAAATAATAGACAAATATAATTTACAATATTTTATTCTTTTCGAGGGGCCCCTTCGAAACCTGAAAATACAGATTATACAGGGGGTAACAAGCGTTAGCATATGTGCGTTTGTAACAAGTAACTATTAATTTGTGTTTTGGTATCTAAAAATATTGGATTAAGTAAAATCTGCCGCATCACTTCTCTAGCCGCCAATGTGAGATTTTTATTTTGACCTGTTCGGGATGACATTATGTTATAATATCTAAGCAAATTATTAAAAAACATTATTCTTATAGACATACAAAATGCAGTTCAATTAATTATATGTCTTCTACTTTATATTACAGTGTAACGACTGTAAGTTTCCCGAAAATAAATAAAATTAAAAATTATATTATTCAACGCGACCTGAGGGCCGATCGCGCTAAGTTTGAACGATAATACCAATGCTAAACCATAACCAAAAACGTTACGTTAAGCGCATTTGGTATCGCGCTAATCATTTCAACGGAAATGAAACTAGTGCTTTTTAATACTCGTGGTTAGCTCTAAACATTTTGGATTTGGTTTTACGTTGGTAGCGTCAACGATATCCTAATCGTTCATAAAAATTAACGCGATACCAGCTAAACTAAAGCTAGACCAAAACCAAAAACGTTCCGTTCGAACGGTAAAGCGTTCGCGTAACCAGGCTATTTCACAATTAATAATGAAATTTAATAATATAAAATATTAATTAATAATTTTGTAACAAAAAACCTTTGATTTTTAAAAGAGCAACCTCTCGAGTTTCTTGCTTGTTCTTCTCAGGGGAAAAGTGGCTTTTGAACAAGCAGTAGCTTAAAAAATGTAAAATCTGACTATTTTAAGTGTACCTTGTGTCCCTACAAAATAAAGCATTTTTGACTTTGAATAAGTATTATGAAGTCACAGGATCGACGCTGTCACTCTCACACAAAGTACTAAACATGGGGATCGAACCTGCGACCTCCGATTCGTAAACACTATATTGTGAGCCACGGAGGCGATTTCATATTTTTTCATTTTGGTAATAAAAAGTAGCTGGTGAAATAAATGTAGAAAACAAATCGAGAATCAAATAACGACTGCTTTATTCACAAACTTAACACACAGAGACCTACTTATAGTCCAGTAAATTTTTGTGATGTAACTTCCCATAATTTTAAAGTTCCTGATTTTTTGTAGAAGGATAGAGTACTTCAAACTTAACTTCAAACTTCAAGCATTTTATTTCAACGTAAGATACATGATATCATTTGTTGAATGTCAATTTAAATCTATTGGAAATAAAAATAGGGCTAAGCATTTTTCGGTCAGTCAGTATGTCCAAGCTACCACCGCTTCGGAAAGGGAAATCATCTGTGGGAAAAGAAGCGGCGCAAGAAACCGACACGATCATTTTCCTTTCTTTTCTCTTTTTATCCATCAGTAATCAAATAAAAATGTTTTCTAACAATTCTGTAGCTTGCTTTATCATCATCATCATATCAGCCGAAAGACCATATAGTTATAGGTATCTATAACTTAGTTATAACACCTAAAATATTAAATTAAAGTACCTAATCACTGTGAACTTGTAGCGTTGTAGAAGATGTCTAAGATCTCCGAAAACAATTTTCTAAAAAATCAATCAATAGCTATTTTATATTTTCTAAAAATAGTTTATTGAGTCGTGATATTTGCCCTCGGTGATATTTTTCATAAATGTAAAAAAAACTATTTCGATCGATGATCGATCGAAATATTTACAGGGCTTCTAAGTATGTTCTTCGACGGAATGAAATTCACAGTGGTAATTTAAATCTACGTTTTATTACTAAACTAGCTTTCCGCCCGTGACTTCGTCGGCGTGGAAGATTTTATCAAAATCGGTTCAACAAAAAAATTAACCGATATGTTAATCCAGGTCCTAATCTGTCTAATCACCAAATTTCACCCAAATCCGTCTAGCCGTATAGGCGTGAAGAGGTAACAAACATACATACATACATACATACAGACATACACACACACAAACTTTCGCATTTATAATATTAGTTGGGATAAGCGACCGTATTGTTAGATTTTTTTTGCATGTTGCATGTAAAAATTAATGTGCAAAAATTCACGACTTTTAAAATTATAGGACGTTAAAAGTATATTGTATGGTATAGATACAAAGAGTAAATAAAGATGCTCTGGAATTTAGCTACATCACTATATTGATTAATTCTCTTAAATTAAGTACACAGAGCTCTTTTGTATAGGGGTATATTGAAAGTATGCAATGCATGGCGGACAGTGTATAGCGAGAGGGGTGTGCCTATCGGCCAATACAAGAGTCATACGCCATGCGTGAGGAAGTATAATTGGATGTGTGAATGTGTGTGTGTAATAGATTTTTTTGTCGAAGCTCTAGCGTAGACATGTGTCCTTACTGGACTATTAACGTACAGAGACCAAGAAAAGGAAAACATTGCATAGTTACCCAGATATTTATAATGTACGGATTTCCTACACCAGTTTGACATAGACTATTTGTCATCGATAGGAAGGTTTCAACTCCACCGTTTTAAGATTACCGTTTCAACAGCGAATTCTTCTATTCGAATTCTGACAACATCATCGATACACATTTCACTATTGGCACAGACAAATTCATTCGTATCATAAGCAAATTTTAATTTGAATCCGACAAATCCAATAATAGGAAATATCATTCCGAGGACAAACACCGCTGAAGAATTCAAAGTAGATGGCATGTCGGAGAAATGTACACACTAAACCCCATCGGGTATCGAACAAGCGGAGCCACAGACATTCTCAAGGAAGTTGGAAGAGAAATATTATACCTGTGACAAATGGATATTTACAATACACGTAACTGTACAAGCAACCTACCATGTGCGGGAACTCCCCAGGCAAAGCAGGTCGACCACCGATCGCAAATGTCGAGCCTCCAAGTCCTTGCGTCTTATGTTTTGCGGTATAAATGTCACCTGAAATTACGTTTGTTTGATGATGAATTGATATAATTATAAAATGACACCGTGGCCTTAAAAAGGAGAAGATGCTTACAGCATCAGAAAATATAATATTGTCTCCGTTGCCATGTTATTATTCTTTAAATATGAAGGAAGAAAGAGATGATTTATTGGAAATATCGAAAATAGCTGATTTTAAGTCCGTTACTGTCAATCGCATTAAAACAGAAATTCAATCCACAATACATGTTATATTTCTAAGAATTAATTATTTACTTTATTGGCTTAAATAAGAGATCGTATTCATGGACGTCACATTATTAAACCTCGTACATTATTTTCTAATTGATTTTGAATTTTGAGGCCTTTTTGGCCCCACTTTTAGAGGGTACCGAGCGTTTAGTTCTCATCAAATATTTTATTATTACACCAATTATAAAAATTAAAGCGGTTTAAGTATACTTAAAGACAACTTGCTTTTATAACTACTAAAAATAGTTATGTACAGTTTCATACAATACTTTATCTACACTCATGATATGAATCTGTATAAAAGTTTCTGAAACCCATGGTGTTGAAATGGCGGGATACAACGAGAATTCGAATACGATAACCTATCATTTCACTTCACTTTTTGGGGTTTTATGGCTCTATCGTGATTGATGATGCTTTGGCAACCTTGACTTTGGTCAAGGTTGACAGAAATGCTGAGAAAAACAGGATTAGGAATACCGGTGGGTAGAACAAGATAAACAGAAAGAAAAAAAATAAAGCCAGTTGTGGCTTTTTTTTTCTGTTTATCTTGTTCTACCCATAGTATTCATCAGCAGTCCGTAAACATCCCACTTCAAAATATAGGTTATTCGCAAACATTTATTTCGTTGCGTTCGAAGTTTATTATTACCGCGCCGTCGTCGTGCGTGTACATAACACAGACAGTCGCCGTATCACGTAAAAATTATTGCGATCGGTTGCAAAATTTACCGTTTAGCTCGCTTGGATTCTAGAAGTAAGGGCACTGATTGATTTAGAGTTCTGACAGCGTCCTGCCTGTGCCTACCCAGCCTACGAATATCCTTAATAGGTTTTTATATTTTACAGCTTCGCCTCCATAAAATATTTTAATTTGAGATTAATTACCCTAAGTATGGAGATAAACGTCTAATGGATATCGAGTGAGTTACCATAATTTAATTCTAGGGCGCTTACGTAGTACCAAATTAAATTATTAGCAACGCCGAATTATTAGCAATCGAACGCAAACTTTTTTATGTGGTACTCCTCTCAGCTCTACGATTTGTTTATATGAAGGTGCTGCATAAGTAAAGCAAAAAACAGTAAAAATCATTTATTGTGACAAAAACAGTGTCACAATATTAGCAGTGAGGTAGCCCTGGTCCCCACACTAGGATTCCCTGTGTTGTGGGTAACCAGTCTCTTCCCCATCCAATTAACAAAGTATCACAAGTGTTGTACCATATCTCTTTGTATATTAAATTTTTTGAGATCTTAATATCTAGGATGCTTAAAAGGAGGTAAAACAAAGAAAAAAAAAATACAGAGTCTCACTGTGTCTGTGCTTGTAAACTAATAAACATAACTTGCTATAAATTAAATTTAAGGTGTTGTGACATGACGCTGCTTATGTGCTTTTAGCCCATTAAGGATGCATTTATAACCTCCTATCATTTTCTACTTTCAAAAAAACTATTTTCTATATTCTACTTCATTGTAACTATTTTCAAAAAAAAAAAAGAATACTAACTTCTTTACATTTTTGAAAATTTTTACCAAGGGCAAATTATCACGACTCAATAAAAATATTTTTAGAAAATATAAAGTAGCCACCGATAATTTTTTTTAGAAAATTGTTTCAGGAGATCTTAACGTCTTCTACAACGCAATAAAGTGCACAGTGGTAACTTTAATTTAATATTGTAGGTTTTATAACTAAATACCTGTACTATACCTAAAGTAAGGTACAGAATTGTTAAAAAACATTTTTAATTGAATACTGATGAGTACCTACTCTATCCTTCTACAAATAATCGGGAACTTTAAAATTGCAGGAAGTTTCCTGGACTATTTATTAAATAATAAGTAATAAAATATATAGCCTTCGAGTGTAAGATACATGTCTACGAATCGGAAAAAAATTAGTTTAACTCACATGCTGCATCTCTTTCAGCTCTGTTCTGTCGAAACTTTATGTTCCAAATGTATTCGTAGCACTCTGAAATCATACGAAACGAATTAACAATTATATTCCCATCAGGTGAGATTGTAGTCAAACGCGAAACCAGTTTTTAATAAAAAAAATAAAAAAATATTAACATTACTGACAGTGGTGTCGATTCGGCATATACACCAATTAAACTAAACTAAATTAAAACGAGTTTTGGAGTCATGCTGTCGCATCGTACTGTTCCAGGGAGAAAGAGACAGTACTACTTTAAAACTGGTTTTAGTTTAGTTTAGTTGGTGTACATCCGAATCGACACCAGTAACAGCGTTAATTAGGTAGTAAGTTGCCAAAAATTAGAACAAAAAACACAACTTACTCAAAATGAAATACTTAAATAACACAAAAAGTAGCAATGCACATTCTGAACATGAACTCAAATAAAGACAGTTGCAAACAATATGATCAACCAGCAGCCTGTAACCCGTGGTGATACCTGTATGTGGGCTAGAACACGCTAAGAAATTTTTGTAAGTAATTGGTAATATAATTGTCATCAGCTGCCTTACACGTCCCCACTGCTGGGGTTACAACCTCCTTTCACTGCGAGAGCGTATGCGCCATAATCTACCACATGAGTCCAGTACAGATGAATTTGTTTCAAAGATGACAGTCAGTGTTTTTAAGCTGCCCTTGTAGGCCACTGAATTGGCTTCAATAGAATGGGGGGAAGTGGAACTTTCTTTCTTACCTACTTTTTCACCCTTAAATTCTTTCTTTAATTAATCTGGGATCCAAGGTATCAATAGAATCACGTCTACCTTCCGTAGGCGTAGAGTATCACTGTTGATCCTGGCTTACAGGAGTTACAGTGGGAGGAGTGCGGAGGATGGATCTGCCTTCAATTGAAAAAAAAACCGGGAGTATTTAACGTACCATACAAAGCACGGTAACACTCATATTAAAATGCCACTAGTGAGCACCCATCTAAGGACTGACCATGTTAGACATTGCTTAACTTCGTAATCGAACTTCGAATCGAATTGAAATTCGCTAACGACTAGCGAATGCGACTGCGCAACGAGTGTTTCTCACATCAAGGTATGCAATTGATCGACTAAATTAACATCTGCCTATGACATAATATACAGGACTCGACGATTAACTCGAGGGACACTTGGCACTTTACCCGCATAATGGAAAAATTCTCTATGCCGTTTTTTTTTTATGAACAACGCGTTGATACTTGACCTCAATCACACCTGATGTTAAGTGAGGATATATTGTTCCTTATAGTTCTATTGCGTATTCCTAACGTTTGTATGTTTTTTTTTACGCACAACGTCTTAGCACTTCACCTCAATCACACCAGATGTTAAGTGAAAATGAGGCCGAAGGTGGAAGCGTACTGCCCGGAAGCCCAAATATTTGACATTATTATTGAATTATCTCTGACAACCGGAACTCAACATTTTAAATTTAAAATGCCCTACCACCAACCAAATACTTTGTAAGGACCTATGTATTTTGATTATTTTTTTGACAAAATATTTTTTTTTATGCACAAAGGATCTCAATCAAAGCAGCAAATTTTTTTTCTTTATTGTAACTAGTTTCTCTTCTTGTAAATAAGTAATTTAATTTCAATTAATTCTTGTGGTAAACACACTCCTGGTTCGGGTGTACCTACTGGTTTCACTGATGCTGCGACCAGGCGCGCTGAAGTCAGGTTGAGTAAGTAGGGGCAAATTGCAGGGGTTCACCTCCGTGGTGGTCTCAGTTGCTTCTGTGGTTTGTTGTCTAAATGACTGGGTTGTCTGTAAAATAAATAATAATGGGATTTGTTGATGTAATAATAGTACAGGTTTTTTTTAATGCACAACGGGTTGGTACTTGACCTCAATCACACCTGATGTTAAGTTAAGATGAGGTCGAAGGTGGCAGCGTACTGACTCGGAAACCCAACACATTTGGGGGACTGGCTATCTTATCTCTGACAACCGGAATGCTATTAACATGGTTGCTTGGCGGCAGATTTAGATAAGATGGTGGTAGCTAGCCAGGTGAACATTTAAAATGCCCTACCACCAACCAAACCGAGTACTACTGGGCATCTACTGGGATCGCGTGCTTCATCTTCGGCCACATCATCACTTCCCATCAGGTGAGATTGTGGTCAAATGCGTATCCAGTTAACCATTAAATAAAAATAAAAATAAACAAATAAAATAAGTACTTAAACATGTACCCCGCTGGGGATCGAACCCGCGACCTCCAAATCGTAAACCCAACGTTGTTTACATTTTAGTGGCAATTACACCCTCGTATGTTTCTTGGCCTCAGATTAGTCTCTAATGTTATTAATGAAATACATTGTAAAATATTTTGAACAGATTGTACTTTTAAGTAGGTTTTCAGGAAAATAAACATTATTATTATGATAGAAAAACTTTTTAACAAAGAAAACAATCGACTTGAAAACTCAAGTAAAAAAGTAAAGTTGCCGAAACGTTTGCAACAATAAGTCCATATGTTCACTGTCGTAATTATATTAGATATTTTTTCATATAATATACTATATAATATAATAATAATATACGCACACCGAAAAGATGGCCAAATTCATGGTTCTTTAAATTGAAGTGAAAACTCAGTGGAGTGGAGTCGATATAGTCAAAATCATCCCTATCATCATTTCTACCACCGGCGCAATACCCAAGACACTTCACACCAGCCTCAATACACTAGACATTCATCCATCCATAGGCACACTACTACAAAAAGCAACAACAAAAAAACGAAAACGAATAGCGAATGCGACTGCGCCATGTTTCTCTTAATAATAATAATTTAATACTTATAAAAAATCTAGTTTACTTACACTTTCATTGATATCAACATAGCCCCAACTCCACGGTTGATCTTCTTGCTAAAACAAAATAAAAATAAGGTTATTGATGACCGTCGCAGACTATATCTTGTTTTATATATCTACTCGTATTGTATAAAACTAGTTATATATACGACCGATACAAGAAATAAAGATAAACTTGCAGGTCACATAAGTCGCCTCCACAAAGTCAGTAATTCATTCAAAGGGTTATGTATACGCTTTTTCAATAAAGTTCCTGTTGATATACAAAATCTTCCTTTCAATAAATTTAAAGATACTATAAAACAGAAACTTATTAAGAAAGCATATTATAAAATATCAGATTATTTAGATGATAAACAATCATGGACATAACCAGCCCGTTCGCATAATCTGGCTATTTCACAATTAATAATGAAATATTATAATATAAAATAATAATTTTGTAATATAATAACCTTTTTTTAAAAGGGCGACCTCTCGAGTTTCTTGCTTGTTCTTCTCAGGGGAAAATTGCCTTTTGAACAAGCAGTAGCTTTAAAAATGTAAAATCTGACTATTTTAAGTGTACCCTGAGTACCTACAAAATAAAGCATTTTTTGATTTTGATTTTGATTTTGGTGCAGTGGATAGTGATCCTGTCAGCGAAACCAATGATTGCGGTTTAGAATCTCGCGAGGGGTAAATGTTTGGGTGATGAATACGAACATTTTATTCCCGGGACATGGATGTTTATATAAATATTTATGTATGTTTATCCGTTATATATTGTCTATAGTACAAGCTTTGTTTAGTTTGGGACTAGATGATTGCTGTAAGTGTCTGAAATATTAATTAATTTATTTAGACTCCGTTTCAATGCTAGATATGGTAAGCGTTACACAAATTACGTATACAAACATATATACAGTCAGGTCTGTTTTCCATAGGGCTGGGTAGATACCATATACTTCCATATGGAACGGTTCTGACACATCTCCTTGCACTATCTTACAGTTGTTCATACATGCTAGACATTACAAATTACGTATGAGTAACAATATTTTAGTGAATTCTTACTTTAAATGAATTAATAAAATTTTACTGGCAAGGCCATTGCCACGTTTATATTTAGGCACATCTCTAATTACTATAGCAAATTGAAACGTGACCATGGGGTGCTTAGAGATATCCCAAGTTAAAGCGTATGGCTGTTCCATACATTACAAGATTAATGCTTCAAAATGTACAGATATGCACACGTGACAGGAACCCATTGCGTTAAAAAGTGCAAGTATTTGAATGTTTTTTGGTGTAAAGTCCCTTAGTCACCTTTTATGACCCCTACAGGACGATACGGGATAGTTATATTTTTTTTACATTCCAAAACCACAGCACGCAGGTAAATATTAATATAAAGTTTTGTGACTAAATACGAGGTAATTAGTAAATCACACGATATAAATTCATTCAAATTTCAGTTGTTTCAAATTGACATAATGAATAATCGACATAATTAATTAATGAATTGTTATCCCATAATTAGTTAGTAATATAACCTATTAACATAATGTTTAAACCTGGACACCAAAGAAACATTGGACCGACGCAATTTTAATTTTAAATTTATTTTTATATTATTTAATACTATAGCTTTTACCCACGGCTTCCCTCGCGTAGACTTCAGGATTTATCCCGCGAGAACTACTTTACTTTATCGGAATAAGTATACATCGGAATGGAATAAGTAATCATCAGTCCGTAAATATCCCGTTGCAGGGATATAGACTTTTTTTTATGCACGACGGGTTCGTACTTGACCTCAATCACACCTGATGTTAAGTGAAGATGACGTCGAAGGTGGAAGCGTACTGACCCGGTAACCCCAACACATTTGGGGGACTGGCTATCTTATCTCTGACAATCGGAACACAACAATGCTATTAACATTGCTGCTTGGCGGCAGATTTAGATAAGATGCTGGTAGCTAGCCAGGCGGACTATTAAAATGCCCTACCACCAACCAAACCGAGTACTTAAACATGTATCCCGCTGGGGATCGAACCCGCGACCTCCGAATCGTCAACTCAGTGTTGTTTACATTGAGCCACGGAGGCGGTTAAAATTATTGCAGGGATATAGACTTTTTTTTATAAATAAATACTTATTATAAATGAAAACATCCATAACTCGGGTACATGTCCGTATTCATCATACAAATATATACCCTAGCGGGATTCGAAACCGCAACCTTTTGGTATAGTGGTCAGAGTTACTAATCACTATGTACACCAAACAGGTCGTCGAACATATAAAATACTACATATTTTAATTATATAAATTATTGTCCTTGGAGAAACGGAGGTGGATCTCTGATATGTGTATCTTTCATAGGGTATTAATAGGCTTGCGGCGAATAGTTGTTTGAGCAATTATACCTTAAAATTCCAACTCGGTCTATGCACAATAAACAATTATTCTCTGTACTGTTGTCCAACAACAACGTTTCCCAAAATAACCCTCTGGGTAGAATGTGTGAGGCATATAACAAGCTCAGGTCTGATAATCCCTTTTGTGGTTCCTTTGCCTCATATAGGAATACACCTGTCTTTTATTGTCACTCTTGTCAAGTCTTGAATATTTAAGTTTATTTGCATATTGCCTGGCTATTTTTATTATAAGTTTTTCAATATCCTGTTATGTGGTACTTCAATGTGAAAGGATCAGATTTATATTGATTCAAATCTCAGTGATATATCTCTTTAAATTGTAAATCAGTTACGTGTTACTTGTACGTAAATAATTAAATAAAATATGTACAGATTATTACGCCCCGTTATCGACAGTCTGACACTACAATAATATTGGGTCTTTACCTATGAAATTGGAGTTTTTTTTCTTCGTTAATCATATGTACCAATTCCTGCGATTTTCAAAGCTATATCCAAATTTGTTTTTTATTTGGAAAATGGAAAATAATTTCAAGGTTTCACATGAAATATTTTTTAATTTTTGGGCTAAACTACATAATAAAAAAAATTTGAACAGAGCTCTTTTCATGTGCTTCCCATAATCATTTCTTAGATTCGCTGAAACTTTTATGAAGCGGTTACTTTTAAAAATTAACGCTGCCTATACGTAACTTAATGTTATCCGATAATACACACAATGGTCTCGATTCGGATGTACAACGAACTAAACTAAATTTAAATTATATGTATCCTTTTCTAACCACTAATACATGAAAAGGACGACATATAATTAAGTCCTGTCAAATTAAGTAAAAGGATCAAAACAATCACTTCTTTATCAATATTAGGTGTACACCTAGCGACGTCACGATTAAAATACTATGGAGCGACTTGTTTTGACAGCTCTTAACTTAATTTGACAGGACTTAATTTATAGTCGTCCCTTTCATGTTAATAGTGTTAGAAAAGGATGTATCTGCTTTAAATTTAGTTAGTTCGTTGTACATCCGAATCGAGACCAATGTTTAGCTAAATTTGGATTTTCTGTTCCCAAAAAAAAATCCAAAATGTTTATATGGAGAAAACAGTCTTAATGAAATTCTTCACACAAAACGCCAATTTCATAGGTAAGGACCTAATATAATGAGTACTTTAACTCACCCTTTTTGCCCTCTTTAAAGGATTCGCCCGTAACATATCCCATAGTTCAGCGGCGCACGTGTTTACTAAAAACACCACTGTAATAAATTTGCAAATAATTATATTATTTATTCACAAAATCCAACTTTCACAAAAAACACAAACATACCGATTGTTATTAATGTCAATGTCAAAGTGTTACACTGCATTTCAATTAAAAAAAAAATTAATAGTCAATTTGCTTAGTTAATAATACTTTGTTATTTAATTACTACGATTATTTAAGCAATTACTAAAAAACACATTTATAAAATAACTTTTTGTTTTTTCTCAATATCCTTCAATACGATGTAAACATAATGACTACTTAAATAAGAATGACTCCATCAGACAGATTCCGATGTTTCTGAACCGGTTCTGACGTTATAGTTGACAAGAGTAAAATACAGTGTAGGTATGTAACGGGAAGGTCACTGCCGTCGATTACCAAAAAAACGCCACATGCGTGTCGGACCACGCGCCGTGAGGTTCCTCAGTATATATTTTAAAATACAAAATTGCTTTTGCGGTTGTTTTGTAATCTTGCATGGAGTTTTTATATTTTTTTTTTATAATCCCAACTACATGCGAGACGGACAATGAAGGTTTTTTGAAGATAAATAATGTGTAATTAGAATTATTAGTCTAGTAAAGATAAAACACATGGATAAAATACCTATCAGTCGTTGAATAAAAAGGTTTTCTAACAAATCGGTAGCTTGCTATATAGTATAGGTATTTAGTAGAAAATATAAACTCTTAGATTAAAATTACCACTGTGAATTTCTTTACGTCGGAGAATAAGTATACTTAGAACTCCTGTCACTATTTAAAAAAAAAATCGATTATTAACTTTTCATATTTATGAAAATTTCACCGTGGGCAAATATCACGACTCAAACTATTTTTAGAAAGTCGTCATTGATAATTAAAAAAAAGTGTTTCAGATTTTCGCACCTTCCACAACCTAACCTAAATTGTATGAGATTTAAATGCTACCATAGAGTAATAACACTACCCGATGCTACTTTAAATCTTAAGACTTCATAGAGAGATCTCTTTGACAAAAAAGTATATGGAATGGTGCTCTACACGATGGAGTAGATATGCGAGTAAAAGAATTCACCCCCAAACATTTTTATATTGTTCGTAAAATAAAATATTAATCCACTTTTATCCATATTTATCAGTTCCATTCCAGGAAAATTTAGGAATGGAATGACACCACTTCTAAAAATATATAAAACTAAAAAAAAAAAAAAAATTGTCATTAAGTAAAAATTGTAACCGCTCATCCATTACATATTGTATATGACCTACTCAAGATGATAAATAAATTTAGACCACCGTCAATAAAACTCCAAACGATTATAAAGTAAACTCACTGTCACATCTCTAACGTTCAATGACTCGAATTTAAGTATATAAAAACCGAAAAACCCGATAGCATATTTTGTATTTTGTCGACGCCATGTTTGATTTTTTACGATAAAATGTATTCTATGATACTAATGGTACCAAGACGCATCTAACAACACCATGCACTTGGAAGTCGGTCAAGACGTTTAGGCTACAGGTGCGCCAAAGGAACGGACATACATACATGCATATATATACACTCGAAAAACATTACCCTCCTTCTTTGGACAGTCGGGTAAAAAAGAACCGCAGCCACAGCAGTGTGCCTACACCAATAATCTAGTCCCAAATTATACATATAGACCCTATACCATGGATGCTAGATAACGGATAAACGTTTATAAATCCCAACTATCGCGCAACTATACTCGTATTATAAATGTGAAAGTTTGTATGTGTGCATGTATGCATGTTTGTTACCTCTTTACGCCTAAACGGCTGGACGGATTTGAATGAAATTTGGTTGGTAGATAGATTAGGACCTGGATTAACATATAGCTCATAATTTTTTTGCGTAACCGATTTTGATGAATCTTCCAGGCGGACAAAGTATTTATATAACTTGGGAAATAAATGTTCGTATTCATCAACAAACATGTACCCCTAACGGGATTCGAATACGCAATCGTTGATTTCCAAGGCAGGGTGACTGTCAATTTACATCTCTAGTAGTGACTAGAGATGTAAATTGACAGTCGCATTGAATAACCAACTATAAACTTGCAAATTAAAGTGACAGTTTCTGACTAAAGGTCACTTTAGTCAGAAATTGTTACTTTCATTTAATCCAATTTGTTTAAATTTTTCAATTATTAATAATCATCAATTCTACATACTCCAACGTCACGACCTTTATTCCAAATGGGGTCACATCCCAAACGTTAAGTGTTTGGGTGTTGCAAAAATTAAGAGTTTAATCCACGTTTCACTTTCCGGAATATACAGAAATGCACACGTAGTAGAGGGTGAGCCCATCGTCATTAAACGTGCAAATCTCTAGATGTTTGTTGGTGGATAGTCCCTTAGTCGCTTTTTACGACGATCGGTAAAGACGCCTTGGTTCTTATCTTTTTACAAGCTTTTATTTAGTTTCACCTGTCCCGTTGTCTGTAATCAAATCTTGCAACTTAAATTTGATCCACTTCCCGGTTTCCGATTGAGCTGAAATTTAGAATGCATGTATAAATCGGATGACAATGCAATGTTATTGTGATATAGAGCTGATCTGATGATGGAGCTGGAAGGTGGCCATAGGAACTCCATAATTAAATGATGCAACCCTATCGAGTTTGAGCTCATTAGATTCGTCTTGACAAGTACTTTGATACTATATGGTAACCAGGGTCTGATGATGGAGCCGGAAGGTGGCCATAGGAACTCCGTAATTAAACGATGCAACCCTATCGAGTTTGAGCTCATTGGATTAGTCTTGACGAGTACTTTGATACTATATGGTAACCAGGGTCTGATGTTGGAGTTGGAAGGTGGCCATAGGAACTCCGTAATTAAACGACGCAACCCCATCGAGTTTGGGCTCATTGGATTAGTCTTGACGAGTACTTTGATACTATATGGTAACCAGGGTCTGATGTTGGAGTTGGAAGGTGTAATAATTAAAATTAATTAATTAATTAATAATTATTAATTATTTAAATCAGTACATATTACATATCATGTGAACGAACTACGGACTTCATAACGGAATAACGCTGCTACGCGCTGCGAACTACGTCGTAGTAAATCTCGAATTAAAAATAGAGGTACTAAAAAGTTAAAAATAAAATTAAAGAAAAAAAAACCTTTTTAAAAACAAGCTTTTATTATTTGTTTATAAAATGAACTAAAAAGTTAAAAATTTATAAATGGGGACTATGATAAAGAGGGGGGACGAGATTGAATAATTATGTATGGTGAAAAGTTTTAGTGTTAAAATTAAATAAATTTGTACAATATGGAATTATTTTGTCCTAGACGAAGACGCTTATTTGTCGTTAAAGGTTACAATCAAGTTACAAATTGTTATATTTCTTTTTAGAGTTAATTTATTTTTAACTTTTTAGTTCATTTTATAAACAAATAATAAAAGCTTGTTTTTAAAAAGGTTTTTTTTTCTTTAATTTTATTTTTTTATATACCGAAACCATCATCAATTCTACTTACTATATTTATATATTTTAGACAACAATTAAACTAAAAAACCATAATTTCAAATGTGAAGTACATTACATGCTTAAATAATACGCATAATTAATTAATTTAGAGAAAAAATCATATCATTACTATATAATTGCTTTAAACTCCCTTCCGACGTCAGTCTTTCCTGAATCCTACAACCTTGGGCTTTTCAAGAGCAGGGTGAATAGGCATCTACTGAGATCGCGTGCTTAATCTTCGACCACATCGTCACTTTCCATCACGTGAGATTGTGATCAAAGGCGCATCCAGTTATTCATTAAAAGAAATGGTAATAGGTATATATATACTTACTTACTTCCTACCGCTGCCGCCTTAGCTGAAAGCGTTAAACGGCGCAAATATGCCGGTCTCAGTGGAGATCACCTATTTGCACCGTTTGGTGTAGAAACGCTTGGGCCGTGGGGACCGGGTGCTCACACTCTTTTTAAGGTGTTAACTGAGCGTCTGGTTGATGCATCCCACGACCGGAGGGCTGGCCAATACTTTGGTCAAAGAATCAGCCTTGCTATACAGCGAGGCATCGCGGCCAGCCTTCTGGGTACCATTCCACCAACCAGAGACTTGGGGCTAGCTTTTTATTTCTGATTTTTTGATTTTTTTATAAATATTGTACAAATGTTAACAAATTGCTTTCCATCAGGTGACCCGCAAGTTCGTTTGCCGCCCTCTCATATTAAAAAAAAATAATAATAAAATAAACTCATTATTAATTTGACATATAATTAGTAAATGCGAAGAGTGCGATAGTGACGGAATTGGTGAAATTAACGTCTCATTGGGAAAGTGACGTGTTTGAATTGTAATTTTTGTGAACTTACTGATATATCTTTAGTTGTTGCCCATTACATCAATCGATCGTTAATTGCTTCTAGACGGACAATAATTGGTTACACCTCTACTGTTGTTTTGAAATGTACTAACAAGGAAAACAAATTATTAACAACATAATGCGGAAAACTACAAGTTTTAACATACACACCCAGATTACGAAGCACACGGGTATGTCCCATCGTTAAGTCATCTATTGATTCTGTAGCTATAACTTATCTATGACTAGCTGTTTCCCGCGACTTCGTTCGCGTGGAACTTTTCATCGAAATCGGTTAAGCAAAAAAAAGTAGCCTATATGTTAATTCAAGTCTTAATCTCTCTACAAACCAAATTCCATCCAAATAAGTCTAGCCGTTTAGGCGTGTAGAGGTAACAAACACGTACATACATACACACACACAAACTTTCGCATTTGTAATACCTATTACTATATTATGACTATCTTTCTGCCTGCGACGGCATCCGCGTGGATCTCGAAATAAAATGTAAACTATCAACTACGTCAACCAATATAGCCCGAAGAATTGTTAAACGTAAGTGGCAGTGGGCGGGGCACATTGCTAGTAGGACCGACGGCTGTTGGCGCGGAAAGGTTCTCTAGTAGCGACCACGCACCGGAAGACGCAGCGTGGGCAGGTCCACAACGACGTGGACCAACGATTTGGTAAAGATCGCGGGAAGCCGTTGGATGCGGGTAGCGCTAGACCGATCGCTGTGGAGATCTTTGGGGGAGGCCTTTGTCCAGCAGTGGACGTCTTTGAATGATTATGATTACTAAGAAGATTTTTTGATGTTGTAGTTAGAAATCTGTAATCAGACCGCCTAGATCGATTGATTTCAGAGTTGTAATCGTTTATGACGTCATGCACTGTCTGTCTTTGTCATTTCGTAAGTCGTAAGGACTGATAGTGCATTGATATCGCCATTTCTATAGCTTTTAGTTAGTTTAACAGTCTCCGTGGCTCAATGTAAACAACATTGGGTTTACGATTAGGAGGTCGCAGGTTCGATCCCCAGCGGGGTACATGTTTAAGTACCCGGTTTGGTTGGTGGAAGGGCATTTTAAATGTCCGCCTGGGTAGCTACCACCATCTTATCTAAATCTGCCGCCAATCAGCAATGTTAAGCATTGTTGTGTTCCGGTTGTCAGATATAAGATAGCCAGTACTCCAAATGTGTTGGGGGTTCCGGGTCAGCACGCATCCACCTTCGACCTCATCTTCACTTAACATCAGGTGTGATTGAGGTCAAGTACCAACCTGTTGTGCATAAAACCTGCAACCCTGGCCTGAGTTTCCCACTAGAGGCATAATGTTTGTATGACGAGTACGGACAACGGACATTACCGGAGTTAGGGATGTTTACATTTGCGTATGTATATACCAGTATTATTCAAGGGCAAATATGAATCTACTATATCTGACAATCTGTTTGTTGTAGTAGTTAGAAACCCTGACTCTTATACATATAATCGCGGGTTCGAATCCCGGTAGGGGCATATGTTTGTATGATGAATATTCATGTAGTTTGTCAACCATCTAGTACCTATCCGTAATACACAAGCATAGTTGCTTAGTGTGGAAATATATGTGTGTCCAAGGATATATTGGGTGTTTACCTATGAAATTGGAGTTTTTTTTCTTCGTTAATCATATGTATCAATTCCTGCGATTTTAAAAGCTATATCCAAATTTGTTTGTTATTTGGAAAATGGAATATTATTTCAAGGTTTCACATGAAATATTTTTTTTAATTCCTGGGCTAAATCACATAATAAACAAAATTTGAACAGAGCTCTTTTCATGTGCTTCCCATACCTAATCATTTCTTAGATTACTTTTAAAAATTAACGCTGCCTATACTTAACTTAATGTTATCCGATAATACACACAAAGTTTAGCTAAATTTGGATTTTCCGTTCCCAAAAGAAAATCAAAAATGTTTGTATGGAGAAAACAGTCTTAATGAAATTCTTCATATAACACGCCAATTTCATAGGTAAGGACGTAATATTAAATTATTACTAGTTCCAGTTTCATTGTTCTTTTAAAATAAAAATAAAGTCAATTTAGTTATTCAAAACATTTTTACGAGTACAATTACATTTCGGCGTCTTAATATTTAAATGTGCATATGGGAATAAAATTAACGATTTGTCGTAGAAAAAAATGTCCGCCATACAAAGCGATCCGCCTAGGCATTCTATCGAATACCTGATTTAACCATCTGCCTCCAACATACTCACGTATCTGAATAGTACTTAAATAATTACACATAAATGACGAGTAGTTTGTTATTCGTTCTTCTGAAAACCTCCGACTGTACGTTCGTCCTAACTTGACGAAGTTTTACGGTCAATCCTTTAGATTGCAAGCTATTCGGGTATGGAACTCACTACCTGATTCAGTTAGACGTGCTCAGTCACTGAACGTATTCAAGGCTTAAGTGAAGGAGTTGTATTTAGCCCTCTAGCTCCTCTATCTATCCTCTTTCACTTGCCATCTCATGATTTTCGTTTCATACTCGCATTAATTACTGTGTGCTTAGTTACGTAAATTAGTATAAATTTAAATATAGGTATATATTATATGTATTATTTTTTATATACATTATGTATGTATGTATTCAATTAACGTATGTATTCACATGGGTGATATAAATATAGTTTACCGCGCACGCTACCTACATATCATGTGCCCAAAGCTTCCTAACCCAAAGGTTGCCTGGAAGAGATCGCTTTTAGAGATAAGGCCGCCAAATTGTACTATCCCCTTTTTAATTTATCGTTGTGTTATGCTTCTTATTGTGGTACAATAAAGAATATTTTGTTGTTGTTGTTTGTGAAATTAATGTGGGTGATAAACTCACTCGTATGTAGTTAAACATAATACTGCCAATCCGATTCACCCGATATGTTCTACTCAGGCTCGCGCCCGTGACAATCGCGGGATTGAAATCCCGGATAATCCCGATGTGACCCCGGAGCAGCGAAAAATCCGGGGTTTATATCCCGGGATTTTCGACGCGGCCCAATTAAATTGTTTAGCTCACCGACAGTTAATGAATTCATTGTTTAAATGACATTATTTGTATTGGTAAGTCCATTTGTTAATTTTTTGTTTAATGTGCAATTTAAATTCATTAACGATTCATAAAATATCTATTAAGTTTCATCATCGTCTGCCTTACACCCGCTGTTGGGGCACATTCACCTTTCACTGGAAGAGGGTATGGGCCATAATCCACAACGAGATCAGTGCGGATTGGTAGATTGGTTTCAGATTAGTGATCACCTGAAAGTGTATTCAAACTGCCTGTATTGGCCATCGATTTGGCTTTTACAATTGCCTTCAATTGTAAACCACCACATATGAAACAGTTGATTTTTTTCTCGATTTCAGAGTTGGTCCCATAGTGACAGATCCCACCTCCGCACTCCTCTCACTGTATATCCTGTTAGCCAGGATCAACAGTGGTGCTTTGCACGGCGCCTACTGAAGGTAGATGGTGCCCGACCGACTACGAAACACTCGTATTTTAACTTTACTCTAAATTGAAAATTTAGACAACCCCGGATCAAATTATTTGTGGTATTAAAGATGGTGGTTGGTCGAGGACGGGGGGTTCCGTAAATTAAACTAGTTGTCTATAATGATGTTGCACGAACAATGCCCTTTAATTCTTTACAAGCGTATATATAATATTGGTATCGACTGACTGAACGATATGCGTTAATGTTGCAGTAAACCATTACGCTACGGTTAAACACCGAAATAAGGCAAGCTTATCAATATACTACATATTATAAAGGGTGAATTTGAATTCGTGTAATTCCCATTAACTGGTGACTATGGTTGCTTGGGGTAATTTGTTCGTAATCAAGAGTGGCGTCACCAGTTATTGGGAATTACACGAATTCAAATTCACCCTGTATTATCTAGATAGAGCAGATAATGTTTAAAGCTATTGGAATGGCTTAACCGTTCATCAAATATGGCTAAGAACCTATCTCCGGGTTTAATATGAATTCAAGAAGATGTGGGACTCCTCTAATGAGGACAATTGCGACTGCGGCATCACGTAATCTATGGCGCACTTGTTGTGCGAACAGAGAAGGACCTTTTTGAGGCAAACCATTATCATTTTTGCCATTGACTCGCAAGAATACGAAAACATTGAAAAGTTAGAAAATTGAAATATACTAAAAACCATTAAAACTGTTAGATGGATTCGAACAATAAGGCAGTGAACTCGCGGGTCCATAGTTCGGAGTCACGGAATCCCATCTCAGTAAATCGATGGCGAAGTTCTAACATCGAGTGATGTCATTCTACACTGTGTGAATATGTACGATCGGATTTTATACCCAGTGCGAGGGTCGTCCAGTGTAACTGAAAACAGGCCATATACATATTAACCAGAAGAAGTTTGGTAAGTCCAATTTAACCATACTAGAATAATATCTCAGACCAAAGCTACTGGGTGGCGGACTGTTCAACACTCTTCAGATAACGATTAGTGGCATATCAGGGTTTTATTTAGGATGTTGGTCTTAGATATTTATTAGTGTGTGTCAGTGGTTCAACATCAACCTCAAAGCAGATTACACGATATAGTTCTTAATAGGGTTCATTAGACTTTTGGATATATGCAGTATAATATAGTCTAAGTATGTCACACGTAATTGTTACGTCATGGTCCGTGGTTTGTGTTCACACGATATGGTTCTTATAATAGGTTATGGTGCGGTAAGGTAAAGGTAAATCAAGATAATATTATGGTAACAAATACATCCTCATTGCTATGATATCAGGTCGGTGATATTGGATCTCAAAGAGTACAGCGTAGTTATCGATAATATGCGGGTGGCCGTTGGTCATGTTCAGTAGTTACGGCTCATACGTAGTGGAAAGTATTCAGTGATTAGCTCAGCTCAGTGTTTGTATAAGAAGCAGATGAAACGATCATCTCAATCTCATGATTTGCGTGAGCCACACGCGAGGGGTGTTTACCCCAATCAAATAGATTAGTAACGTACTGCAACCGGAGTTGCATTCGGTGTTTGACTTATCATATCTGAGGATTGTTGTGTCTGTATATATAATATCAAATATCTAAAATAATTATTAGTTGAGAAGTTTTTATTTGTGGTGGAATGCACGCACATCATGGAGTAGTGAATCATGACTGTTTTAACGAGTAGGTACATTACAAATTTGTATAGTGCCAGTATTGTGTTTATTTATAAAGCGCTGGAAGCAACAATGTCGTATTTATGCGCGACGTCAAACTTATAATCGCTCCCGAGAATTTCCCTATTATTATATCCGAAACTTGACGTCGGGAACGCGAATGTTCGAAGCGAAATAAAGCAGTTTATTTGACGAAAAAATAGGAAATATTGCGGAACGTTTTGTGGAGAATAGGCGGGTCTTCCGGATCAGTTGGCACCGTGTGAGCGCTTAGTCATACATGATTACAGTATGTGTTATGTAGGAGATATAGTAAGTAATCAGAATCACTCACAGTCGTTGATGTGTTCAGTGGAGCTCCGACTCCTTTGAAGGTTGGTAGAAAATTCCACCTCATTTTCGATGTGCAGACTGTTAACGTCGTCACCACGACATTTCCGGCGACACCAGCGCCACCAGGTATACATCTCATAACAAACCGCGTATTATGATAGGTCAAATGCCGTTCGAATAATGAATTCCATCGTTAATTTATCGCTATCAACGACATATAAATGTGTGTGTATGTGTTATATGTGTGTGTATGTTATAACATATGTGTAACAATCTATATAGTGTGATCATACCCTACATTAACATATGTTCATATCTGATTACTAGGTAAATCACCTAATAAGTATAATAATATCATGGAACTTAATCTACATAAACAGGAGTACAATACAATACTCTCTTATTATATATACTCTTTATTGCACAAAATAATTTACAATAATTTTTGATGAAAACCGAATCGAATCGGATCTATTCGACTGTTCGTTCGTCGAATCGCCCCAAACTAATGATGGACTCAAGTCGTTTGAAACGCAATCGACTTGGTCCAAGTATCCAAGTCGCGCATCACTAGTCCATACCCTCTCCCAGAGGAGGTTGTGTCCCAACACTGGGGACATGATATTCCATTAATTTAGAACTCACTAATTTTTTTTTAATGTTTATTTTATTTAGGGATTTTTGTCATCCCATTCCATGACACATGTCAATCCCATTGTGCCCTTCGCTAGTTAACACAACACTGACAGGGAAAGTAATATATATATACAAAGATAATGAGAGTCACTAGTCAGAAAGTTCAGTGACCAGTTGACAAAGGAACTAGCTGCCTCAGATGTCGGAGAGGACAAAATAGTCTGCGCATTTCCAATGCCCAACCGGCTTTTAGCTTTCTGATTAGTGTCCCCCTCTTCATCTTGTTCCTGACACACTCCATCAATAGATGTTGCACATCTTCCACCTGGCCACAACATTCACAATTTGGGGAATGAACTTTTTTCATCAGATGTGCAAATTTCCTTGATGGATATTATCCGGAATGTAGTCTTACAGCTAGTTTAACATTTAGACGGACGCAGGCACCGATTTTTTATACCGACAACACTCGCGGACACCGATCGGTGCCCACGGACACCCGACTTTCAACTCTCAATTGTAATGATTATAGAGTTCCAATTCCTTTGGACTGTGTTTGAACTTGTTCTCTATTAAATTCCGCATCCAATAACGTGCGCCATGTTATGTTATGTTAGCTAAGTGTTAGCTATTATATTTAGTCTGTATTTGCGAAAATATTTTTTTTCTCTTTGGGTTATAGGTATAGAATCCCAACTACTGTTTTTTATTAGAACGGGCTTAGAAACCTGCCATAGAGCTTCCAATTCTCATAACAATTTATTTAATTACCCGTTTCTGAAAAACATGAAATAAATCTGTACTTTCCGTAAAAATACCAATTATATCGTAGATATAGGGATACCTACATATTACAACCCGTAACATTTTTCTGATTTTTTGTATTATAGCTGTAGTAGTGTTCGTTCTTTATATCCATAGATAACATATTCCCGTAGCTATTGCTTTTCACAGATTACAAATACACACAGTAGAAGAGTATCTATAAACGTTTTTAACACCGCAGGTATTTTCGCAAATATGACAGGCGCGCCGAGATACTTGACCCTTAGAATCGGGCGAAAGAGAGGTTAGATAGATAGATAGATAAAAAGTTTATTGCATATACTGGCACACATACAAGGGAGAAACATGAACAAATAAGAAAACAAGAGACATACAATTTTGAACAAATACAATAACATTAATGTAATTTCCATTTATTTTACAATCACTAAACCAAGGTATGCGTTCTCACTCTCTCACTCACTCACAAACTCACTATATTACCACATCCAACTGCTCTACGTTCTACATTCATAAGGTAGCGAAGTTGCAATAGTTTCCGAGTTATCGCGCACCGCACTGTGACACTAGTATGAGTTAGTCGACTTGAGAAAGCAAACACTTGAAGCTTAAACAGTATGCTTAGTCTTAGACTAGCTTTACCATGCGTTTGTTTTGTTGCAAAGTTCCGTCATAGTTTAAATAACGTGCCATAAACTTACTGGTTTAGACGGTGGCCACAGTGTTGACCACGTATCGTCTGACAGCCAAGGACAGCATATCATTCGTTATATACTGGACTGGAATAAACAGGGAATAATAAAACAGAATATCTCTTAACTATCTAAAAGTTGGTATAACTATTTGTGGCAAATATTGGCCAAAATTACAAGCGAGTTATAACAAAAAAATTTAATTAAATTTTAGGTTTTAAAACTTATAGGGGTTTAATGACACTTTCCATCAGGTGAGATTGTGGTCAAACGCGAGTCCAGTCATCCATTAAAAAAAAAAAAAAAAAAAAAATGATTTTTTTTATTAAATAATAATAATAAATATTTCGGACACTTACACCAATCATCTAGCCCGAAACTAAGCTTGTACTATAGGTACTTAATACCCGAGTTTATGTATGTATGTATTTATTAATAAAAAAAAATATTTATGTAGTATATCAACCATCTGCCTACTGCCTACACCAACACAAGCCTATAGTTGCTTACTGTGGAACTGTCAATCAAAGTAAAAAATAATTTATTTTATTTTATATATTCTGATATGAAGGTCAGCTATACTCTATTACTTCAGTGTAGTTAGCTAAAAACTTGCCACTGAATTCTAAAATACGGCAGTAACAATGTCAGGGTGAGACAAAGTGGGGCACCTGAGGTAGGACTGCTCAATTATTAAATCCACTTGTTGCTTGGAACTGAGTGGACGGAGTTAAGCGTGGAAGTTAGCTTGTAGATCCATAATGCAGATGAATGGCAGTTTCTCTTGCGACCATGGTGCCCTGGTAACTGCAGTGTAATATTCAATAGGTTTTGGCTTGGATTATAATTATTCAGCTTATGACATTCAAAGCAATGGATTATGTGGTCTTTTCGTTAATCCCCAACGAAAAACGACGGGTGTTATGTGTTTCACAGGGGTCTATATTAAAACGCATACATTAAATACTCCTATTTTTAACTCGCATAACATAATCCGCATAATTTTAAAACCGCATAATCTTAATTTCTATACAATGCGAACGCATAATCTTAATGTGCATAATATTAATATTCATAACAATAACAAAGCATAAATTTAATAAGTATAATGTTAGTTTTCATACTCATGAAAAATTCGAAATAAATTGTGAGAGAAGTCATTTGTTTTAAAATAAAGCTTCTATTTTTATATTATACGATCAACCTAACATCGAAGGTTAAGGCGGGAGCGAAGCGAAGAACCTAACCAACAGTGTCGGGGTGCTCCGACCCATCTTGCTCGCTCGCTTCGCTCGCTCGCTCGTCACAATATGATGAGCAAGTTTCATACAGCCTTAAATAACTATGTATGGGTACTCGGTAATATGTTATGTAAATTGATTTTATAAATATTAAAGTTTGACTAGATAATGATATGCACATTTATATTATGCAGTTTTATTATTATGCAGCTTTTGTATTATGTGATTTTATTATTAGGCGGATTTAATATTATGCGCATTTGCGTTATGCCAAGTCTGTTATGCAGATTTATATTAGGACAATTAGATTGTGCCAATTAAAGGACAGCCGTTTCACAGCATTGTGTGTGTGTGTATCTGTCCAGTATTTGACCGGACGTACCTCAGTGACGTGTGGTCTAATTTGAATGCGGTTTTTTTATATGGACTAAACTAGGGGATAGGTAAAATTAATTCAGTACAGTCCTTCAATTGCAGTATTTATGAAAAGGTTAAAAGAGCATTATTCTCTCTACTCACCCATCTTTCGTGATATTAATATGTGTATGTCGGTTTATAATATATATTTTATGTTATGTATTTATTTCGCAGTTATATATATTATATTTAATGTAAGTTTATTATTTGGATTGTAAATTTTCAATGTATAGCTATACCAGCAAATGCAGTCGTTTAGTGTTTAGAACCTAAAAAAATAGGATTTTTAAACCGCATCCTTGACCAACAACAGAAATATGAAAGAACTATTGCAATTTTCTATTTGCAGCTTCACCTGTGGCAATGAAGCCGTGTAACTTATTAATTTGGTGATTGAATTTTTTTTACAAAAAAACTTCCATTGAATATTAGTCTCATTTTTATTTTTGTTAAAAATATTTATATTTACAAGATCTACTTATTTATAAATAACATTGAGAACACTAAAGAGACTGTACATAGTTTGATAAAACGCTTATCAATTATATAATTTTGCAATAAATACAATATATCAGAGTATTCAATAAAGCAGCAACTAATATATACAAACAACATATCTAATATAGATAAGTTTTTTATACTAATTTATTTTCTTTTTTAATATATATACTATAATACACAATTGAAAATATATCTTACAGTAAAAATGTGCCGTCCAACTCGCTTCCGTGAGGCATAGTACCTAGTACGCTAGCGCCATCGCGCCAAGACCAAGGGCCCAATGTCTTCACTGCAAGCGCCGCAAAACTCGTGGTGTACAATGATTGACGCATATTTATGGCGCTTGTGACTTTGCGCTTCTTCAGTCGCGGTTCCAGCTCTTTGCGCAGTACCAAAGTATCAACATAAGTTGCGTCCCATCGTCACTGATAAACTAATCTAGCTCCACCAATAAATTCGCTTCGAAAAAAGATGTTCCTAATCTTTATTCGAAGTGAGAAGTGAAATGTTCCCATTCTAAATCACTATCCGAATTCCGAATCCGGCTAGACTGCCCTTCAATTAGTTTGATACACAATTTTCCTTAAATCATTTGAAATTATGTCAACATTGTATTGACTTGTGCTGGTAATCTGAGGGATTGAAGTACTTGTAGTCTCGTGTGCTAAGTCGTGATTATTTGCTATATTTCTGTTCTCCAAAATTATATTTCTCTCTTCCCTCCATACGTTTTCCTCTATCCAATCGATGAAGTATGTCACGTTCGAATAAATGCTCGGGAAGTGCTTTGAGGCACATGTAGTCCCGAATGATGTTACTCCTAACACATTGTATATTGGGACCTTGGTGTTAGTCTTCATTTTCATTTGCAGAGGGCCACCGGAATCTCCCTGTTGTGTACACAGAAATATTTACATTAGTAACTGATTCTTGAAATAAATCCGGAAATGAATAATATAATATGATATATTTAGCTTATTGCATAAAATAATCAAACTGTTTTGCGTTACTGAAGAAACAGAAGTGTTTGCCAATTCAAGAAGCAAGTTTATATTTTAAGTCCATCGATAGATTGATAGTTGCCTTACTGCAAAATAAATTCTTCCTTCTAGTGATATCTGATTTAAATATTCTTAGTTTGCGAAGTAATTACTTACATTGCATGTATCAGCTATCCCATTGGCTTCGTAGGCACAAAATTGGAACTTTTTCACAACAATCTTCTTGCGCCTAAGCATGTCTCTACACTTCTTTGAGCGTACAAGGTCCACGTGAGCCGCTTTTAGACTGGCAGAAGTTTTCTGGCTGTTTACTGCTAAAAGGTAAAAACAATATAAAGTTAATAAAGATATTTCTGAACTTCTGCTATAATATAACAATAAATTTAAAATTTAGAAAATCCCTGAGATATCTAATCCTATCATCCAGATAAACCAAACCAACTGTCTTATAAGCTAAATAATTTCGAAACGGCTTAGCTGATTTTAGTTTTAAATTATATAAAAAAGAAAATTTAGAAATACCGTTAAAGACTATGTTATCATCCAAATGTAGCAAAAAAACTGTGCAGTATTTTCGAAATGGTTTTACCGATTTTCATCGAACATAGCTAAGAACTTTCTCCTGGTTCAATCTTAAATATAAAAAGCTATACACAAATCGGTACACACATTACTGAGGCACATCTGGACAAAGATTGGACATACAAAAACAACGCCGTCAAACACATAACACTCGTCGTTTCCGTCAGCTTAAAAAGATGGGATCATTCTAAGACAGGACTTCGAAAATGATACTCAAATAAAGTAAAAGTAAGTAAAGATTTTTAAATGAATTCTTCACAGATATTTCTAGTTTTGGTTCATTAAAATACACAATGAATGAGATGAAATTGATGCTTGTGGTAGTGACACAATTATAATTATCATTAGATTGTCTAATATTATTGACGTCTTTCACTATGATCTGAAATAGCAAATACTTACTTCGGTCCACAACACCCCATCCAGTCACAATTGCTTTCCTTTCTGATCTATTCACAATACAGGCGGGTCTAATATAATTGCTGAATATTACTTTCTCCTGCAATTGTATTAATGCGATGTCATAGTTCTTGGACGGTGGTCCCTTGTATTGATCATGCGTAATGAACTTCTTAATTAGTATGTCTTGAGGAGGTCTCTGATCATTCTGTGAAAAAGGAGATACGTTTAATACTAGAATTATACTTTAGTCTAATTCAGTTTCTTTCTTGTATTTATGAATCTACTAGTGTTAAGAAGCTACATTGTTAAACCTAAGTATTTAATCATTTGAGAATTGACGTAATGGAGAAAAAACCTATACTCAGAAATGGGTGAATGTGACTAGGATATTGATTGATTTATTAACATCATATCAGCCAAAGCCCGTTTCCTGCTGAACATAGACCTTCTCCAGAGAATTTCAGAACGACCGGCTGGAAGCGGCCTGCATCCAGCGACTTCTAGCGACCTTTATCCGATCGTCTCTCCACCTTGTGAGTGGACATCGTCCTCTCCATAACTCGTTGACTGACTTTGAGCGTGATGGATTGATTTAATTATTTGGTTTTAATTTTAGCGTACACGGGCCTTACCACTATATTTTCAACGCCAAGCCTCACTATTTCTGGTACTGGATTATCAACACGTTTGTCATTTTCCGTCGTGCGGTAACAATGGGCGGCCGTGACCAAAAATTCATCACTGATGAGAAAGCTTCCACAAAGGAATACGTATTTTCTGCTATCCTCTTCTTTTGTGGCTCTCCAGCCTACTGCACCCTGTACATTGGAAAAAAACATTATTAAATGAATAAAACAGATATGAATAAACTTCTAATATATCATCATATAGCCTGTTATCATCTACTGCTGTTTATAGGCCTTCTTGAAGCATCTACGCTACTATATCTAATACAGTTTTAGGTAGTCCGTCCATCTTGCAGGAGGTTCCTCACTCAAGAACTCATCTGCCCCAATGGATATTTTTTTTTTTTTAATTAACATGGGATCGCTCTTGACCTTAATCTGGACTAATGTCGAGATAAGGTCTACGATGGAACGAGCTTTCCCAGAAGATGCCTATTTAACCTGACTTTAAAGAGCTGCGGGTTATATGCGATTGGAAACACAGACGGAGGCAATGCGTTCCACTCCTTAGCCGTTATATTGGTTCTGTTCAGAAGTGGCTCGTTGTTATTTGCTTACCAACGTTGTCTGAAGATGGAAAGACAACGTTGGAATTATCATCATCAGTCGAAATACGTCCATTGCTGTACCAAGGCCTCCCACAACTATTTCCACAACGGGGTCCCGCGCTGCCCGCATCCAGCGGCTTCCCATGATCTTTACCAAATCGTCGGTCCACCTCGTGCCTCTTTCGGTGCGACATTGGAATAGTTTCATGTAATTTCAACGCACAGTTTCCAAAATGTAGCTTAGAAAACACTGATAGCCATTGTATTACATTGCCTTAGTTAAGAAGTACCAGGTCATCATGATTTTTGAATTGTGGTAGAAATTTGTCTTTAGGAAACGTAGCAAACTATTCCCACAGATTATTTGTGGAGGATGTTGAAAGACTTACCATATGTGGGAACTCTCCAGAATCCGCGTCTCTACCTCCAATGATACCGACAAACGTATTTGGCATCATCTCGTTCACTGAAAATGTAACATGTACTTTAAAACATGTTTTAACCCCGTAGCAAAAACAGGGGTGTAATAAGTTTAAAACTTATGTGGCTTCGAAGTGGCTATACTTATTTTAAAACTGTTTTTAACGGTCGAAAGTTGGTTTTTGAGCGGTTCGAATATATTTAACTTATAACACAGTTGGTTTGTTTATTTAGCTGAATAATTGGATTAAAATTTTCCATTTATAGGTCATTTTAGCAATAACAGATAATATTCGTGATAAGTGCAAAGTATTGTTATTGATATTAGACATTTACTTACGTTTAGCCATTTTATTGGAAACTTCTTCTTGATGCTTCACTTCCCAAATGTATTCATTGCATTCTGAAATAAACGTAATATTAAATTAAAAACAACCGGATTAGTTCGAATCGGTACTTAACAATTAGTGTTCCTTATTCACAGTTGTTTTATTGCAGTATTAAAAGTATTTCTTATCAATTACCTACACCTACAATCTTCGATAATTGCATTAAATTCTAATAATACCTAATATAGTATTAGGTACTTTTAAAATAACATAATACAGATGTAAAAGTATCTACATAACTCTTTCTAGCAAATATAACTAAACCGCAAATTAAGTTTGTCAAAGTTTTTTCTTATTTTGAAAGCGTAAATATTGAAAGGTAAAGTCTGGTTTTTTTCCGAATAAACATTTAATCCCCGTCATTCAATCGAAAAAGTTTTAAATATTTTTGAAATCTTGTTTCACGGTTATCATAACTCACTCGATGACTTAAGTTTTTCCAACAACCTGCTAATGCGGTCATGATAATAAGTACACTCGAAGAAACGAAATCATGACTAAGCTTTATTTATTATAAACTTACTATTACATTAAATTTCGTTTATACATATTTCCAAAACAACAAAACTCGTTATTTAATTAGACAGTGACAGTTAGTTCATTTATTAGTCTCTTTTTCTTAAATAATAATTAATTTTGTAAATTTTGCACTTCACATTTGCAGAACACTAATTTTCCTTTAATTTGATGTGTTAAATCGGCTGAGTCAATTTTAATTTGGTTATTTTTATTTTTACTTATTCAATTTCATCTGATTTAATGGATCTTGTTATCTGACAATAAATGAATTTATTTATTATTGATATGGAATTTTCGAATAAAACTATCTATGGAGACTATATGCAATGGATATTTTGTTCTACTTTACATTATAATGTAACGACTGTCAGTTTCCCGAAAAAAAAAAAGTAATCTGTTTTCAAAAAATAAAAATAAATTAAAAAAATTCAAAACAAATCCGGCATTAGTATCTAAAACATAAATTTCAATACAATTATTAATCTACTACTTTGATAACAAAGGTTATAATTACGTCTGTATACAAAAAGTTTTATACCACGAAAT
The DNA here is from genome assembly GCA_949316235.1 of Oegoconia quadripuncta. Lineage (NCBI taxonomy): Eukaryota > Metazoa > Arthropoda > Insecta > Lepidoptera > Autostichidae > Oegoconia > Oegoconia quadripuncta. The sequence goes on along the minus strand of OX438748.1, from coordinate 16,867,588 downwards.
TGCCTTCCGTTCACATATCACTCTAGCTACGGGGGTCCATGTTTCTCCGCAGCTGACAGTACATGTGTGTGACGGATTACCTTATCTGTTGTGCAATAAAGTGTATTGAATTGTGGGGTACTTACTAGCTTCGCTAATTCGGACACCTTCTTCTAGAAAATTGGGTTTCCTCGGGTTGAAGAGCTTGGCCAGGTCATTGAAATCCCAAAGTGTAATTGTTTGCTCTGAATTTCCAGTTGAAAACAATATCCATGCTGTGGAAGGTAGAAGAAGTAATTGAAAAATAACTTTTCCATAAGATGAAACGTAAAAGATTTATAAATTTTGTTATAAAATCAATTTGTTAATTTATTCATTAACTAGCTTTCCGCCGCGGCTTTTCCTGCGTGAAATAACTTTATCGCGAAAATTTGTTTCTCCCGCGAGAACTACTCAATTTGTCGGGATAAAAAATATCCTATGTTTTAATTCATCTGCTTATATACCAAACTTCATCCTAATCTGTTCATCTGTTTCGGCGTGATTGGGCAACAAACAAATGAACAAACATCCAAACTTTCGCATTTATAATATTAGTTAGATTTGTTGATTGATTAATTTATTAATTAAAAAAAAAGAACTATAAAATGAAAATTTAGAAAACTAAATAAAATAATTATAATAACACACACATACACAACGCCCTCAAACATAACAGCCGTCATTTTTCGTCGGAGATAAAAAGACACACGGTAGGTAACTAGCTAAGGTATATGTTTTACAATCAATAATTTTGAAGGTGTGGATCATCCAAGAAAGTTTTACAAAAATATGATTGTAACAATAATACCAAAGCTAAACCATAACCAAAAACGTTACGTTAAGCACATTTCGTATCGCGCTAATCATTTGAACGGAAATAACCTAGTATTTTTTTAATACTCGTGGTTAGCTCTACACATTTTGGGTTTGGTTTTATTTTGGCACCGTCAACATGTAACAGTTCAGAATATAACAGTTCACAAAAAATTGCACGATAATATTTTTAACTTCAGTTAAATACTAAAGCTAAACCAAAACGTTTGCGTTCCGTTCGAACGGTAAAACGGTTGAAAAGTAGCGCGATTGGTCCCCTGGAGTGACTACAATAACCAATAGATCGTTGTGAATCACGACAAGAACAAGTAACCGTAAACTAGTTTCTAATATGCCAAAAAATAAGTACCTTGAATAAGTAAACAAATTAAAATAGTTCCCTCCATTTCGTTAATTGACTTTGTTAAATTTTCACACGTATTACACTTTCTCAAACTCAATTACAAATAATAATGTAATACAATATGTTAATAATTATATAGTCTATTATAAATCAATAAACCCTACCAATTGGAAATTAAACCGCAGACTGGAAACCACATAATTTGACACAGTATCATAAATCCCTGCTAGGCAACAAGGGTACAGGATGAATGTCGATAAATGGCTTTGTGATAAATTTGTGTCCATAATTAGGTATAACCTGTTAAATAAGGAGACGTGAAAAAATATAACACACGACCACGCTATGAATCAGCTCGTCTGTTAGGTTAGGTTACCTCCCGTGACTCAGAGGGAGCGATATTATTTAATTGTTTTGCGTTTTCTACGGTTTTTAATTTATTTTTCCTTGAACTGATAACGATGCAGTTTTGGCATGGAGTGTGACAGGCGACAAATCATATCGAGGCCGATTACAAATCTAATATAGTACCAATTTATAATGACGCCATATGTTTATAATCTGAAGGAATAAATAAAACAAATCCTATATCTGCATTAAACTCCTACAACCTTGAGATCTTTAGGAGCAGAGTGAAAATGCATTTCCTTTCCTTCAGGTGAGATTGTTGTCAAACGCGTATCCAGAAAATTATATTACAAAAATGAGATGAAAGGGTAACAACTCGGCAACCCCGCCAGGAGAGTAGATGTTGCCACCAAAAAATGATAATACAAATTATTATCAGGTACAGTTAAAATATATAAGTATTGTAATTAAGTTAAGAAAATAAAATTAATTGGAATTTAACCAAAAGTGGAAATCTATGGAGGAGGTCTATGTTCAACAGTACATCCTCTGGCTGATGTGACAATGATGATGATGATTCTGAGGATGATTAAACGGACAATAAAAGGGTGATTACGTGACTTTGCAAAGTGACCTTGTTAACTTCACATCATTTAAAAATCCATTTTAAAGTTTGTAAACCAAGGTCAGATGACTCTTGTCCGCGTTCGCAGTTCATTGATGAAATATTTCTGCATTTTCATATCATCCTGTATATAATTCCGTTTTAATACAAGAACGAATGCTCATGACGTGTCAAACGTAACGCCCGTTACGTTATTATGTGATGTAAGTGACGTTTAGGGAAAATGCACAGCGAATGGGTTTTACATTGTGTTTTGAATAGCAATTGAAATTACCTGCCGCATTTGGAAAATATATGGAAATTTCTGCGTATGAAAATTATGTTTTGTAGTGAATAATATGTCATAATTTTGTATAGTTAAATTGCCTTAATATTTGTACACAGAATGTCAAACGTCACACTGCTATTATAAGCTGAGTTGCCTTATACGGCATACAACGCACAGACGGTCTAAAAATTAAAGTGTTAGGGTAAAACAGGGTAATGGGAATCAACAGGTAATGATGGTCATTGTAGTTACCAAAAAAGTAGAGTCGCGAACGGCGTGGAATTAGAGCACCACCTTTGAACGCCGGTTGAGTTCGAATTCGCTTCAAGTTTATTGTGTAATAACTTCTAGGATAGGGTGGCTATATCGTTACCCAGCATATGATCACAATTTACCCCCGCGTGCCGAGAATAGTGGTCAAACTCGATTTTTTTATTTATTTATTTACATAGAATCAACAGCATTATTACAAATCCTTATACAGAAAACTAATACTAAACTTATGCCAATTAAAGATTCTTATTCCGTTACCGTTACCGTTAAAATTGAGTGGGTAACGTTTAAATTATATTACAATAAAATTGGTACTTTTACATTATTATATAAATATCAATAATAACAAATCAAATCCTCAGTGATTTACGACTCGTTACGTTAATAAGTCTAAATTGCATAGTATTAAAAGTCAAACTAAAAAAATTAAGTAATTATATAAGCTAAATGAAAGTGTCAAAATTATAGGTCTAAGTATTAATATGTACAAAATATGTGCGTTGTGAGTGATTGTGTGTGTGAAAGTTAGTGTGTGATGGTGGTGGGTCCTGCATGATGGAGTAAATTAATGGATGTACATTTTAAATGTTACCAAAATTTCCAAAAGTTGATTGAACTCGTCAGACTGATCCTTAATAAAGTTAGTTTTTTTTTTATGATTGACTGGATTCGCCTTCGACCACAATCTCACCTGATGGAAAGTGACGATGTGGTCGAAGATAAAGCTCGCGATCCCAGTAAATGCCTATTCACTCTGCTCTTCAAGATTCCAAGGTTGTAGGATTCAGGAAAAACTGACGCCGGAAGGGAGTTCCATGCCTTGGCTGTTTGTATGACGAATGAAGAATCGAACTTCGAATTGCGAATGTTCGGTATATTAACTATATACGGGTGGAATCCCTCCCCACGCCTAGTGGTTCGTAGATGGAAGGGCGACGGTGGAATAAGATTATGTATTTCCAACGCACACTCCCCGAAATGCATCCTGAGAGACAGGCGACTTTGCGACTGTGTTCAAGGCTCTGCAATTTGGCAGTCATCGAATTATCACCTATGAGTCTCATGGTAGGTCGTTTCACAGAATCGAGTGCAGCTAGTTGGTACTTGGCTGAACCATCCCAGAGGTGACAACAGTATTCCATACACGAGCGGAACTGAGCCTGGTAAAGCACCAAAAGTTGTTTTGGTATGAAATATCGCCTGACCTTAAGGTGAATGCCAAACTTCTTAGCCGCTGTCTAAGCGTTCGATTCTAGCCTTTAGATTCGAAATTCTAGCGCCCAAAATTTAGGTTGGAGGTTAACTCCATGCCCAAAAGATTGAGATGGTCAGAGATTGGTACAGATACATCTCGGAAAGTTGGAGTCATGTTGAATGGACTCCGTTTGCTGGTGAACAGACACGCCTGTGTTTTGGTGGCATTGAATTGGACTAGATTAGTTACATTATAAACATATAATAATAAATGTTAGTAAAGACACTTGTGTTTTGCAATAATTTCTGCTTAAGTGACTCCTTTACCCCGTTTTACCCTCCTCTGAAGTGCAGTCGAGCGTACATATATAAAACTAACCCAGTGTTATATTTGCGTTAATCAAAGAAGATAAAAATTATTATTTAACTAGTCTAACTAATATTATAAATTCGAAAATTTGGATGTCTGTTTGTTGCTAATCACGGCGAAATGGTTGAATGGATTTGGATGAAATGATACCACATACAGCATACCCTGGACTGAAGCACAGGATTTTTATCCCGATAAAGTGAGTAGTTCCTGCGGGATGAACTAAACATATAAGCGCCAGCCTATTCAATTCAATTCATTTATTGTATAACTAATTAACTACTGCATTGGACTTATGACATTTTCTAAGGTTCCTTCATAGTTTACCTTGAATAAGGTGTTTTTTTTATGCACGTACTTGACCTCAATCACACTTGATGTTAAGAGAAGATGAGGTCGTAGGTGGAATCGTACTGACCCGGAAACTCCAACACATTTGGGGGACCGGCTATCATATCTCTGACAACCGGAACACAACAATGCTATTAACATTGCTGTTTAGTGGTAGCTAGCCAGGCGGACATTTTAAAATGCCCTACCACCAACCAAACCGAGTATGTATACACACACATAAACATGTACCCAGCTGGGGATCGAACCCGCGACCTCCGAATCGTAAACCCAATGTTGTTTACATTGAGCCACGGAGGCGGTGTGCAGGGACAAATAGTGCCCAATTCACGAATCTACATACTTTCATAATGGTTATTGGTTTTCATAATTAATTATTTATAAAATACGAAAATATAATTAAACAATTTAGCAATTAAAATTATATCATTGTCACTACCAGTATACATGTATTCCATAGCTTTAGTCGAGTTTACCTTTATTGACCAAGAACTCTTGTAGAGTGTAAAAAAGCGTTGTTTGTTTGTGTGAAGAAGGCGCCCACCCTGAAACTAGAATTAGCAAGTTCGACACCTCTTTTATGACTTCCTTGGTGTCGAACAACCACGGGCTCAATGTTTCAAAGGCAAGTAAACTCGTACGAGGGCGACAGTAAAAATTTTTAGAACTGGCCACTTTTAAAAGATATAATAAAAAAATAAGCTCAAATTTTAAAAATGGAACTCTTTGTCCATATTTCTGTATATTTATTTAATTCATTTGTCATTTGTTTTACGATTTGGCGGCAAATTGAAAATTGTCTGTGTCACATCAGCATGAATTTAATGCGAGAAAATTTTCATGCAATGATTTTTTATGACTTTCGATGTCATTTAAGTCAACAAGAAAGTTATGATACACTTCGATTGGCCTTTCACGATGCCCTTCTCGTGCCACTGTTTACAACTGGTTAATGAGTTTAAACGTGGTTGCACTAATCTTTCCGATGATCTGCGTGAGGGACGGCCTTCTACGGCAACGACCGAAGATAACATCAGTGTTTTGCGGCGTATGATAGAGACTGACAAAAGAGTGACCTATCAGGAAATTCGGACAAGCTTAGGCATCGATATGATTAAAGTGCACAAAATCCTCCATGAACATTTAGCGGTCAGGAAGCTTTGCGCCCGGTGGATACCTCATAATATGACAGAGGTCCAAAAACTCCGTCATCTTATTCACCAAGTAAAATAGGTACTAGCTTCAATAAGTAGGTACTAGCTTTTCGAGAGCGTCGGTGGCTCAGCGGTTAAGACGCGGTCTCCCAATTTGGGAGGTCCGGGTTTGATTCCCAAGCAGGCCATGTATCAATGAGTTTTAAATTTAATTTAATAACGTTTGTGCATTTATCCGACTGCTCCTAAACGGTGAAGGAAAACATCGTGAGGAAACCTGCATGTCTGAGAAATAAAAATTCAAAGGCATGTGAAGTTCCCAACCCGCATTGGGCCTCCTCATATGCGAGGGAAGGCCTATATCCCTGTAGTGGGAAGTTTTCGGGCTGATGATGAACTCTTTTTCGGAAATGTTCTCTACTAACCTTTTAGGTGTGTGTGTACGTGCTTTATGCATATAAAGTTTCATTATAATTGGTTTATGTATTTCGAAAAATTTGGATTTGGAAAGTTTCCATGGAGTACGGTGCGGGGTCGCTCTTAATTTGAATTATGTTTTGTTCTCTCAGTACTGGACCATGAATATGTCTTTCCCATGGAACCCTGAAATAAGAAAGCCAAGATAAGCCTCCAGTGAAAACAATTCGAGATGTGAGGGAGATAAAGTGTCCCGGATATTGCGAGAATTTGGAATTGCGCGAAAAGTGGGAATCGCCATAATCTCGGATTGCGAGAAACGGAACGCAACTGTGACGGCGATTGGTGGGTGTGATTTCTTTTAACCGACTTGAAAAGAGGAAAATTTTAACAATTCGATGGTTTTTCGACGCGACTACGGCAATTCGGGTTTTCTATGTAGTTTGTACAATCTTTGCTTAGTCTGGGACTAGATGATAGTGTAAGTGTCCGAAATATTTATCATCATCAGCCCGTAAACATCCCATTAAAGGGATATATGAGTGATCCCTCGTATATTGGGGACTTCACATGCCTTTGAATGTTTATTTCTCAGGCCTGCAGGTTTCCTCACGTTGTTTTTCTTCACCGTTTATATAAGTAACTAAATTAAATTTAAAAACTCATTGATACATTGGCCTGCTTAGGAATCCAACTCGGACCTTCTAAATTGGGAGACCGCGTCTTAATTGCTGAGCCACGACGCTTATACCGATATTTATATTATTATGTTATGCAAACATATGCCCCTAGTGGAATTCGAATCCGAAAACGTTAGTTTCGAGGGCAGGGTCAGCACTAATGGACAGACAATGTGGCTACGTTTTGCAGCGATCGAACAACTGGACCAATTTTGATAAGAGGTGGCATAGAATTCGTTAACGTCATAAAAATTTAGATAATCCCCGAAAGTTATTCTTTATACTTTGCATGCATGTCTATTTCCCTAAGTCTAATTTAAAAGATGTTACTTATAAAATATAATAAATTGTTTCTCTATTATGGAAGTTTTGGCAGTGTGGTGGAGGTTATAGCAAATGTATAATTTTGAATGGTCCTATTTGGTAAATAAACATCTTATCTATCTTATCTATCGTATCTATCTTATATATCATCGATCTCATCTATCTTATCTATCTCACCTATATTATCTATATTGTCTTTCGTATCTATCTTATGGTAACATCGAAATATACAAAAATACTGCGTTAAAGCTAAATATCTTCGAAACGGTTTTACATCCAGACAAAGACTGGTCACACCACACACATAATGCCATCAAACAGTTAATTCCCGTCGTTTTTTGTCGGGGGTTAAAGAATAAGATATACCTGTGGCGCCTTGTTCACTCGAAACATAGAGTCAATCAAAAGCGGGAGTTCTTGTAATTCTACAAATGCCATGGTAACCTATAATTGAGGCAGCACTTTGTTGGTGGTAGGGTATTTTAAATGTCAGCCTGGCTAGCTACCACCATCTTATCTAAATCTTTTAAATGTCCGCCTGGCTAGCTACCACCATCTTATCTAAATCTGCCGTAGCATTGTTGTGTTCCGGTTGTCAGAGATAAGATAACCAGTCCCCCAATTGTGTTGGGGTTTCCGGGTCAGTACGCTTCCACCTTAGACCTCATCTTCACTTAAGATCACGTGATTGAGGTCAAGTACCAACCCGTTGTACTTAAAAAAAAAACAAAAAGAATTTATATAGAAAACCCCCTACCCACTTTCATACTAAGCATGTTTAAATGAAGTATCGATCGACTGCAAAAGCTCTAGCAATCGACTGTCGACCGCGATCTACCGCTTAAGCACCCCTTCTATAAAGTATTTCATTTTATTTTTAAAAGTGTATATAATAAATGAACTCGAAGACCATAATCACGTAGACTTCTGTTAAAGTCCCCACTTGTAAAACTTGTCAGGGCTTAACAAGAAAACTTCGAGTTTGTCTCTTCCCACCGAGACGAGATATTATTATGATCTAACAAATCTACCAAGAACGCCATTTACCAACTTTTCTTTTCCATTGAAGTAATATATTCGATTCAGAATCCATTACAGATGGACCTTTTTTGACCGCAAGTGTAAGATTGTTGTGTTACATCAAGTTATGATTAGGGTGGATAGGTATCGAGGGCCTGCAAAAAATGATACGGAATGTCTTCTCAAGGATTAACAGGATTTTTTTTACCCTTTAGGAATACCGTTTAGGCATTTCTGGTTTCATATATTACGTGGAATCGATAAGTGTGTCATCATCATCAGCTCGTAAACATCCCACTGCAGGGATATAGGCCGTCTCTCGAATAAAGAGGCTAGTATAGGCCGTGGTCCACCACGCTGGCCCAATGCGGGTTGGGGACTTCACATGCCTTTGAATTTTTATTTCTCAGGCATGCAGGTTTCCTCACGATGTTGCTTGCCTGGGAATCGAAACCGGACCTCCCAGATTGAGAGACGGCGTCTTAACCGCTGAGCCACCGACGCTCTCCATACATACAGTGATTCCATAGAGTAAGTAAAATAATTGATCGTAAATTGACCGCCTCTGATGTCCGATGTAAACAAGATAGGGTTTACGAAGCGGAGGTCGCGGGTTCGATCCTGAGCGGGGTACATTAGTACTCGGTTAGGTTGGTGGTAGAGTATTTTAGCTTTATTATTACCTACCACTATCTTACCTAGTTTGCCGTCAAAACAGTGATTGAAAGTTCGTATGGAATGCCATGTGGGATAAACCCTCTTAAGCATACCCAAACGGCCATGTTTCGCATTTTTTTATGCTCACCAGATTAGGACCTCAATCACTCCTGATGTTAAGTGAAGATGAGGCCGAAGCATATCTCTAAACCCCCATTGGGATAAAGGTTATAGTAGTGCAAGGGAGTGTACTCTTGTTTCACTATTCGTTTTCGATAACCAAAGTTAAGCAACGTGTGGCTCACCTGAATGTTACATATACCTATTATTAATGTGTAATTTGCATTACACATTAATAATTTGCATTAGTTAGTTGTTTAAATAGTGGAGTGATGTTATTCAAATCTATTGGAAATAGTAATATGTATTTGGGACGGTGCCAGTCGCATGGTAAAGGGTGGCTCGGGCAATGGCGATATTATTGTAAGCTACCATAGGCAAATCGACAACGTATTCACTTTCGATTATGATCATGGAACCTGAGATGCTTTCTGTTGAAGAGAAAACATGTGCACGCCCCTCGTGCCATACAACTTGGCCCCCGCGTGCACTCTGTGGAACTCAGCCGTACCTTGTCTATAGTTCCTCCTTGCTCAAATCCCATGATCAACTTCTTATTAGCTAACCACTCACCGGATTCTTCCAAGCGTCGGTGATAATAATCAAATCACTCACAGTCGTGGATGTGTACAGTGGAGCTCCGACTCTTTTGAAGGCTGGTAGCAAAGTGTGTCCCATTTTCGATGAGAAGACCTAATATAACTATTAACGTCGTCACCGCGCCATTTCCGGCGATACCAGCGCCACCAGGTCCACTTCCCATTGCAAACCCCGTATTATGATACTCATTTCATTATTGAAATAATAAATTCTGTCGCTAATTTATCGCTATCTACGACATATTTAACTATCGGTAGTACGTCCTAGTTGCTACTGCACAAAGGGCAATGATTTCTGGGAGAGCGGCACAAGAAACCTACAAGATCATTGTTCTGTTCATTTTTTAAATAAAAATGTCATCTCATCATCATCATAATTTTTGGTGATTTCCATACAAAGAAATCACATCGTCCAGTGGCAATCTCCAACAGAAACAATTCGGCTTGTAACACGATTAATCTCCCAACTCCTCGAGTGGTGACAGCCAGGATAATAGTATAGTCAATTAAGAACACCCGAACTGTTACAACAGATTTTAGTTCTAAACAACTGCGCCCTAACGACTCGCCAAGTTTGGGTAATGGTGGCCAGCAAGATTGATGGTAATTATGGAGCACTACCGTCCTATAAATAAGCTTTGATATTTATTTTTGGAAATACGAATTTGAATGCAGTAGGGAGTGAGATGCGAAATATTACCTAGATGCTGTTATATTCGAATGAGTCGGCTGTGCGCAAACTAGAAGTCACCCAGCATAGAATGATATATGACCAAATTCGCAGAGGAACTAGGCTGACATAGCTCTGAGAGGGTCATAATTGTTCAAAGTCAAAGTTAAAAATGCTTTAATTTGTACACAGGGTACACTTATATTGTATCTGGTGGTTGATTATTTGTACGTTTTCGCGAAATGGCAAGCTTTGAGAATATACTGACGGTTGAGTTCGACACGTTGGAAAGGGATCCCTTAAATAACAACACAAATAGAACATTTTAAAAACTACACAGAAATTAGACATACTATATATAGACAATGGGCTTCTCGAGTGCAGGTCAGAGGGATTTTTTTTTTAAATTCTGTATTTAAAAGGATAGCTCAATTTATCCATGACGGCTCCACTGGACGGAATAAACCCTCTTAACACCCGAAAGAAAATCGATTTTTTTATGTACCACGGGTTAGCACTTGACCTCAATCACACCTGATGTTAAGTGAAGATGAGGCCGAAGGTGGAAGCGTACTGACCCAGAAACACCAACATTTTTGGGGGACTGGCTATCTTATCTTTGACAACCGGAACACAACAATGCTATTATCATAGCTGTTTGGCGGCAGATTTAGATAAGATGGTGGTAGCTAGCCAGGCAGACCGAGTACTTAAACATGTACCCCGCTGAGGATCGAAGTCGCGACCTCGGATTCGTAAACCCAATGTTGTTTAAATTGAGCCACAGAGGCGGTTATTTTCGACTAAGAATAATAAGTGAAAGGAAAAATTCCGGAATCGTCAAATCAACTTCCTACTTATGTGTTTAGATTAAATAAACGCAAGTACGGGTAAAAATTAGTAAACGAACCGGAATAATTCCGGGGGAGAGAAGGTCGAGGGAATGCTTGGTTACGCACAATACACACGCATAACATATAAAATATGTACCACTTCATACCTAACCTATACTCGTATTGGTATATACAGAATGCTTTATCAAATCACCAATAAGAGCTGCTATAAGGAAAAACGTACATTATTATGGTAACAAATATGTGAGCGGTTCATTGCAATCATAGCAAAACGGACTGAAAGTTCAACTAGCAGCTTCTTCTCGCTCCAAGAGCTTAGGTGGGCAGTTGGGGTATACCCAGCTCATGATTTGTCTTATTTATTGATAATCACACCGACCCTCTCTACACATTTTTAATACAAACTCAAACTGTATCCATCATCATTGTGCAAAAACTACACAAACGTCTAAATATGTAATGCTACTCGTATTCTGCTCTTTACCATGATTACGTAAAACTACTGAACCAATTGCGCTAAATTTACAATGGGGCCAACATGACGGTATCCCATTTTATTAAAAAAAAAAACCACGTGATCAAACGCCAAATCTCAGAGATATCGGTGTATATACCAAAAAAAAACACAAACGGCCGAATTGAGAACTTCCTTCGTTTTGAAATCGGCTAAAAAGTTTTGAGAGCTATCATTTCAGTTTAATTAATGTTTTGTCTTTTGTCAATTGTGTTCCTATAACAGTGATGTATGTAACGCGCATAATTAATTAATTTAAATATTTATAATTTCAAAATGCGAAGATTTCAATTTTTAAAAAGAATTAAGAACTTTTTCTTTTCATTTCGGCTCACATTGGATGGGAGCTGCGCTACGTACAGCGCCATCTAGTTCCATACTATGCAACTAGGCTTGTATTATGGATACCGTACGGACATTAATAAACAGATGCTCTTAGATTACAACCCGCGACCTCTAGATATACTTAGTGATCAGGGTCTTTAACCACTACACTAGTGGTTAGAAAGTATGACCACTAAACCAAATGGTCGCGGGTTTGAATCCCGCTAGGAGCTAATGTTTGTGTGATAAATACGGACATGTGTACCCGACTATGGATGTTTTCATTAATACTAAGTATTTATTTCCAAAAAAAAAAACGTATTTATGTAGTATATCAACCATCTGGTATCCACAACACAAGCATATAGTTGCTTACTGTGGAACTAGATGGCGCTGTGTGTATGTCTAAGATATTTATTTATTTATGTTAGCATTGCGGAGCTAAAGAGAATAGTCAAACTATAATTTTATTTTTATTGCTGTATGAAAAATGTACATCATCAAAGACCCCTGCCACAAATCCAAATCCCCTAAACCTGCCTGTGGACCACGTCTCATGACCAATTTCTGTCATTTGCCCGGTCCCTAAAAGTAATCTCGTCTATTTGTCCAGCTGAGTGCCGTTTCATGACTCGGCGGAAGTACGGTTTTAGAAGGGGGCCACCGCTATATGACCCCCTTCTGAGACCAATATTTCAATTGAGCCGAAACATGTCGTGTGGAGAATTAAATTAATATTTATTAAATAGATGCACTTGGTTTTAAGTCTTTAAAATATTTAAATTAGGCTGGCAGATAAGTAAGTTAATAAAGACATCGTGAGGAAACCTGCATGCCTAAGAAATAATTCTAAGGCATGTAAAGTCCCCAACCCGCATTGGCCAGCGCGATGGACTAAGGCATATACTCCCTCTTATACGAGGGTAGGTCTATATCTCTGCAGCGGGATGTTTACGGGCTGATACTGATGATACGCGCGTGTACGTTTTATATAGGTGTGTCTTGACTGCAATATTAGTTAATTATTTATTAATAGCTAGCTTTCCGCCCGCGACTTCGCCTGCGTGGAATAACTTTATCGCGGAAATTTATTTATCCCGCGGGTACTACTCACTTTATAGGGATAAAAAATATCCGATGTCTACATGCTGGGTATATTCTACCTATATACCAAATTTCATCCAAATCCATTCAACTGTTTCGCCATGATGGAGCAACAAACAGACACACAATCAAATAAACAAACAAACATCCAAACTTTCGTATCTATAGATTTTGTGTAATATTTTTTATAATGATGCTGTTGATTCTGTGTTATCAATAAAATAAAATAAAATAAAAAATAAATAATTTCAAAGTTATTTCTGAGCAAACAATTGGCATGTATTTTTATTTAATTATTATTATTATTGTTATATATATTTAATATTATATATTTAATATATATACATGTATATTTATAAATTTGTGTGTGTTATGTAGTCAATAATATATTATATGTTTAAGTGCAGTTAAATTATCTAGTTATAGTGTGTAGGCTTAGTTTATGTATTTTTATCTTTACGCTATATTTTTTACCAACTATAAAATACACCCGTATTGCTACTATTAGTGCAAACCTCACCTACTGGTAGCTTGTATCTTTACCCTAAGGTTTGCCTGGAAGAGATCGCTGTTAGCGATAAGGCCTCCTTTTTGTGCGATTAATGATGTACGCTGTATCTTCATGTAGCTCTTGTTAATTGTGCAATAAAGAGTATTTGATTGATTGATTGAAATAATATTAGTTAGATAAATTCTTGTAGATTCTGCTTTCAACCGGTGTCACAAAAAGGGATTATTTATTTATTTATTTATTTATTTAGGTACACTAACAGCTTATACACTAAAACATTATTTTGGTAGTTCACATGTTGGTCACATTATAAGTGTATCAGCCTATTATAAGTATACACAGCATTCTAAGATAGATACCTAACAGTATAAAATTCAAGATAAAGTTTAAATATATAAAGTTTAAAAAGTACAAAAAAAACATATCAGCAGTAGTTCTTAGTCAAAAAAAGTCGCGAAATCCTCAAAAAGTGCACACTGAATCCGTACCTGGGTCACTCTATCCTACTCACATAGTATTTCCCTATTTGCAATGCACTTATGAGTCCGCGGTATTTTATTATAACGTTGTGGTATTACATTAAACATAACCTTTCCATCATGGTAAGAGACCGAACGCAATGACCTTGATTCCTTTACATGGGTCGACTGTGAGAAGCCGCATGGCATGGCCACCATCATGAACTGGAAAACCGATTTTATAGACAATTATAAAATTATCGACTTTATACATAATTAATAAATCAATGATGGCCACCATCTTGAACTGGAAAACCGATTTTATAGACAATTATAAAATTATCGACTTTATACATAATTAATAAATCAATAAATTTAAAGATACTATAAAACAGAAACTTATTAATAAATCATATTATAAAATATCAGATTATTTAGATGATAAACATTCATGGACATAACCAGCTCGTTCGCATAACCAGGCTATTTATAATAAATAAGTAAATAACAAATATCCTTAGATATACACACAGCGCCATCTAGTTCCACAGTAAGCACTATATTCTTGTGTTGTGGATACCAGATGGTTGATATACTACATAAATACATTTTTTTTTGTAAATAAATACTTATTATAAATCTTGCTGGAAGAAATCTCTTTTTAGAGATAAGCTAGTGCCTTTTGTACATCCTGTATCTAGTACGTATTTGACTTTTATTTGTACTCGTGTGCAATAAATTATAAAAATAAAATAAATGAAAACATCCATAACTTGGGTACACATCTCCGTATTCATCACACAAACATATGCCCCTAGCGGGATTCGAACTCGCCACCATTTGGTATAGTGGTCAGAATTGCTAACCACTACACCAAATAGGTCGTGTTAATTGTGAGTTAATTAATAATGAAATATTATTGTGCATTTTTGTGAAATAAAAACCTTTTTTAAAGAGCAACCTCCCGAGTTTCTTGCTTGTTCTTCTCAGGGAAAAATTGCCTTTTGAACAAGCAGTAGCTTTAAAAATGTAAAATCCGACTATTTTAAGTTTACCCCTGTGTACCTCCAAAATAAAGCATTTTTGATTTGATTTAGTCGATAATTTCATTATAAAATTATATCTATCTAACAAATATATTCTAAAAAACCCTGCATAAATAGTGCCACAGAAATATAGTTTTTTTTTTAATCTGACTTTATTTTGGGATTTTTTCCTTTTGGATAGGTCAATCCCAAATAGCGAATGAGAGAATTATTGATGACAAGCGTTCACAAGACTAACAACTAGTATGCTTTGAGAAATATAGTCCCATAAACAGTTCTTCATAAATAACGAAGTTATTTAGATGTCTTTGTAAAAAGTGGCAGCGCAAATCACGGACTTGTGGGCGGCGGGACAAAAAGATTCAAATCCGACAATTTTGTCCGATGTGTCTGGCATTCTATGCAAAAGCAAAATATGCAAAAAGTTCAGTAAGGATACGCTTTTAACTTGCTTTAATTTTAAAGGTCGTGATTTTTTGCACATGGATAGAGTTACCTGTCAACGATAGAATAAAATAAAAAAATCTAACAAATTGGTAGCTTGCTATAATGATTAACATTACCACTGTGAATTTCATTACGTCGGAGAATGTATTTAGAATCCTTGTAACTATTTTCAAAAAATCGATCAACAATTTCTTTACATTCATGAAAAAATTCACCGAGCGCAAATATCAGGACTCAATTTTTAGAAAATATAAAGTCGCAATTGATAATTTTTTTTAGAGAACTGTTTTAGGACCTCTTAGCATCTTCTACAACGCAATGAAATTCAGAGTGGTAACTTTAATTTAATATTTTAGGTTTTATAACTAAATACTATAGCGTAACTCCCGGATAAGTGCCATACTTTTTGTATTCGCTCTTTTGCTCAAAACCCATTGACAATAGCGAAGTATTATTTTCAGGCAAACATAGAACGGTATTTCAGCTACAAAAGCGTTATAGTAATCTTTTCAGGAACATATGAATTCTAGAGTTATGAAAATTCTTACACACCTCCAAAAATTGGGGGATATGTGCCCAGTAGAGGATAGATGATCTTCGAGTAAATATGGCTCGGAGGATATATGTGCCTTACATTAAAATACGTGTAAATTTAAGGAATCTAACAATGGAATAATATGTTTGCATACCATTATGTATCCTGTACATATTTGAGTATTGTAACTTTAACACTTTACCCCTGACAAGTGTAGAGGATAGATGCCCCATCGCCTGATAAGGCATCTATCCTCCACGACATTTTTGAGTAGGGCATTTTTATCCGCAACAGTAATGAAAAGTTAAATGTAAACTTTTGAAATGATTAGTAGATACTTATATTTTACTAAAATTAAAAATAGAGGAAGGTAAGTATACTATAAATAATAATTAAGAATATGCACGCTCACACGCCTGTTATCCGTTGAGGTAGGCAGAGACCTGCCGCTGGGCATCTATACTTTTTGTGGAGGATAGATGCCTCGGGGCATCCATCTGTCCTTTTTGCGATGGATAGATGCCCATCTTTCTAAATAAATCTATTATCTTTATCTTTACAAATAAATAATAATAATTAACATATTCTTTAGACTCTTAGCTTTAATATCAAATCAGCCATAAGCATTCTTACCATATTAATAAAAAGTTCTACTACTGCAAAAAGTATCTAAAATTTCGCGCGTAAAAATTTTCGTTTGGTGCTATCAAGTAGCTGCATGGTCACCTCGCAGTCTCTCTCCGTGTGCTGGCTGGGGCGGGTGGCGCTTTGTAATAAATAGGTAGTTAGATCGGGATTTGGTTTATTACTTGGAGTTTTTAACAAGGCACATATCCCCACCGGGCACCTATCCGGGAGTTACCCTACTATACCTAAAGCAAGCTACAGAATTGTTAAAAAACATTTTTATTTGATTACCGATGGGTACCTACTCTATCATTCTACAAAAAATCAGGAACTTTAAAATTGTAGGATGTTACATCACAAAAATTGCGTATTTTTACTGGACTAAATTTGGAAAAACACATTGAGGATTAAATAGTGCGGCCTACAACAAGTCCGTCATTTGCGCTGATCCTTTTCACAAAGACATCTAAAGTATTTCGTTGTGTTTGAAGAACTTTTTAAGAGATTGTCTATTTCGGTGGCACTATATGCACAGTTTTTAAGAGATTGTCTATTTCGGTGGCACTATATGCACAGTTTTTAAGAGATTGTCTATTTCGGTGGCACTATATGCACAGTTTTTAAGAGATTGTCTATTTCGGTGGCACTATATGCACAGTTTTTAAGAGATTGTCTATTTCGGTGGCACTATATGCACAGTTTTTAAGAGATTGTCTATTTCGGTGGCACTATATGCACAGTTTTTTGGGATACAAAATATAATCATAGGTAACGCAGTGTTTTCGTATGAGAATTAGGATTCAGCAACGTGACGCCAGAATACTCACTTAAAATATTGAATAACTCTTAAAGTACAGTGGCATAAATTTTCTCCTTTTGGAATTATTTCGCACTAATTCAGCACAGTTTAACCGATCCGCTGCTCAATTTAACCGATACACTTCTCGGAGAAAATTAAATTTCCATCCACATCACCTGGATGAGTGGAAGTCTACCACTGTACGTTTCTCAAGAAACTTCTTACCACGTACGACCACCCTGTGGAACGGACTTCCGGCAGCGGTGTTCCCGAACGAGTACGACATTGGAACCTTCAAGAAACGAGCTTACACCTTCCTCAAAGGCCGGCAACGCATCTGTGACACTTTTGGTATTGCTTTGTGTCCATGGGCGGCGGTGATTACTTTCCATCAGGTGAGCCGCATGCTCGTTTGCCGCTCTCTCATATAAATAAAAAAAAAAAGAAACAGTTTTTCTGACATTGTTAAAGTAGCTGTATTCCTGTGTATTCTAGCATCACGCACGTAGAATTTGCAGTATCCTAACATGGTTTCATGCACGTATTATAATTATTTGTCTCAAACATTCATGGAAATATTGTCATTACTTTCGAAAAAAGAACACGCGAAGTATCTAATTTACGGACAGCGAAAAATAAATCCATTGCAGGAGCATTTTTTGAATTTGGAACATTACAACGCTCCAGCAATGTTGTATGAAACGGCGTGCTGGTTAGCACATGAAATCATGAATAGAATATAAATTACTTTGAGTGTATTTTACATTTATTGTACACCCACAGTCTAAAGCTCTGCGAAACACACGAAACTATTCAAGCACTATTTGCTCCAAAATCTAACCTACGTTGAAAATTTCGAGCAAGAGATCAAAGAGAAATTTTAGGGAACCGCTCGATATCGTTTGATATAATATTGTATATAATATACTCTGGGATGTGTTTTAGTCAAATTGCTTTTAAGCTAGCTATACTTCAGAGCGGCTTTCTTTTTGAATAATACATATTTTACTAAGTTTATATGCCTATACTTTTTACAAGCGAGTTTGTGCGCGTGAATCTAGAAATGAAAAGCAAAACATTAGCGCATTTTACAACCACGCTAGTGACATCTAGTACTTATTTACAAAATTATCACCAATGAATCTTTATTATCCGACTACCCCAGAAAGATTTAACCGCCTCCGTGGCTCAATGTAAACAACATTGGGTTTAAGATTCGGAGGTCGCGGGTTCGATCCCAGCGGGGTACATGTTTTTAAGTACTCGGTTTGGTTGGTGGTAGGGCATTTTAAATGTCCGCCTGGCTAGCTACCACCATCTTTTCTAAATCTGCCGCCATGTTAATAGCATTGTTGTATTCCGGTTGTCAGAGATAAGATAGTCAGTCCTCCAAATGTGTTGAGGTTTCCGGGCCAGTACGCTTCCACCTTCGACCTCATCTTCATTTAACATCAAGAGTGACTGAGGTCAAGTACCAAACCGTTGTGCATAAAAAAGATGTGGTAAGTTTTGCAAGTGTATATAGGTAGATTTCTATGTTACCTCCTGTAGGAACGGCTTGAACGATTTTACAGTGCAAGATGTCGCTCAATTCGTCTTGAACCCTAGAGTGTGATATAGGATGGATTTTGTGATGAAAAATTCATCTTGGGTCCCACAAAAAACGATATATGCTCTCGATTTTTTGGATTTTAAATAGTTAAAAGTATCGATGTAGTAAAAATTAGTAGAAGGGGGAAAGTTTTGAAAAAAACAAGTAACCCTTCACATATTGTGGTTGGATTAACAAAAATTAGATCGCATAAAAGGTTGCCTGATTTCCTTCAAAACTTTGATGGATACTATACGAAACCGATTTGGCGCGCCATAATTTTGAATGTCGAAATAAGTCAAGTTACCGGGGGCCACACTCGTGCCGAGTTACATCAAAATCGGTGAGGAACACCTTTAAACATATAGGCATTTGAAAAATAGCTCGGTTCTATCTATCTAAGTATGCATTTGAAATAAGAATATAACACATACTTTTTTTTCAGTATCGTGGCGTGCCTAAATGAAATTTTGCCCGCTCTGCCCGGTTATTCCACCTATATTGCTACTAAAGTATTTCTCGCAGGGGAAATAGATTTCCATTCATTTTTACTACTCTAATACAACATGCTTTATAATGTCAACGAAGTCTTAAATAAATATATTTATTTATGAAATTTAAAACTTATTCATTATTAATTCTGCTCACACACATCGGTATGAGCGCATGTAAAGCTGTAACAAGTGTATTATACTCTCGTATTATAGTCTCTTTGATATTGACTGGTGTTTAGAATTCTAGTATTGCAGTATACGGTATGTGTATACATTACGTGATATTATTATGTGTTGATTGTCGACATGACGGTACATAACTAAATAGGATGTTCTGATAATGTAGTGGAAATGAATGGAAATCTATTTCCCCTGAGAGAAATACTTTGGTAGACATAGGTGGATGCACCGGCTCTGCCAACACCATTATTACGCCTATGCGTAACACAATCATTGTGTAAAAACATTACTAGTTAGATTTATATTTCTAACGATACCTAAAGCTATTCTAGTTATCCTATCCTATATAATCCTATTTAAGTTTTTCCTGTAACTCCCATTAATTTTATCGGTATCTAGTGTCTTATTTCCATTTCGGTAAAAGGGATGTTATCGCGAACAAATCTGCAGACCCAAGGAAAAACCTCGGGGATGTGTAAACTGTCCGCCGATCCTGCATCGGACTCGCGAAGTGAATTATGGCTTGAACCCCACTATGTAAGAATCAGGAGACCTATTTCCCAATTCCTTTAACGTTTTTCACCGAATAAAACTTACCTTTGGCTTGTAAAACCAACGTTCAATGTTAGATATAATTTGCATATCAAAGATGATAAGAGCATGTTCTCTTATCATCTTTGATATGCAACAAAAAATGTAGCACGAGTGTGTAAACTTAGACGACCAATCAATCAATCAAATACTCTTTATTGCACAATTAAATGAAGGCTAAAGAAAAGTGAAAGAAAAAAAAGTAAAAGCTACATGAAGAATACAGTGTACACATTAATCTCACAAAAAGGCCGCTTTATCGCTAACAACGATCTCTTCCCGCAAACCTTAGTGAATAACCTAAGTGATGCTGAAGCTACTATTAGATATGAAGTTGCATAATTTAAAAGCAACCGTTCTAATTTTGTCGCATGTCAGACGCCAATTAAAGCAATTATGATGATCACAGATGTATCTGCATTAATATGAGAGCAACTATTTCAACAATGCAACTATTGAAAGCAACTGATTGCCCACAGAGTCTTCAGAATCCTTTTGAGGAGCCAATACGAATTCGAACAATGCAATAGTCGCTACTCGCTCATGCATTAAGCATATGCGATCAGCCGTCTGAAAGCCTTCAGTAGTGTTGCAGAGCTGAACACAATGTTTGTTCACTCACCAAAAGACGGTAGTAAAAATGTTCAGCTTTATCAAGAGTTATATAATAATCATAAACCACCACTATTTTCATACGAAACCACCCGACATTACCTGATAAAATCTTTTAACAAAAAGATATGACAGTGCGTCCTTGCAACACCTCAACAAAAGCATTCAGCGATGAAACAATACGAATTAGAATGTTAATTAAAGTAAAGTTTAAACAAAGCAAACTATTGTTCCCTGTCTAAGTTCAAGGCATTGTCCTCCTTTTTTAATCAAATTCAAAGCCGGAGCTCCGAACAGAATTAAAGACGAAGCGCATAAATTAAGAGGAGTTAGCCAAACTTCAGCAAGTTTCAATGCGCTCTTTTGAAGGATTGTTCTTAGAAGCCCGCGAAAATTCTATTTGCGGGCGGGTGAACCTTGTTTTTACATGAACAGCATGTATGTCGTGGTTTGGCAACAGTAAATCGAAGTTTGTCGATATTGAAGATAATGGAAGTTCTATTTCTGAACTAGATGGGCCAAAATTTTTCTCCCGGACGAAGTTTCTCTTTAATATGATGATATTATGATAGATGTAATTCCTTTGTTCCTAATGACGTGTACATTGGATACTTCCACGTTCTTTCTTTCTTCTTAGTGATCAATGGTACTCTAAAGACACAAGCACTTCCTAGAGGAGACTAAGGCTTTAATGTCAGCCTGTCCAAATACTTTCTCAGTTTCTTGACGAAATTTCATCATCTTTAACCCCATTGATTACTATGCTATTATGAGATTCAACTACAAACTACTTCTAAATGACTTAAAAAAACCTTAATGAACCCGAAGTCCTTTCTAGTCCAAATTGTATTCTACGTCTAAGA
The DNA here is from genome assembly GCA_949316235.1 of Oegoconia quadripuncta. Taxonomy (NCBI): domain Eukaryota; kingdom Metazoa; phylum Arthropoda; class Insecta; order Lepidoptera; family Autostichidae; genus Oegoconia; species Oegoconia quadripuncta. The sequence goes on along the minus strand of OX438748.1, from coordinate 16,845,770 downwards.
TATATGCTAATGTACGTTTCCCATCGGAAAGATTCCAGAGTTGGCCGAATTGGATGGCGAATCATTGGAATATTTATTAGTCTTGGGATTTGAGGCTCGCTTTCGGATCCCCGCTTGTTATTTTAAAGTATCGAGACCTAAAGTTTTCGCGTCAACTTGAATTGAGTCTTGTTTAATTGCGTTTTAGAAGATGTTAGCGAATAATCGATTGTCTTGAGATTGAACGCAGTTAAGTTTATTTATTAGTTGTGTTGGATTTGAGATGGATTTGAGATGGTTGTGGAAGTGCTTACTTTAACGAATATACTGTCGGCTTACAAGCTATACTAACCTAACCTTAGTTATATGTAGCAAGATGTCTTGTTGGAAGCAAACAGGTTAAGTTACTTTGAAGTCCATCATATTAATGACAAACATCATTTTCATGTACTACTACTACTACAAGAACATTAACTGTCAAATGTCACATATCATAAATAAGAATCGCCGTCGTGGTTCAATGTAAACAACATTGAGTTTACGATTCGGTACATGTTTAAGTACTCGGTTTGGTTGGTGGTAGGACATTTTAAATGTCCGCCTGGCTAGCTACCACCATGTTTCTAAATCTGCCGCCAAGCAGCAATGTTAATAGCATTGTTGTGTTCCGGTTGTCAGAGATAAGACAGCCACCCCCCCAAAGATGTTTTATTTCTAGAGAATTGAATGCACAAAATCTCAATAAAATTTAGGTATATCTGGTCGCACTAGCAATCTATGGTGGACGTCTATGTTCAGCAGTGGAGATAAAATACCCAGTCCCCCAAACAAGATGGGGTTTCCGGGTCAGTACGCTTTCACCTTCGACCTCATCTTCACTTAACATCAGGTGAGATTGAGGTCAAGTAAGAACCCGTCGTGCATAAAAAATAAAAAAATAAAATAAGAAAATCTGGAAATTTCGACGTCTTCCTCTTCAGATCGAAGTATAGTTTGACACAGTTCTAGTTACTTTTTCTGGAATATCAACATCTAAATCATCATACAAATAATGACCAATGGTCTTATCTCAAACGGGAGTCAGAGATATCTCAAATTAAAGCGTTTTAATGTCCCAAACATGACGAACGATTGGTGTAGTGGATAATGCTCCTATCAACGACACCAACGGTTTAATCCCACGAGGGGTAAATGTTTGTGTGAATATTTATTCCCAAGTCATGGATGTTTATATAAATATTTATGTATGTTTATCCGTTATCTAGTATCCATAGTACAAGCTTTGCTTAGGTTGGGACAAGCTTATTGGTGTAAGTACCTATGTGTCTGAAATATTACTCTGCCTTATATTACTACTTGGTCTTTGGCTTTTTTCTTTTCGTTAACTCCCGCATCGTGAACATAAGTTAACCATCTGTAAGTGCTTTTACCTATTGTGTTTTATACTATATATTAAGTATAGGTTAAATATCTAGCTTGTAAATAATGTATTCAGATGTTTTTTGTAATTATTTAAATTAGTGCATGCTACTCTCTCATGTTGCTGTGCCTTCACAAGGTCCTTATTGATACAGTACACTATAATGTCATCACAACAAAACATAAGGAACGCAATAAATGATTTGAGTTTGAGTTATTTATATATATATTTATTTATTTATTTATATATATTTATATTATTAAGCAAGTCTATTAATATGATATTATTGTTATATTGTACATCGTGCACCCTACCTGTTTTTCTATCTACAAATGTCCCATAGCCATGGGTTGTCTGGTTTTAGTGATAAGGCCGCCTAATTGTGTTCTATTGTTATCATCAAAAATTATTGTAAATTATTTTGCGCAATAAAGAGTATTTGTATTTGAAAAAAAAAAAAAAAAACACATTAAAAGATTAATGCCTGGAACATCATCATCGGTGCACCTTTCAAAATTACAGAAACGAGGGTGATCCGTACAAGTCTAAAGGCGATTTTTGATGTAAAGTCCCTTAATCGCCTTTCATGCGACTCACGGGGAAAGATGAGTTAGTACGTGCCGAAACCAAGACATATAATTATGATAGATCAAATACGAATACTCTGTGATAGTTTCTATAGCCAACAATTTGAATCAGTATTTCCAAAGTAAATCTATATTACAGAATCGGGGAATACAGATTTATGCATAAATAAATCTGCCATTTAGTAGTTTATGAGCTGTTTATAACAGCTGGCAAATAATTCAATGTTGCCACTACAAAGCTAGAAAGCAATTTAAACTCGGAATTGAATTGCAGATGTGGCGGCCATGTTCCAGGGAATAGACCTAAATTAATCTGTTCCGTGGTAATTATTTTTTGCCTCGAAAATTGGTTTTGTGAGCTATTAATGTGTAGGTTTGTCTCTTTTATTACAAGGTTATATAATTCAGATGTTGGGTTTGATACAAGTAGCGTGTGTCTTGAGATGACTTTGGATAATGGACATAAATCTGCAAATGGAGAGCACCTTGGATGAGGCTTATATTCACCAGTAGACTTGTCATATCAGCCACAGGACATCTACTGGTGAATATAGTCTTCTCCATAGATTTCCGAGGAACCGATTGAAGCGGCCTGTATTGAGCGGCTTCTCGTGACCTTCATTCGTCCACATTGTCTCCACTCCAGGACCTCAATGCCCCACCGGTCAACTCTTTTTCAAGGTATGCACCCTGCCCACCAGTGGAGTACACAGTACATAGACCTGTTTGAGGTTTGAGGCTTTATTTATTATGAATAAGTATGTAATTACTTCTACCAAATGTTCTATTATATGCCATAATATCCAATACGTTTAAATAAATTTAATAGAGATACCATTTCGCCATAACAGTGATACTCGTTCTGTGTGTGATTCAATATCTTAATAGGTACATACACGTGTACACTGTAAGTTAGAAGATTGCTCTTAGTCATGTCACTGGCGAAGTTGAGGCGGAGTTATTCACAGTATATCGTAAAGTTTGCGGCGAATGGGAACACCGGCTGTTAAAATATGTTGCCCTGGTACTTCGGTGATATTAACAACAGTTTTTGGTTGTGAATAGGTCTTTTATTCATTTAGTTTTAAGGCTATATTACTATAGCAATTAACACTTGCGACTCCAGCTATCAGAGATAATTTAAAATAATATAATTTATTAGGTACAAATCGAACAATGTGGCGCAGTCGCATTCATTATTTGTAATCGAATAGCTAATAAATAGTCAGGTAATAAATTTCAACTAAAGGTATATATTATGCTAAATCGGTGGCCTACAGGAGCGGCCTAAAAAATGGAGTGTCAGGTTACACAGTCTGATGAAAATCTACCAAACATTGTGGATGGTGGTGGTGGATCATGGTCCATACCCTCTCCCAATCACAGGAGGCTGTCCCTAACAATGAGGACGTGTAAATCTGATGATGATGAAGTCCAAATCAAATATATTTCCAAACATACCTATTTCTCTATCTGAGACACCAATTGTTACGTCTAAAAATATAGCTACAATACAAATACAATACAAATACACTTTATTGCACAACAGAAAAGAAAATACAGTCTCAAAAAGTGGTAAGAATAGAATGTACAATTTGGCGACCTTATCACTAAAAGCTATCTCTTCCAGGCGACCTTTGGGTATAACGACAGTACATTTGAAATAGGTAGGTTGTGTGGTATTAAATAGGGATGCAGATACAAACTACGTGAATAGATATCATATATTTAAGTACATACACATACATACATAGATCAATAGCTATCTGTATATTTTATTTTGCTATCGTGCCAAGACTTTAGAGTGGGTCATAAATCCATTTCCCTGATTCTAAGTGTAGTAGCGTTCAAAAGTGATTATGCAGATCTAAAAAAAATATTTTTTTAAGAATGCCTTTGAATTTCGAACGGAAAATATTTTTAATTTTCGTACAGTTAAGCATACTATATAAGATGGAGCGTTTGACGTGAGATTGCAAATGCGCTTATGAGCCCGATTAAGTCGGAAGGAACCGTTAATCATACATCATTAGTATTATATGTACTACCTACCACCGAATACATTGCGCAACGTCTTCTTGTCCAAAATATCCTCACTGATTAAAAATATAATCTTTAATTAAGGTATGGCACTGAAACATTGTTGCTCACTATGGATTTCATTAGAAAGCTCAAGGTCACACAACAAGCCTTTGACTACGAGATCTAACTAGTCCCCGTATGCGCGACGCCACGCGATTGGTTGTATATTTCGTCCAAACGAATGAGCAGGACAAATTTATCTCGCGCGACATAAACGTTTATCGCGGCTGTCACGCTCCTAGTGCAGGAACGAAGAAATACGTAGAAGAACGAATGTCCATCGACACAGCAGATTATTAAGTTGAAGTAGCAGTCATAGCACGGTAGCTCCAAGAAATGATGGCCGATGAGACATTAAAGTTCTAGAGTAGACTACGCCTCAGCAAGCGCAGTGTAGGATGTCCAATCACAAGATGGACAGACGACCAATTAAAGTCAAATCAAATCAAAAAATATTTATTTCGTAGGATAAAAATTATCACTTGAAAACGTCATATATTTTATGTTATTATTAAAGTTTTTGACATTATTGCTCATTCACAAATTCCTCAGAGAAGAACGAACAAGAAACTCAAGGGTTGATGTTTTAAATATGTTTGGGTTACAATTATATTATATTGTATAATTACACTGAATATCGCCGAGCGGTCTATGTCCATGCTTGCTTATCATCCAGATAGTAAGAAATGTTATAATAGCCTTTGATAGATAATGTCTATTTTATGATGGTTTTGAAAGGTGGCGGGAAGTCGGTGGAAGCAACCGGTTGCTTTGGATATCTATGTGGAAGGCCTGTGTTCAGCTGGGGTCCTCTTCTGTGCCTGCAGTCTCGACATAGATAGCGATCGTTATGTTATCGAATTCGGTCGCTAAGTCCTAACAATGTTATTTTAATTGGACAATTAGAGACTTTAGCATCAAAATATCGGTTTCCATTGAAACTACGATTCAGGCTCCCAACAAAAACCGATATGATTATGAACACTATAACATTTAGAATAAGATCGTTAGGAGTTAACGACCGAAATCGGTTGCTATCTATGTCGAGACTGCGGGGGCTGGCCTACTCTAGATTCAATGAGGATTGATATGGTAGTTTTATTTCCAGGCATTCAAATTTAAAAAAATATAATAGCAATTCGTTGGTACAGGCACAAATTCAAACACGTATCTCTATTTAGAAGATAAAGAAGAAAAATTCCAGTACACTACATATAACAAAGAGACATAATTTACATAATAGGTTGTGTATTTATCAGTCATAGTTAGTATAATAGCATGGCTTATCTTCACTGAAATTTGAGCACTTCTAATAGGATGGTAATTTATCTATCTTTACTGGATCGAAGCTTATTTTTCTTCACTGTCATCAGAGTCAAGTTCTCATTATATACAGATAAAAGTTTTAAGACCCTACTACTACTAGATACCAGTGGAAAATTACTACCAAACTAAGAAGATCTACCGTTCTTCGCATATTCCCCCGTAAATGGGTGTATAAGGGGAAATGCATTAGAAATCATGGGGTCAGATGAAGCTGGTTCATCCACGATGTTTATTAGCGTCAAGTTGTCAGCTAATTCGTGCTCGGACAGACAAATTTAATAATAAGTAATGAAGTATGGAGCCGGTATCCATGATAACTTAGTTAACATTTTCTTCTGTAAATATTAATTATAATTTAATTTAGTATGGAATTGTCCTAATCATTACCACAGATGCAGTAAATCGCGACTTTGGGAATCTTTGTACGATATCGTCATTATGTCGTCACTTTGGGTATACTAGCTTTTCGCCTCGACGTTGGCTCTTAAATAAGATAATGAGGATTAAACTACAAAAATAATCGGACGAAAACTAGTTATAGTTCGTCTATCTATAAATACTTTAAATATGGGACACTTAAAATTTGATATTGATTATTGCTGCTATTTTAACCCCCGACGCAAAAAGAATATGTCTGTCTGTGGCACCACAGCTCTTAAATGGGTGAAACGATTTGGATGCGGCGTCTTTATTTGAAAGCAGCTTTTCTAGCGGTGGTGCTCAGACATGTTTATTTTATCGAAATCGGTTTAGCCATTTTGTTTTTATCGATTGTTATCTCGGCCTTTTTCTGAATTTTCAATGTATAGTTAACCAGCGGCGTTACCTTTATATAAGCCCAAAAGCCCGGCGTGCTTTGCCTCAATAAAGAATATTAGCTTGAAATTTTATTGATCTTTACACAGTACAGGAATTGCATGTGATCCCCCAGATTGAACAGAAAAGAGACAAGATGTATTTAACTGCATTAACTGCTTAAAAACCACAAATTAATCATCCAACATATCTCGGGCTTGCCCTATTCTGAAACCCTAGCCACTGAGTTAATCCCCATGTCGAACATTTGGACATGTATGGTTTGACCTTCATTCAAAATGATAATAACAACGACGGATTGGTTCATGGATGTTTATTTAAATAGATAGGTATGTATGTTTATCCGTTATCTAGTAACCATTGTTTAGGACTTGATTTTGTACTGAATTAAATACGTAAATCACTTCCAATAGATTAAATTTTATTTTACCAAGAGCGATCGAGATACTGACATATAAAGAGAGAAAAGACTACTGATAGAAAAATATAAAATTATGTTACAGACAACCATAGTATAAGGCTTTGCCTAATTTGGGACTAAATACATTGTGTAGATGTCCAAAATATTTTCCCTTCGTCAGTTTTTACTAGATCCTACACTTTTCAGATCTTCAAGAGCATAATGAATGCATTCTTCATTTTCGACCACATGGTCTCACTCTCCGTCAGGTGAGAATGTATTCAAATGGGCATCTAGTCAATCATAAAAATAACTATAATAATTTAAAAAAAATGGTATTAATACAATACAATTCAAAATATATGGGCAAGAGATTTGCAATAATATATTTTTATCGCCTCCGTGGCTCAATGTAAACAACATTGGGATTACGTTTCGCGGCGGCGTACATATTTAGTACTCATGGTGATAGGGCACATTAAATGTCCACCTGGCTAGCTACCACATCTGCCGCCAAACAGCAATGTTAATAGCATTGATGTGTTCCGGTTGTCAGAGATAAGATAGCCAGTCCCCCAAATAAGATGGGGTTTCAGGGTCAGTACGCTACCACCTTCGGCCTCATCTACATTTAACATCAGGTGTGATTGAGGTCAAGTGCTAACCCATTGTGGATAAAAAAAAATCTCTAAATCCATTGATATTGCTCCATTGATTAGTAACTGATTTCACGTATTTTCGTGAATTCACGTAATTTCACGTAATATTAAGTATTCATTGCCACTTTAAAATCTTTTTGGTTATAATAAGAAACGTATTCTCCCTCTTTAAAATGCTTTAAAAACGATCACTCAGACTAAAGTGTGAAAATTAAAAAGAAAAAGTGAAGAATCTATTTCCGCGGGAACCCCTCTTGCTACATTTTACACAGTAATACCAATCGGACCAAAGGCTCACAACCGTACAGCTACATCCCGATTTATGCTAGCCTATGTATATAAGCTGGGTTCCTTATATATATGCCAGCATAGTTATCAATTGAATAGAACGTGGGTACATTCCAAGTAAGAAATATAGTATAAATATATTATTATGTTGTTTAACAAAACCATTATTAATATATATGATATTTTCATTGTTTGATATAGACCAGTACAAATGAAAAATGAACTTTATGACGATATTTTAAATTTATTTTATTTTAGATGATATAATTTTGATACGGACTATACTTTCTTTAATTTAAGGCATATTTTTCTGGCTTTACATAAATAGTTCTTAGGGCACGCATTGGCGATCTCAGATAAAGAGCGCAGTGCACGTCAGTACCTGCAGAAGCGCACCAGAGAATGCCGGCGGAAATTGGTGCTGCAACTTTAGGGCAATTAAATCTCTATCTTTTTCCAGAAGAAACTGGAGTGGAGTGCTGAACTCGTGTGTAGCTGTGTGTTTGTAAAAGAATACCGCAAAGTGGGAGAAGATCTAAGGATAGAATAAATATTGCAGCGGCTTGGCATGTGCGAATGGAGTCCCGCACATCTCTCAAGATTCGGCCTGAAAAGCACAGAATATTAACAGGGTAATGGCCAGTAACTGGCAGTCAGATGCTGATATTCCCCCCGCCACGGTAGTAGTGTAGGTTATTTTTTTTTATGCATAACGGGTTGGTACTTGACCTCAATCACACCTGATGTTAAGTGAAGATGAGGTCGAAGGTGGAAGCGTACTGACCCGGAAACTCCAACACATTTGGGGGACTGGCTATCTTATCAACAATGCTATTAACATTGCTGCTTGGCGGCCGATTTAGATAAGATGGTGGTAGCTAGCCAGGCGGACATATGTTCACGTTGCCTGTGTCGCCATAGTAAATATGATATAGTTGGGCTACTGTTTACATACTGAACAGAGCCCTCTGGTTTCCAGAAGAGGCGGGATCAAACAGTGGCCCAGTAAACTCCATTAGGAATACCGCCGTAGTACGTGTGGGGAATCGTAAACGGGGAATTTATTTTTTAAAACGTGCAATTCTTTGCTGTTTTAAGGATGCATTAGTTTGAGTTTAGGCTTACTGCAAACTGTCGACCGACGCGCGGCACCCTCTGTCTGTGTGCTACTCATAATCGACGAAAATAAAAAAAAGTTTGAGTTTAGGCTTACTGCAAACTGTCGACCGACGCGCGACACGGTCTGTCTGTGTGCTACTCATAATCGACGAAAATAAAAAAAAAACTATACTTTGTGCAAAGTTAGTTGACTGATTTTGTAAATTGCTAAAGCTATCGGCAATAGTTGCTGTCAGTCAACTTAGACTAATCCGATCATTGTATATATTGGCAGCACTGTACCTACAATTTAAAAATGACATTTAAATCGACACTCTTTTTGTTACTATTTTTAGATATCTAATGACCAGTGGTCGGAATAGGTAGAGCTGTTTTTGCTACTTGCGACATGCGGACATAACATGGATATGCAAAATATTTCCCGGAATACCGGGAATTCTCGGAATTAAAAACCATTGTTTAAGTAGTTTTTATAGGAGTAGGTAGAGCTATTTTTGTTATTTACTGCTTTGTTAGAGAAAGACAGAAAACATTTTCTAAATATTAACTACAAGAAAAATAGTATATGTAGGTAATTAAAAAAAAACTCTTTACATCCTTTTTTATTATGATGATCGACAATTTCAAAATCCCGGGATTTCAGAGGCATATCCATGTTAACATCAATGTTTGCGGTCACTCACCCCAAACAGCTCTACCTACTCCGACCACTGCTAATGACATGTCGATTTCAGCCATTGTTGTACTTGTAAGGAAGTACAAAGTAGATTTTAGAATGGCTTATTTTGTATGGGTAGCCGAAATTTTTTTGATCGAATACGACTATGGCTCCTAGTGGAAAGTTCTTTGTAATCAGGAGTGGATTCACCAGAAAACAGGAATTACACGAATTAAATTTAATCCTATATATGATTCATTTAAGTGTCCAAATAATATGGCCTGGCAACTCGAACCTAAGGCATTAAGCACAGACTTACAATAATAAGATTCCATAAAAAAAAAATTGGGCACGTTTATGTTTTGAGGAATGAGCAAACGTCTAGATATCACTTTGAGAATAGGAATTTGTTAAACCGTATTCCAACAAAAAAATTCAGTAAAAACGTTAGTTATAAACGGACGACCGATTGGTGTAGTGGATAGTGACCCTGTCAGCGAAACCAACGGTTGCGGGTTCGAATCCCGCGACGGGTAAATGTTTGTGTGATGAATACAAACATTTATTATGGATGTTTATATAAATATTTATGTATGTTTATCCGTTATCTAGTATCCATAGCACAAGCTTTGCTTAGTTTGGGACTAGATGATTGGTGTAAGTGTCCGAAATATTTATTATTATTATTATATTATTATAAAAGTGGTGAGATTTTAACCGCCTCGTTGGCTCAATGTAAACAACATAGGGTTTACGAATCGGAGATTGCGGGTTTGATCCCCAGCGGGGTACATGTTTAGTAATCGGTTTAGTTGGTGGTAGGGCATTTTAAATGTCCGCCTGGCTAGCTACCATTTTATCTAAATCTGCCGCCAAACAGCAATGTAGCAATTGTTGTGTTCCGGTTGTCAGATAGCCAGTTCCCCAAATATTTGGGTTTCCGGGTCAGTACGCATCCACCTTCGGCCTCATGTTTACTTAACATCAGGTGTGATTGAGGTGGCATAAAAAAAAAATAATAAAGAGCCAAGCCTTAGTGAATTAAAGAAAACCGGCCAAGTGCGTAACAGGCCACGCGCAGTGTAGGGTTTTCGACTTGACCTCTTAAGATGCGCACTTAGAAGGAGCTTTATGTTGCTTGATTTTTGTATGACCTATCCAACGAAACGCCACACGATGGGGTACAAACAAAAAGGAAATTCATCCCCACTTTACGTATAGGGGAGGTATCCTGAAAAAAATATTATAAGATTTTATTTTACCACTTTAATGGTGTGGTTAATATGTATACTCATGCCAAGTACAGTCCTCTAGTACTAAGAGCCTCTGAGCTCGGACAGACAGACAGACGGACATTGCGAAACGATAAGAATTCCTGGTTGACTACGGAACCTTATACAACGTGTGAAATCTCGATCAAAATTACTTAGTTAGAAAAAGTAGTGAAATCAATGTTATTAAAGAGTCAATAAACGAAAACGAGTGACTTCGTCATTTAACGTTTTGTAAGAATAGTAAGTAAGAGTAGTAGTAACAATTTTGTGGTATTAACTTACATATTTGCTTTGTTAATATTTTAGTTTTACTTCGATGGGTATACGTTCCATGTCATGGTAAGCATACTTACCTACTTAGTTTAATTTTAAATAAGTACTTCTGTAGGTGGAAAATTTCATGATTTCTTCTAAGGACGAGAGTTCAGTTGATTTAACTACGCCTATGTTAATTGTTTTTGTTTTGTAATATGTAATATTATAACTCAAAGTCAAAAATGCTTTATTTTGTAGGTACACTGGGTACACTTTAAATAATCAATTTTACATTTTTTAAGCCATTGCTTGTTTGCAATTTTCCCCTGAGAAGAACAAGCAAGAAACTCGAGAGGTTGCTCTTTTAAAAACAGGTTTTTAAATTACAAATTTTTTATTTTACATTTCATTATTAATTGTGAAATAGCCAGGCACTTGGACATAACGAGCTGGTTATGTCCAAGGATGTTTATCATCTAAATAGTCTGATATTTTATAATATGCTTTCCTAATAAGTTTCTGTTTTATAGTATCTTTAAATTTTTTGAAGGGAAGCCTTATTGAAAAAGCGTATACTTAACTATTTGAATGATTTTATAGACTTATGTGACCTGCAAGTTTATCTTTATTTCTTGTAGTGACAACGTGCTTTCCAACATTTTCTCTTAAATGATCCAATATTTTTTTAGTTAAGTTATAAAGTTTTGTTGTAATTAAATTGAGTTGTAAAGATGGAAACCTATTTAAAAGATGTGTTGTATTATCGAATTCCGTTATACTCTGGAGAATGATATAACCACGCACTTCATTTTAAGGCATTATATTACGGTAATAATCACTTCACATGGTGGAAATAAATTCTTCTTCTACATTCCTCAATAATACTCCGGCACCACACTACCGACGCCTGCCAGGCCTCTTGAAGGAATACCCACCCAAAGGAGTACTTTTTTTTTTTTTTTTCGTTTCATTCTCTCCTCTAGGAGAAGGCAAAGGGATCTAGCCCATAACAGCCATGTCTTATTTCTCTTATTTCTTCAGTTTGTAAGTCAGTCTCAGTCAAAACAAGTAATTCGTCGTATACTTGGCGTATACAGAGTCTAGTCAGGGTCAAGTCATTCTTTAGTAAAGTGGCAGAATGCTTTACAAAAGATTTTGGCGGCTTCTTGTGGGAACCCGAAAGCTCCGTTACGCACTTTAATTTACACTTCCCTTCACTTGTACACCATCACTAACGTTTGCTGCACACTATTCTGCCATTATTAAGCTTCAAAAGTTAGAATGCACAAATTATAAGAATTATAAAGAAAAATGCTACTTCACTCGCCGAGTTCCCGCCAAAAAGCCGAGTACTTTTTATTTACGGTACCCACCCGAATCGTACTCGATTACCCGCTTCGTTATTGATAGACCTAATCGATATCTTTTTAAATGATGATGGTGTCGATTCGGATGTACGTCAACTAAACTAAAACCACTTTTAAAGTAGTACTGTCTCTTTCTTCCTGGAACAGTACGATGCGACGGCACTACTCCAAAACTGGTTTTAGTTTAGTTGGTGTACATCCGAATAGACACCATTATCCATAATTATAAATGTAATTATTTTGAAATTTTAATAATCTGCTAACAGGTTATTATGGTGTTTCTTGTGGGTTCTTCTCCCTAACCATTGCAATTACTGATGCGTTAAAGTCAAATTCAAAAATGTTTTATTTTGTGGATACACAGGGTATACTTAAAACGGTTAGATTTTACATTTTTAAGCTACCGCTTGTCCTAAAGGCAATTTTGAGTTTCAAAACATCTGGACTTGCAATAAGTAATATTTTTGTATCCTATAATGAATAAAATATTTTTATATTTGATACAGTGTCAGTTGTCCACAACATAAGTCGATAGTCCGCTACAGACCTAACGGAACCAGCACATTCATCAATCTCTGTTGCAATGTGTTAGCAGAGCTTATTTCGATTTGCAAAAATTTGTACAGCAACTTGCAAGACTGTTTCAGATGTTTATTCAACTTCTATTTTTAAAGGCATGGGATTAGTAATAAAATCAACTTTATTGTGGAAGGAATAAATGTTTATTTGAACTCATGAAGGGACGGGCTGTATAGTATAGTTATTTCTTATGGCGATTTTTTAAGGTTATTTATTATTTCGAACGTTGCGTTGTATCTTCTCGTTGCTGATACCACAAGTCTGGAGACGAAAGACTTCAATTATTGCTTCCTTCTAGTAATGGCTTACAGAGCCAAAAAGTGGACACTAACAGGCCAATTAGTAAATAAGTTCGAAGTCACCTAGCGAACTTTGGAAAACGCCTTACTTAAATTTCTCTGATAGATAAAAAACAGTTGCTATCAGACAATTGGCATTCTGATGTGGCAAGGGCTGACCACATCTCTCGAATGACCGACAGTTGATGGTTGTTGGGGACTATGAGTTCGGCACTGGAGAATGTGGCAAACGTGACATGGGACGTGAATCTACTAGTTTGTGCGACGATCTGTGCAAGGCGGCTAGCAATAACTGGAGAACCGAAGATTGGAGTCAGTGGAATGCGTTGGGAAAGGCCTAACTAGCAGTAGACTATGGCAGACTGATGATAATGATGATGATAAATTTTATTATATATTGCTTCCAATCAAAACAATGGATTAACAAAAGGTTATTTTATAAGTAAAAAGGGTGAAATGCAAACAAAAAGACACGAGAGCCGAATTAAAAACCCAATGGCGCCCGATTGTAACAAAAACTTGAACAGTTACTGTCCACAAGCGATTTGGAATGATGCCAGTTGCGTGTAGGTACCGGCACCGAATCCGGGAATGGGGTTTAATAGCGGGTCTGCTGGCGACGGGTGATGGAGTGGCTTGCTGAAAAACGCTGTTTCGATTTAGATTTGCGCATTTTGTAAGCCAGGGGTTGAGTTTAGAGCGTGTGTGTAGTGATAAGTGGAAGTTTTAAAACGGGATTTTAGAAAATGGCTGCAGTATTTTGATAGCTATTGAGGTTCTGTACTCGAACTATTGAAACGGAGGCCAGCGCTGGGGCTTATGGGGTAATTCGTCCGTGCAAGATCAATTCCTCGGGCGCATTGCTAAATGTGATCCACAAAAATTATGTTCACGATTGACCCTCGGGCAAGTTTCTTAATTTTAAACGAACGTTATGTCCGCATAACATGTTGATAGACTCGACCAAGAATTACATATTATAAAATTTCTAATGAACAAAGAAATTCAATAGCCAACCGTGTATTTCTGGGCCCCGTCCATCTGTTAGAGATCTCTCTCTAACTCTGAAACGTGAAGAGAAAGTAGAACTTTCAGTTTGTGTACCACTTTGATGCAAAGCTAAACATTGCTCCTTTAGAATTCGGTATCTTAAAAGCGTAAGACCCGGCACCGCATGACTCTAAGGACACGAGAACGCCCGCAGTAGCAAGGGCGCGACGTATTAAATAATTTATTGTACTATGACGGAAAGAACTGCCGGCACTTTTACTACACGATAGGCCATATTGCTCCACATAGCTGCCGCAGGGATAACAATACGGTTCACACACTTAGAACCTACTCTCAAGACAACGACAATTCTAAGAGTGTTAGTGTCAAGCATTGTGTCTATGTTTTCTGAAGACTGCGCGTGCAGCCATTGACCCAGTTCGCGTTCAGAAACAACACGCTGTTATTAAAGCTTCATATTTAAGTGTATCAGTTTATTAACCTCGTTAAGGGCGAGGGTCGGTAGGAACCTTTGGGGTTCTAGTCGTACTCGTAATTAGCCGGATTTTGTAAATTTAATGTCGAAGGATTGGACATTGTGAACATGACTAAGCGTTTAATAATCTCATCATATTCGATGTCAAAGGTTATTTCAATGTTTCCATGCGTGTGTATGACAGACTACAAGCGAACCCACGTGAACGTTGCTATACCTTATCGCTGTGTAATGTTTTAATGTCCTATATTCATCTTTTTTTATGCACTACTGATTAGCACTTGACTTGGCCGAAGCGTACTGATCCGCAAACCCCATCTCAATTTGAGGACTGGCTATCTGATCTCAGCCCGTAAACATCCCACTGCAGGGATATAGGCCTTCCCTCGTATATGAGGGAGTATGGGTCATAGTCCACCATGCCGGCCCAATACGAGTACAACACGAATACAATAATGCTATTAACATTGCTGTTTGGCGGCAGACAGATAAGATGATTGTAGCTTGCCAGGCGGACATTTAAAATGCCATACCACCAACCAAACCGAGTATTAAACATGTACCCCGCTGGGGATCGAACCCGCGACCTCCGAATCGTAAACCCAATGTTGTTTACATTGAGCCACGAAAGCTTCATCTCGTTAATGATGAAACCGCATGACCCGTTCACGACCATTATACGGCAGAATTTGACAGTATTTAAAAAAAAAAGGTTTCGTAACCCGTCTATTGGAGGCGGTCTGTAGATAAATAGTTCTGTAGATTACCTTATACAAACTTACAACCTTATCTCTTTGTAATATACATCAGCATTCGTTCATCACTTCGTTTCATTTCGTTCATAAAACGTCACTACTGGATGTAAGCCTTTCCAACGGAGCGATTGGGATCGTTTTTCATGGGAGGATTATATTAATAGCCACGCGCAAACGCGCATTCCTTCACAGGAAGGTTGTCAATCGCTGATTGTTCTGGGGTACTTCGGACCACTACTGGTCATCACTGGTCTGGTCTATGCTTTTTTTTTCATCCACCACCACAATCTCACCTGATGGAAAGTGACGATGTGGTCTAAGATGAAGCACGCGATCCCAGTAAATGCCTATTCACTCTGCTCTTAAAGATCCCAAGGTTGTATGATTCAGGAAAGACTGACGCCGGAAGGGAGTTCCATGCCTTGGCTGTTCGGATGATGAATGGAGAATCGAACTTCTTAGTGCGAATGTTCGGTATATTAACTATATACGGGTGGAATCCCTCCCCACGCCTAGTGGTCCGAAGATGGAAGGGTGACGGAGGAATAAGATTATGTAATTCCAACGCACATTCCCCGAAATGCATCCTGTAAAAAACTGAGAGATGCTGTATTGCTATCATCTTTAATGACACCCACGGGAAGAGACGGGTTGGTCCTATAACTCAAATTGACCAACAATTATAAATACCTAATCATCTCAACATAAAACCCTTTCAAAATAAAGTTTTATCGTCTCCATATACTACCATAACATTTCCAACCCCTTTGCGGATTTTCGTCCAAACACGAATCTAATTGAATTGCTAAATTACCACCTATTTCCAAGTCACTACCTCCCACTCGACGGCGATCGGTCAGCAAACTACTGAATTATTCAATAGAATTCATCCTTATTTAAAGACTGCTACTCACTGCTGTCTGGTCGCTTGATATCAACAAGGTACCTCCTACTTAACCCATGATCTCACCGAGGGATGATAGCTTATTATATAATCTCTAGCTAAATTCTAAAATAGTTTTAAGGTTCATGTTAATATTCAAACATGCCCTTTGATTAATATAAGACTATTTTAACGCCTACGTGGCTCAATGTAAACAACATAGGTTTTACGAATCGGAGGTCGTGGGTTTGATCCCCAGCGTACATATTTAGTATTCGGTTTAGTTGGTGGTAGGGCATTTTGAATATCTACTTGGCTAGCTAACACAATCTTATCTAAGCCTGTTGCCGAAATAGCAATGTTAATATCAATGTTGTCCGGTTGTCAGAGAAAAGATAGCCAGTCCCCCAAATAAGATGGGGTTTCCGGGTCAGGCCTCATCCTCACGTAACATCTGGTGTGATTGAGATCAAGTGCTAACCCGCTGTGCATAAAAAAAATATTTTCGTAAAACACGAAGGGCTGTAATAAAAAAACTAAATACTTGAGAGGTAGAAATGCATGAAACTAAATGCTCGATTGTCACGTTGTTTCTTTAATTTGTAGTAGTACAATAAAGTACAATATTGAACGTTTAAAAAACGCCTTTCAAGGAAAGACTAAATTCCGAACGCCTATAATTTAACTGTGAAAGAATTAAAAATGTGACTATTTTCAATAGTATATACCAAAAAAAAATTTTTTTTAATAAAACCTCTGTAATTGGTTATTGCACCAGGCCAAAATTACTGATTGATTGATTATGACAATCAGCTTTTCTTCTAACTACAACGAAATGGCATTAATACAAAATCTAATTGTCATTTTTTTTTAGAATTTTATTAGAACAAGTTAGCCACACGGTAAGGATGTTCCTTCCGACGAGAGTCTGCAAGTTTTAAAAACAAAATTTTTAAACTTATTAATGGGTATTACTTTAATCAAGTGAAAGAAAAGGTGAATGTCGTGTCGTACCAAGAGGTTAAATCGAGGGCGGAAAGTAGAGAGATAGATAGATAGATAGATAGAAACATTTATTCACTGCACAGTACATACAACCAAAATAGAAGAACACAAACAATAAACCCTATGTAATAACGCACACCATACAAGATTTTCCCAGCGATGGGCTGTACCCACTGTGCACTGAAAGAGACGTGGTCATTACTCCACCGACAAGAGCATATAGCTCTTAAATTGAAGAATGGGTATTCAATAATAGCAGGGTGAATAGCCATCTACTAAACTCTCGTGCTTCACCTTCGATCACATCGTCACTTCCCAACAGGTGAGATTGTGGTCAAACGCGTATCCAATCATAAATAAAAGTTAACAAAATTGGTTGGTAAACCACTACAAATATAAAAAACGCTGGCATGAAATCTCTCCTAAGGCGCTTGATAAACACATAATATATTGATATTTTTTACGTTATGACATATTTTCATTATCATATTACAGATTTAGGACTTCTGTTATTGAAAAGTTATTGCTTATTAATATTTATATTATTTGGTTTATTTAGCAGCACATTATAACATTGTAAAATTGTAAGGATGCGGATGAACTTAAACATCATAATTTGTAAGCTCTGTGAAATACTGTTTTACTTACCTCGTGGATAGTGTCATGGACTGTGCATATACTTAATACCAACATAAACTGTTTAAAATGTAACTACCTACGTACAGGGTTGCTAGTCCTTAAAATAACTATTTAAGGATTTCAAAACCAAACAACCTCACAGCATATTAAATTAATTAACCCATTTAATTAACCAAACTCACAGCTTGACCGCCTCCGTAGTTCAATGTAAACAACATTGGGTTTACGATTCGGAGGTCGGGGGTTCGATCCCCAGCGGGGTACATGTTTAAGAACTCGGTTTGGTTGGTGGCCCTACCAACTGGCTATCTTATCTCCACTGCTGAACATAGACTTCCCCTATAGAGTGCCAGTGCGACCATCGTCGCATATAGACCATATGTGCATAAAATCTTAATAAAATTTAGGTTGGTGGTAGGACATTTTAAATGTCCGCCTGGCTAGCTACCACCATCTTATCTAAATCTGCTGCCAAGCAGCAAGGTTAATAGCATTGTTGTGTTTCGGTTGTCAGAGTTAAGATAGCCAGTCCCCCAAATGTGTTGGGGTTTCCGGGTCAGTACGCTTCCACCTTCGACCTCATCTTCACTTAACATCAGGTGTGATTGAGGTCAAGTACAAACCCGTTGTGCATAAAAAAAAGATATATTTTTTTAACATATATATTAAATTTTCAAGAATATACTGTGAAAAGAAGGTTACAATGTTATACTCTTTAAATATATCTCAAAGTGACACTGCAGGTCTCAATTGATAAATGAGACATGTCTAAAGTCATTAATGATTGGTAAATTGAAAATTGTGTTGGTCAAATTTGTGTAACTAGCATATTTGACGACCTGTTTGGTGTAGTGGTTAGAAACTGACTGCTATACTAAAAAGTCGCGGGTTCAAATCCTGCTAGAGGCACATGTGTGTATGATGAATACTGACATGTATACCCGAGTTATGGATGTTTTCATAAAAATGATCAACCATCAGGCATTCACAATACAAGCCTCGTTGCTACCACCATCTTATCTAAATCTGCTGCCAAGCAGCAATGTTAATAGCATTGTTGTGTTCCGGTTGTCAGAGATAAGATAGCCAGTCATCCAAATGTGTTGGGGTCACTACGCTTCCACATTCGACTTCTTCTTCATTTTCAGGTGTGATTGAGGCCAATTACCAACCCGTTGTGCATAAAAAAAAAGTATTTTGCGGCGCCTTGTTGGATTTATTACCATAAAGTCCTATGACACTGTAGGGATCAATACGAATCAAATGACGCCTTGCATTGCAAAATCGGTCAAGCCGCGTTGAGGCTACAGGAGATAAAATAAATCTACATACACTCGAAAAACATTACCCTCCTTCCGTGCTTCAAGCCTTCTTTCATCTAAATTGTTATAATTTTTATAATAGCCTTTTGTACAAAGTTTCTGTTTTAGGCATATTTTCTCTGCCTAAACGTCATTATAATATATTGGGTCTTTACCTATGAAATTGGAGTTTTTTTTCTTCGTTAATCATATGTACCAATTTCTGCGATTTTCAAAGCTATATCCAAATTTGTTTTTATTTGGAAAATTGAATATTATTTCAAGGTTTCACATGAAATATTTAATTCCTGGGCTAAGTCACATAATAAAAAAAATTTGAACAGAGCTCTTTTCATGTGCTTCCCATAATCATTTCTTAGATTCGCTGAAACTTTTATAAAGCGGTTACTTTTAAAAATTAACGCTGCCTATACTTAACTTAATGTTATCCGATAATATACACAAAGTTTAGCAAAATTTGCATTTGCCGTTCCCAAAAAACGCCAATTTCATAGGTACCGAATACTTAAATCTTACTCTTAACTGCCTTAAATCTTGAAGCTCCTCTTGAAGCCCTCAAAACTAAAAATGCATAGTACAGGTCCATTTGCGATGTCAACCAAAATTTACAATAAAATTCCATCCTATCTACAAAAAGAAAAAAATACTTAAAATTTGTAAATCAAGTAAAATCCTTTATAATAGAAAAATCCTATTATAATTTAAATGAGTTCCTAAATGATAAAAATTTATTAAAAAAAAAAATGATTATTTTCAGACTATTTGGTCCATAAATGTTAGTGGCAATACAATTTTACTATGATTAAAATGTTAGTGATAACTGATAATACATAAATTAGAACCTAAACAAAACAAAAAGAAAAGTTGTAGCTTATAGCTTGACATATTTCGTATAATTTAATCTATTTTAATAATCTTGATAATAAAAATAGATAAATATCTATTTAATTTAATAAATATTGAATTCATAATAATAGAATACATTCTCTCTCTCAGGTCTCTCTCTATTGCTACACCCTAAGGGGTACACATGTGATACTGATATTACGTAAACCTAAGACCATAAAAACCCATGTGAAAGCAGTAAATTGATTGATTGATTGATTGATCTAGAGATCTGTTGATGACCAAGGAAGCTCGCTGCTGTGATTAATTGCATATTATGAATCAATCATTATTATTCCTCACTTGTGTGTCTCTTTTTATATGTAAAATAAAGAATTTAACATTTACTTACAATGATTAAGTTAGCGCTGATTCTTCTTATCCTTTGCATTAAGTCGCGGAAGCTGACCCAGCTAATGTATAAATGCAATAAGTAAGAAGAAAACTTAGACATTGGAATCTTTTACTCTTCATTGGTTGTGTTTAAAACCTCACGTAGTAAAAACTTTGCGAACGCCTTTGCACTCGATAAAAACTAGTGTTGCCCAGATTTTGCTATCGATAGTTGTCACATAAACATAAAAACATCATATTTTTTAAATGCGAGCTTCATCTTCGTTGTCATTATCTGCGGCAAGATAGAGGATTTACCTTCGACTTCATAACAAGCGATATCTTTTTAAGAAAACTAGTTTTCTTATTTCATACATCGAAGTGAGTTGAGCATTAAACATAATTAGGTGGCTATAGAACATCAATGATCTCTCGCATATTTTTGATATCAGCTGGCTGGCGTTTTCATACTTTAAAGACTCTTAAATCCTACAATCTTAGGATCCGTGAGATTGCTGATTTCATAATCACCATATTATCGTAAATTACTAGACTAGGTTAGATTTCAGTGAAACGCATATCAAGTCAATTTTAAACTGACAGTATATGATTTAATTATCAAAAATCTTATGAAGGGTAATCTGCAGTTCTAGAGTACCTACCTAAGTATTTTCAGGAAAATTCTGAAATTCGATTTCACCTGTATAAGTTTGCGTGCAGATGGTAGCCAGAAATGGGGATGTTACAGTAGTAAAGTTATAATTAAAATTATGATAACAGCCAAAATGTTCAAATAAATCTTAACATCTCAGAAAAGTTAAATAATACCTAATCAATTTTGATTCAGTACCAAAGTAAAAAAAACTTCATTGCTATAATAGTTAAGGTTCAGTTTTCATAGATGCTATGATTAAATTCAAGTACCTACCTAGATTTATTATGCTCAACGGACCTATGACCTCAATCACACCTGACGTTAAGTGAAGATAAGGTCGGCGACAAAAAATATGTTAACGTTGCTGATTGGCGGCAATTATAGATAAGATGGAAGTAGCAATGCCATGCAGTTATTGAAAATATACAGCACTGGGAGAGGAACCAATATCTAATAGTCAACCGATAGTTTCATCCGATGAAGCATTTCGTGAAAAACATCGATATGTGTGAAGCACCTCACTGCTGTTTACTGCAAAGGAAGACTTTTGGGAAATAAAAGTGCAACTCCAATTGAACCTTGGCATTTTATTAGAGTATTTAAACTTACAGTTAAAAATGCTAACATTTAACAGCTACACAATTTTCTAATTATTGTAATTTGGCTAAATGAATGTTTGTTACAAAATTTGTTGAAATATTTAAAAAAATGATTAAGGGAACTAAAGTTATTGTAAATACGTATTATAGTGAAATAATACCAATGTAATTAATTATTCATGCAAGTATGAACACCGATCCTAGCAGTCTCGACATCATGACAGAGTAGACATCATGTCCTAAGAGACCCCAAATAATGCAACACAATGTGACATAAATCTCCAATGGCATAAGGTATAGGTATGGTTAGTTATAAAGATCCCTGTCTAAATTCTATGGTAATTTCATGTATGCAAATCTGATGATCATTTACTACTATGATACTATCTCTCTCCTAATGGACATGGATACAAGAATATTTGAATGGATACTAATTAATTGTTTTCCGGAGAAAATAAAATGAGGCAGACATTTTCGCTGTCCCTCGTTTATAATTAGAACGTCGTGTCCTATAACAAGTGAGACAACTAGGATACAACGTGTATGCCCGAACATCCTCGTCGTTGTAAGATCTTGTTTTACTAAGAAGTATTTATTTATTGGATGTCTGATATGTACCTAGTAGTGCTTCTAAAGATTCAAGGTGATGTTCTTTTTGTGTGGTAATTAATTATTATAAAGTATTAATAATATCAAATCAATGGTGGCGATTAGTCAAGGTCGTTACAAGTGAATATATTAATATTTGGACAAGCAAATGTCTTTTATATGAATCGGGAAGGAGTCTTGAGTGCAGTTTGCACAAATTGATAATTCTTGTCATCAATGCTTCAACCATTTCCTTTTACGGATGAATATGTTATTGCAAATTATATCACCTTTTAAATTTTAGTAATCGACATTTTATATGTATCTTGCATGCAAGGAATGCTTTTATAAAATCGGTTAAATTTCATATTCAGGTTACCTTTTAGATTTGCTTTGTTGTTGCTGATTAGTCGATAACGCGTCAATATGAAAACGTGTCGGTTTTAACGCTTGTCGAGTTTAATAGAGGGTTTGATATCATCATATTTCCGAATTTAACAATCGTTGGAATTATATCAAGTGAATTAGTATAATAGTGTAACATTCATATAATAATAATTATATATAAATAAAGATTCACTGCAATTTCCCATGTCGTTCATCAAAACTGTATCTATGAATACAGAAGTTAATAAAATACCCATCATCAATATTGTCGAGCGTACTTGTACGAATTACAAAGATTACTGTTTACCTACACGTTGATAATTATCGAGTATACTGTTAATATTAAATCTAACACAGCCATATTGTATCGAATGAAAATCTTAACCCCTAAATTATTACTAACATTGGAAGTTACATTCCTGTTCACACTTACAATATTCTGAACCGACGAACTCGTTTATCTAAATAAAGTAGGTACTACTTCATATGTTCAGCAGTCGACATACTGTGGCTGCTATGATGTGATATCTCCATAAGTAAGTGTTAGCTGTATATTTAATTGATGTATTACTGAGTTAATTATTTATTTCTAAAAAATCTTCTCTTCTCATGTCATGTATTATTCATTTGACTACTCTGGCAGTCCAGTCAAATCCTAATACTGAGGGCGGAGTGTGAGTTTTGTTTCGACTTAACTTTACTACCGCGTTCACGTTTACGTGACGATTTGTATGAAGAAATATGCAGCGCCTCTAGCGAATAGTTTGCAAAACGATTTTTTTCGTAGGGACTTCTTTCGTAAACGCGAACGCGATGGTAAAGTTAAAAACGAGTAAAACTTACACTTCGCACACACACTACAAGGTGGATTTGAATTAGTGTAATGCCCATTAACTGGTGAAGCCAGTTTTGATTATGAACAACTTTCTCCAAGGAACCATTGTAAAATTCCATAAAAAAAAAAATTGATTACCCATATAAAGTGCTTAATGCTGCTAGTGTATTATTATTAATAATAAAGTAAACCATTCTGAAGTCATTTTTGTCTGAATTCGGCTATGTTTCCTAATGGAAAGTTGATCGTAATCTGAAGCCGAGTCACCCGCCGAAAATTGTTGGACTTCCAAACTAAAGGCGGTCGCACCTTGCACCTACTCATCATCCAACACTATATTTGACCCCTGAAATTATATTACAGTAATACCTACTTAGTTAACGGCGTGACATTACGTGACATACATCATCAAAAGCCATTAAATCACTTAATATTAACTTACACTCACATTACAAATTCACAGCCTATTTTGGCTTTAATTATAATCATGATTTTCTAACGCTAAATGTTATTTGTCTCACTATACTACATTTCATATAGCTTAATATGCAAATTGGGTTTTCATTCAACTAGTAATTCACATGAAGCGCAATGCTCATTGTGTGTTGATATTTTATTATTATTTGCTGAATGTTTGATTTCAACTGAATTAAAATGAAACGTGGATTTTACATATTGTTTAATGAAGTTCTACCTTATTGTTAAATATGGTACAATTACATGTTTGAGAAAGAGAAATGTTTTTATCAATATTTTTAAAATTGCTTCACCGTTTTTGGTGTTCGTTACATAGCTAATTCTAACTTGCCCGTAACGCTGAGCCAAAAATGTTAAGAATATACGAAGTTGAAAAATAAAAATATTGACTTCGGTATTGACGAATAAGGAAAGCGGTGGTTTTCTGATTGCAAAAGTTATTTAGTCACTTAATTATAAACACCGAATTATCCATAAAATAAAACCTATGCGAAATTAAACATTTATATAGAATAGAATAGTTTGAAAAGCTTTTAGCTGATGGTAAGTGAAGATGAGATGAATTCGACATATTATATCATTATAGGCGTATAAGCAATATACTAAGATCATTGCAGCATCCAATTAACAAAATGAACATAAATTCACATAATAATAGTATGCACAATAATATTACCAAACTACTTATTACCCAATTTGCATTGATAAACTTAAACTTACTTTTCAGTATTTAATATTTATCTATAAAATAGAATACACATTTGTTTAAGCCTCCACGTTGCAAGGAGAGGTTAGCGAAAACTTTAAGAGAATAAATTCAAAAATAGAGATACAATACCAAGGACCACCGTGCTAAGTTTGTGGTAAAGCCAACAGTAGCAGTGAGGTTCATGCCACTTGCACAAAAAAATTAAACTAATTAAGTTTAAGTCTCCACGTTGCAAGGGGAGGTTTGCAATCATGGGAAAAATGTTTAAAAACTAAACAATAAAAACTCCAGTCTTACATGAAGGGTAAATACTACCCAATAGCTGTATCTAACTTACTCATATCATGCGATTTGTTCACTTTATTAGAAAAATTACATCGAAGTTGATAATATGGTGATAATTCCCTCTAAATCTTCGTACTATTTAAGAATCACCACTATCCACAGGTAAGAACTGCTGTTGGGCGACAGAAGAGAGAATCATGTCGATAGGCTTAGTGTCATCGTATAGTGATGGTGCTTCACACAGGATTGCAAAAGTTCCAACGATGGAGGCAATGGTGAAGATCCAGAGGAACAGGCGATCAAGTACCATAGCAACGAAACCCCAGTCTTGATCCTCCTATGACGGTAAAAAAATATATGAAATGACACGAACAATGATAAATAGTAATAATAAATAAACCACCTTTCATTTTCGCATTTTATAAATACTTGTTTGTACTTATGTTTACGTACGTATTTTTTGTGAAAAGAGAAAAACTCACCGCATTGAATTCGTCCTGCCTTTGCATGTGATGCTGAATAAACATCACGTTGTGGATTGCTTTTTCTAGCTCGAATGGATACTTTTTCCGAGGAACGACATCACTTAGAGAATCGTCAAGACCAGACATAACAGAAGGTAAACCGTTGTAGCCAGCTCCGAGGCCGCCAAGAGCACCGACCAGACCGCTGAACCTAGAGGAGGAAGAATTAGAAACTTTGAATTACAAAATTTGTGAACATGTCATCCAGCGTCAATGTTACCCTAAACAGTTGGAATATCTTATAACACGGTAAGTGCTGCAATAGGGGTTTGGCGGACCAAATGGTTAATAAAATTGTAGGTAGCATCTAGTTAGGCCTCTTGATAATGGTATACAGGATCGATGCAACTGCTGAGTTAAGAAAGGATATAAGGTCGCATCAAATAAATACTAGCAGTGAAAGTGTTATAAGGGTGTTGTAAACAGGATATTTGGCTGTAGTCCTAAGAAATTTATTTGAGTGTTAATATTTAGATACATTAGGCCGCAGTGGCCGCTTATTATGTCATTATCATTATCTTCAATTTTTTTCCCAAACATTTTCATTTAGTACCTGTTAGTAGCAGTAGTAGAGTGTAGACCATTACAACCTCCCGGTAGATGATGACGTAATGAATCAGGGCTTGATGCATTAGAATTAGTTTGTTCCACAGCAGCTAGCGCATCTTTGAACTTATTCTTCTTCATACTCCTTCCAGCAATCTTCTGTGCTGCCAGATCTCTTAACAAGTCTTTTGGCACTCTCATCAGTAACAACTTTGGTAGTTTTGTTATAAAGAACTTTCTCACCCAAGGCGCCATTTTATGTGTACTTGGCTTTCTATAATGTACGTTCAGTATTATGATAGTTATCACAACTGATAGTCCTACTAGCAACATGGTAAAAAGTAAGTATTTCCCTAGCAATGGTAGTGCCAGCGATGTCGATGGTATAATTTCGGAGATTAGCAAGAAAAACATAGTTTGAGAGAGTAAGATGGAAATACTCAATGCAATTTTTTCTCCAGAGTCAGCTGGTAAATAAAATACGAGGACTGATAGGTATGATATTCCTACACATGGTACGATGAGGTTTACAGTGTAGAATAACGTTTTCCTTCGTAAAGTTATGTTGAAAAATATATCTGAAACAAAAATTATAAGTTAGATTAATTAAAATGGAGAGGTTTAACGCCATACCTCTGTAACATCGATTTCTGACAGGACTAATCATCAGTTCAGGAGTAGGTATTGTTTATTAAGAGCAATAATCACGTCTGTAAATATGGTGTAAAGTTAACCTTAATACACTTTGATCATGATTAAGTGCGTCCCTTTCCTGGACAAATTGTTTCTCCTTCTCCCGTACCTGTTTGTTATAGGGTTGCATAAATAACCGGATACATATATTTCTCTTATGGTAAACGTACTTTATTCACACAGTTTTGTCTGATTATGAGACGTCAAAGGCTTTCCCATAGCATAAATCTTGATTATTAAGAGGATTTATGTCTGTATTCGCAAATTTCGACTAAGGCATTGTAGTATAAAAATGTTTACATATTCAGGTCTTTGTGTATAGAATGTTATTGCTGCAATAAAAAATGCAAGTCTCTTTTGACAAAATACAGAGTTTTTAGAAATTTTATACGTATTCGGTACATCCCTAGCTTAAAGGTAAGCTATTAGGGCACCGTGTGGCACCGTGTCGTAATATGCTACCTCCCTTCCGGTAATTTATTGGCACATACCATAAAACCTGAGTATGCTACGGCAGGCAGTCTTTAGAGAACGTTTGCATTGGAGGTGTGAAATGAATAATAAAACATTGTACGGTTGGATGAAAATGGAATATATTTTTGATGACACAAGTTTGATTCAAAGAATATAAACAAAACTATTTTAAGCACTTCTGTTCACAAATTTAAATCCAACGAGTTAGTAGTGGTGCACGTATTTTTCAATATATTAATTGGACTTTTTATATAGGCTGATGATTGAAATAGTCAGTGGCAAGCTTTCTTGAGATAACAGTGAACGGAAAAAGTTGGAGGACGCCTGCCCACAACCCAAAACAGACAATCCAAAGCAGTAAAGATGGGTTGCAAAAAGATTCATCAAGGAGCTAAAAGACTGCTTACTGTACTACTCTATTCCACAGCATTAGTAGCACAGAAAATTTAGTTAGTATAGTCCAGAGTAGAATATGTAATATTGAATTTTGAGGTCTCATTAGGGTATCTCGTCAGTGCTAATTCTTTTAGTATTTAGTCACGCAAATATTCGACACAGTACCTGTCTAATCCAAAACAAACTTTCAACGTCGATAACAAAACGACAGTGTCTCGGTGTAATGCACATCCATACCTGCACATATAAATTACGCGGGCGGCGTACTCCGAGGCATCTCCTTAACCGCACTTGGGGTTGCCGTGTGAAGTGCGAGCAATTTAGGCTCCCTAATGGTGACGATATGTGTAAAGCTACTTAAATACACGGCATTCCGAATGTTAATGTCGGGTAATAAATTACTTTTTAATGCCGACATTTTGATAAGAACGTGATCATATATAATAATGTCATCAATGTAGACTAAAACATTTTCAATTATTTCAATATTATTCAGTATTCTATGAAATACTAAATAGCCACTATACAGGGCGTCCCAAAGTTATGGGACATGAAGGGGAAGTACCTTAAATATCGTAGATAGTGAATTTTGCTCAAAGAAGACTTTATGTTATTTTTAAAAGTTAGTAATTCTGCATTCATAGATTTTCTAAAAATTATTTGCTTCGGCTGGGAATCGAACCGACTCAAATGTGAAAAAAAAACACCCTACTTTTATGATGCCAATCGAAAGAATAGCTAAAAAATAATAACTCTGCCTAAGTAACATAGTATTTTAAAAGAAAGGAACAACATAAAATGATTAGATTTCTTCTTTTGGGGATACGTGAAAGATATGCTATACAAAAAGCGATACGAGTGCCATATCACATCGAGTGTTCACCATAAAATGATTAGAAAATCAACAGGCAGCGGGCTCATTAAAAGATTGGCGATTTGCGTAAGACAAGAGGGATCACATTTTGAGCATTTAATTAATTAATTTACAAAAAAATACCTACTTAATTGACTACGGCAGTTTCATGTATGTTTTTTATTTGATTAAAATGATTAATTTCACGTTGTTCCTTTCTTTTAAAATACTATGTTACTTAGGCAGAGTTATTATTTTTTAGCTATTCTTTCGATTGGCATCATAAAAGTAGGGTGTTTTTTTTTTCACATTTGAGTCGGTTCGATTCCCAGCCGAAGCAAATAATTTTTAGAAAATCTATGAATGCAGAATTACTAACTTTTAAAAATAACATAAAGTCTTCTTTGAGCAAAATTCACTATCTACGATATTTAAGGTACTTCCCCTTCATGTCCCATAACTTTGGGACGCCCTGTATACAATAGTATAAAAAAGTAGTCGATTTTATGTTAATAAATTTAATTTGTGTATAAGTGAAATTATTAAGTGAAGCTGTTGGTAGTCGTGTCGAATATCTAAACTTGATGAATACGAAGTTTTTATTAACCTACTTACATTGGCACTACAGTATGATTGGTTTAATTAATGTTTTACTTTAACGTAAGGTTTTCATTAATGTTTTACGTTAATAGAGTTCCAATCAGTAAATTCAACCCTTAATTTTGACGGAAGTCAGAACTGAAGTAGAAATGTAATTTAAGTGCTCAAAATCCTGGAATACGCTTTCATCCGCATGTTCTGTTCGGAATTACATGCTGTTTTGTGACGTGATATTTAATTTACTAAGGTTTGAATGATTTGTGAGCATTGAATGTGCGAATATTGTCCCAACAATGGTAGTCCAAATTCAGTGGTGGATTTTAGCTTATACGTAGTTAATTGAATTTTAATTGGAATTTCAATAAAGTTACGGTTATCTGAGTTTACTAACTGTTGACAGTGGCTGTAGGCGCCTGTTTAGAATTAGAATTCACAGTAATTTATCATATCTATTATCAGATGACGCTGTGATCCAAATTAGATCTAGATAAACCTAACGCATAATTAATTAATCATTTCAATCAACTTATAGTGACAAATACCAGACACGTATTTCGTTCTCCCCAGAGATAGACAGATGTCAGGATGTTTACAATTGACGTATGTGGACATGATCGGAGAATATTGTAATCGGTATAGGATACTACTCGTATATACGGCGGCGATCTTAAAAATATCCGAGGTCATTACTGTGTTAAAGTAGTTTTAGTTAATTACACCTAGTCACTGAAAGATTTTGAAACAAGAAAACCTAAGTCTATTTTTGTAACAAATCTGATGAACGTCTACAAGAAAAGACTCCAACTTTACGTTTAATTTCTCACTTGTAGAATAATTAGTTCAAAATTGGCACTTATTGATTCAGAGAATCGATTCTGTCGAATAAATAGTTTTCGTAGAGCGTGCGCGTATGCTCATAAGGTTGTTATTTTTCATTTTGCAGTCCGATACATTTAATTTAGTAGCTTTATTTAGGCGTAAAGAGTTTAACCACACCTCAATCACACTTGACAAGTGCAGATGAGGACGAAAGTAGAAGCATGCTCACCTGGAACCCCGAACTATATTGGGGGGATTGGCTATCTTATCTCAAACCGCCGGACCATAATGCTATCAATATTGCAGTTTGATGGCAAACTAGGGTGGCACTTGAACGATCTACGTCACATCGATGTTACAATCAACGTAGGTGGAGTAGCCCAGGATACAAATCCCAGTACTAAACATATACCCCGGTTTGTAAACCTTATGTTATTTTTATTCAGCCACGGAGGCGGTTAAAAATTTATTAAACTTTATAATAATATTCATTCATTTCATCACATCGCAAAGACATGGCAATTAAAATGCCCTGCCTTTTTGGCATGATGACAGAACAAAAAGTACAGCAGTACCTACAGATTAAATTGAACCGCTTCCGTGGCTCAATGTAAACAATATTGGGTTTACGATTCGGAGGTCGCGGGTTCGATCAGCAGCGGAGTATATGTTTAAGTACTCGGTTTGGTTAGTGGAAGGGCATTTTAAATGTCCGCCTGGATAGCTACCACCATTTTATCTAAATCTGCCGCCAAGCAGCAATGTTAATAATATTGTTGTGATCCGGTTGTCAAAGATAATATAGCCAGTCCCTCAAATGCGTTGGGGTTTCAGGGTCAGTACGCTTCCACCTTCGACCTCATATTTACTTAACATCAGGTGCGATTGAGGTCAAGTTACAACCCGTTGTGCATAAAAAAAAGTCAGGCCAAATCCTCTATGGATACTAACTCCTAACATTTCAGTGGAAATGCGAGGATTTGAATATCTATTCAGTGTCGTTGTTGAATGACAATGCAATAGGAGATTAATACTACATATATCTTTAATTTGAGAAAGTGTTTACAGAAATTTTCATAATTAAGAGCGGTTTGTGGGATGCGGACCTTGATTTCCTCTGTTTTGATTTCTTGTATGTTGTTGTGGTTTTTTTTTCGGTGTGTGGAAATAAATGGTTTAAATGGTTTAAAATTATATTAAATTAAGGCACGGTTAAAACAATACGGCCAATACCGTACTTATCTTTTGGTTTGACTATACAAACAAGGTGTAATATTTGTCGTGGCAACACAGATAGTAAAATAAAAGCTCATGAAAATGATGCCTGCAGAAACAATTTCACAAGTACCTACACCCGGAATCACCCTCACCAGAAATTGGGAGCTTACTTGGAAACAAATTAATTAAATTGCTACCGGGTATTATTCAAACAACAGGGAAAATATTGTTGGCCTTGACGGCAAAATGTGACGTATTACGAAAATTGGCAACATTCAGAGGATATTAAAAGTTCCGTAGTATCGGAATTGAATAAGTTTTACCTGTTAATAAAGACAACGAGCGACTGCACTGTGGACTGGATTCGGAGCTTGGACATTAGTGTATAGAAGAACTAGCAAGCAGCTTCGGGTTCGGACATGTGCAATTACTTATTATTGTTATCGCCAAAAAATATTATAAATACAGTATTTTGTATTAAATGTATTGTATAAATATAATATTCAGGGTATGAATAATAAATAAATATC
The DNA here is from genome assembly GCA_949316235.1 of Oegoconia quadripuncta. Taxonomy (NCBI): domain Eukaryota; kingdom Metazoa; phylum Arthropoda; class Insecta; order Lepidoptera; family Autostichidae; genus Oegoconia; species Oegoconia quadripuncta. Next base: position 16,814,166 of record OX438748.1, on the reverse strand, counting down.
CTTGGACCTGCACACAATGCCGTCTAGTTCCATGTTAAGCAAGCATAGGCTTGTATTGTGGATACCAGATGATTGATATACTACATAAATATATATTTTTTTGTAAATAAATCCTTTTTTTTTTATGAGTGACTGGATTCGCGTTTGACCACAATCTCACCTGATGGAAAGTGACGATGTGGTCGGAGATGAAGCACGCGATCTCAGTAAATGCCTATTCACTCTGCTCTTGAAGATCCCAAGGTTGTAGGATTCAGGAAAGACTGAAATACTTATTATAAATAAAAACATCTATAACTCGGGTATACATGTCCGTATTCATCATACAAACATATGCATACAAATATATGCGGTATAGTGGTCAGAGTTTCTAACCACTACACCATAATGTATGTATAAACTCTTCCGGAAGACTCTATAAATGACATTGAAAACCATATAATAAAACCGTAGCGTAGTTCAGAACAACTACGTTTACAAATTTGTTGGGGTTTCCGGGTCAGTACGCTTCCACCTTCGACCTCATCTTCACTTAACATCAGGTGTGAGTAAGGTCAAGTGCTAACCCGCTGTGCATAAAAAAAATATTTTTTTTTTCTTAGAGTGCGGGGATCTTTGTCTTGACTTGTCCAGAATTCTGAACGTATGGCAACCTTACTTATGTCGCAAATCTATGGGTGGCCATTTGGGATAAAGATCATGACATTATGTATTGTTGTATGTAGATGATAAGAATGCATGGACATGGACCGCTCGGTGAAATCCTGTCTATTATTTTCTTTTTTTTCCTTTGTCGAATCATAAATAGTAAAAATAATTATGAAATGTACACAGGGTGTAAGCCCATCGCCACCGCCATTGAAATGTCCAAGTATTTTTTGTGTATATTCCCTTTATCGCCTAGAACAGACATAGCGAGATGTTACCAAATATTTTGAAACATTCTGAGACTCGTTAAAACATCTCATTATAATATCTTGAAGGGTGCATGTAAACAACGAGTGTGCAAAAAAAGAGCTGTATTCACAAATAACAGTGAAGGGGAAGTACGACCCGCATGTGTCACGTGTTTTTAGACACGTTTTCATGGAAAGATTTGCAGTACCTACCCAGCGATCAACCCATCTTTTAGGCTGCCCGCCCACGACCGACAATCGGTGACATATTTTTTGGAGGAGAAAAATGGAACGTACTGATTGCAATATTTCAACGCACACGCCCTACAAAAAGTCGGTCACATATCGGTTGTAAAAGTATTGACGAAAAAACCGCCCTGATTATCGGCCTTACAAATAGACTGTCTTGGGCGGGCAGCCTTAAATCGAGTAACAGATCATGAGCATAACTGGATAGGACTGTAATAGTAATGGGCAGCAGAGTAATTACTATGAACACGAATCATTTGTGATCAATAAACTAAATATCTTTGGAACGGCTTGACCGATTTCCATGAAATTTGGGTAAAAACGTATCTCCGGGTTTAATGTTAAATACAAAAATGAATAAATTAGAGAATACTCGAAAAAGTATGAAAATCATTGAAATACACCAAAAAAACTATGTTAGAAGCTGAATATATTAGGTCCTCACCTATGAAATTGGCGTTTTGTATGAAGAATTTCATTAAGACTGTTTTCTCCATACAAACATTTTTGATTTTTTTTTGGGAACGGCAAATTCAAATTTAGCTAAACTTTGTGTGTATTATCGGATAACATTAAGTTAAGTATAGGCAGCGTTAATTTTTAAAAGTAACCGCTTTATAAAAGTTTCAGCGAATCTAAGAAATGATTATGGGAAGCACATGAAAAGAGCTCTGTTTAATTTTTTTTTATTATGTGATTTAGCCCAGAAATTAAAAAATATTTCATGTGAAACCTTGAAATAATATTCCATTTTCCAAATAAAAAACAAATTTGGATATAGCTTTGAAAATTGCAGAAATTGGTAGGTACATAATAATATGATTAACGAAGAAAAAAAACTCCAATTTCATAGGTAAAGACCCAATATATGCTAAATTCTTAACAAAGATTAATATTCGACTTTGTTTAAAGAATGTGAATAAATAATAATAAATTATAGTGCTATGTGGTTTCGGCGCTTATAAATAATAGAACCAACCCGTCATTTCGCGTGGGCGTCGGAAAAGGCGACTAAGGGACTTTCCACCAAAAACATATATTGATCTATAGATTTTTTAACGGCGATGGGATCACCCCCGGTCACGTGTGCATATCAGTATATTTCGTGAGGTGATGGTTGGATGTTGTTTTAATCATTACACTCTGTTTGGAATATCTAAGCCCTAATGTTTTTTTTTTTTTTTTTTTTTATGCACGACGGGTTTGTACTTGACCTAAATCACACCTGATGTTAAGTGAAGATGAGGTCGAAGGTGAAAGCGTACTAACCCGGAAACCCCAACACATGTATGGGATAAATACGTTTTATTACTATTATTATATCTCTGACTTCCCCAATAGAGTGACGTAGGGCACCGTCTACCTTCAGTAAGTGCCGTGCAGAGTACCACTGTTGATCATGGCTTACAGGAGTTACAGTGGGAGGAGAGCGGAGGTGGGATGTGACTACCCCATTTGGGATAAATGTCGTGATATTATGTAAAAATTCCCTAATAAATAAAAATAATTACTCAGTATACAAAACTTTGGTGAAGTCCTATTATATGAGACAATATTGTAAACATTTAAAATATCAAAATCATAAGTCGAAGTAATCTAGATCTAATCAAAGTTGCCAACAACAAGGCAGCCGTGTTTACTCGACAAACTCCGAGCACATTAATGTGTATTCAAAAAGTTGAAATTATATACATATAACCACTTTGAGATTCACTGCTTTAACAATTAGGTACTTGAATGAATAAATTATATTACAAAACTGTTGAGACGCGGCTTTTAAGATCATCCCCCGTCTTTTTTCAGATCATATCCCGTCTTTATGACCATATTCCATCTTTTTTCAGATCAATTCCCGTCTTTATGACCATATTCCATCTTTTTTCAGATCATATCCCGTCTTTATGACCATATTCCACCTTTTTTTCACATCAATTCCCGTCTTTATGACCATATTCCATCTTTTTTTCAGATCAATTCCCGTCTTTTAAGATGATATCACGTATTTTTTAAGATCATATCCCGTCTTTTTTAAGATTATAGTGATGGGTTTGCGTGTGTGTAATGCGTATAGTACTGAGAGTTGCAGTTTTTTGATATATAAATTATACTCTTTGGTAAGGCAGTCTCTGCGAGATGAGGATTCCAGCAACGCGTCACGTCAGAATGATCATTTAAAATATTCTTTAACTTTTTATTGTTTTAATTTTTTTTTAAATAAATAACTTTTTTTAAATTAGTTAACTCTTGGTGTAGTGGATACCGATTGGTGTAGTGGATAGTGACCCTGTCAGCGAAACCAACGGTTGCGGGTTCGAATCCCGCAACGGGTAAATGTTTGTGTGATGAATATGAACATTTATTCCTGAGTCATGGATGTTTATATAAATATTTATGTATGTTTATCCGTTATCTAGTATCCATAGTACAAGCTTTGCTTAAATTGGGATTGGTGTAAGTGTCCGAAATATTTATTTATTTATTATTATTTATTTATTTATCTTAAACTACTGTGGCACAATTTTTTTCTTTAAGCACTATTTGGCACTATTGTAGCATAATTTCTTGACATTATCAATATAGCTGAATTCCATTTTATGTATTCTATCAAGTATGTAATCCTACTCACAAAATAAGCCTGCCGCGCCTACTCTTTCCTATATAAACCTATAGGAATCTACATAATCTTGTTCAGTTGTAAATTCACCACGACGTCCTTATCTATGCTAAGTTGGAGTTTTATTGCGGGCTTGAACACGTTAAATGGTTGTTTCTGTATTACCGAGGTAAGAACGCAGTGTGAATGCTTGATTGTAGACTCGCGGGTGACTTACGGATATGCATTTTAAGGTACGATGTAGGTTTAAGACCGAGTTTCAGCGTGGAATGAGATTTGAGGAATTATGGTAATAAATTTTACTATAGTTTATTGAAAATACATATAACTTGATGTGCTGTGGTGGCAGTAGGTAGTATATTCTGTAGTGTTAGTGACAGTTGATGATGTGGAGGTGTGATATGACGAACGGTGGGATTGGTTAGAATGCATGTGTGAGTGTATGTATGAATGGAGTGTAGGTATGTATGTGTGTGCAGTTTTTTTTTTTTTTTTTTTTTTATTAAAAACTGGTTTCGCGTTTGGCTACAATCTCACCTGATGGAAAGTGACGATGTAGCCGAAGATGTATCACGCGCACCCAGTAAATGCCTATTCACTCTAGACTTGAAGTATAGTTAACAAAACGTTAAACGCGTCTTCCGTTTCGATGTTAGCAGATTGGCGTAGACAATCTGTCATTTCCAAAAGCAACTGAGGAATCATGATGAGAATAACATAATTAGAATTGATTAGAATAAAATTTAAAGAGGATTAAAATTGAATAGGTAATTTTTAGGCTATTAACAATGTGCTTTCCTTATATAATTTTTTGAAGAATTTGGTTAACTCAATTTACCAACCGCAAATAAAATTGTTTTTATTTTTTACCGGTCGTAAAAAAATATTGCAGGACTTTAGTCCTTTACCAAATTTCAAGTCTGCTAGGAATATCTTGTAATTTTGATGACTGGTGAGTGAGTCAGTAAAATAATAAAGAAATTTTGAGTACAGATATTTTTTAAACTATTTAAGTATTTATTTATCCATTTTTATTTTTTTTATTGTTTAACTAAGTGAATTTCGAAGTATACAGCAGTAGATTCCAAAAAAAAAACAAAATTATTTCGAACTTATTTAATAAATGTTTTACAATTAAATGCTTAACCTTATGTCGATATTGGCACCACAAGTGATTGAAAACGGAGCCGCGATGCTAGCGGTGTCGTATGGCCGCCCAATAAGCTGCGTCGGCGCCTCGTGCCGCGCGCTATTGCTATCGAGATCACGACGGTCAGTACGCAAAGTGTGAGTTTTGTCTCGTTTTTAACTTTACCATCGCGTTCGCGTTTACGAAAAAAGTCCCTATGCAAAAAATCGTTTTGCAAACTATCCGCTAGAGTCGCTGCACATTTCTCCATACAAATCGACACGTAAACGTGAACGCGTTAGTAAAGTTAAGGGTCTTAGCATACGTGACGGGAATTTCTCGGACGGAACGGAGACGGGAAGGGTATAGTTCCTAACGTGAAAGTGGTTTTAAAACATACGTACAGTGACGGTGTTCACGATAGTCGTGCTAGTGCTGCAACCATATTTCAGCACAAAATGTTCGATTTTACTTTTGAAGAACTAGCAATGGTTGCCGTAGCATTAGATGAAGAAGATGCCATAACGATGTTTTTTCTATTGCCGTCCCGTTCCCCCCGTGTTTCTCGCCACGTGTATTTTATTGCTATGTTTTCAATTGCAACGATGTCAAAAAATCGTCCCGTTCCGTCCGGCACGAGAATAAACACGTCACGTATGCTAAGACCTTAAGTCGAAACAAAACTCACACTCCGCCCTCAGCAATTCGTGCGTATAGTCGGGTCGTAACAAGTGTATATATATATGTAGAATACTAATGAAGTAATTTTTGTTACAGACAATATTTAATTGTAATATTTGTAATAAATATTTCAGACTATGCAATGCTTGCTCGACTTGGCTGAAGTATTTACCGTGCCTACACTTAACAATCCCCATACACAGACATCGATTAGAGCTTAAAAGTTGATCTAAACATTAACTACAAGAATGTAGGTATTTTAGGAATACCATAGAATGTTGATCGTCAGTGATGAAATAATGAAATATTGAGGACAAAATATTTCTTAACTATTTAAGTTAGAAACGTGAATACATTAAGTACAGTCTGTTACAAAAATTTTATAAGTACTATTCCTACAGCCTGTAACGAAGATATAGGGGAATCTAAACTGCACTGAGTTGCTTCGAGAAAAGGGTGTATGGCAGAACTAGCTTGTTGGACTTGGCCAAGCAATACCGTGCAGATTACAATCTACAGAATACTTACCCAGAATAGAAAGTTCTATCTAGAAATTCCAACAAAGAGGGATACAGACCAATGAATAAGCTGATGTTCGCACTCTATCAACAGTATTATGTATAGATGAATAAAAGTTTCTAAACAAAAGGAACAAAACTCAATGAAAGGCCAGCATTAGAAACGAAAAAATAGTTTTTGCGGTAAGTTAATACATGTATCCTGTTTTTTTGTTGACACACATTTATTTGATACACATTAGGAAAGGTAGTATTTTATTGTAGGTATTCGTTACTAGTTTTCGAGTCTTTAAATGTATAAGTTACCCTAGCAACATATCAGGTGGAATTTATAAAATAGGAAGAGGCAAATTTTTCTTCGTTATAAAAGATATATTTAACCGCCCCCGTGGCTCAATGTACACAACATTGGGTTTACGATTCGGAGGTCGCGGGTGCGATCCCCAGTGGCCTATGCTACATTTTAAATGTCCATCTGACTAGCTACCACCATATTATCTAAATCTGCCGCCAAGCAGCAATGTTAATAGCATTGTTGTGTTCCGGTTGTCAGAGATAAGATAGCCAGTCCCCCAAATGTTTTTAACATCAAGTGTGATACGTTGTACCAATACGTTGTGGATAAAAAAAAGATATTAAAAAATATATGAGTAGTGACATACCACTACCCATTGATTCTACCAATTGTATTCCATAGAATATAAGTGAAAAGTCAAAGTTAAAACGTTTATACTTCAATACGACACATAATTTAGTCTCAAGAAAAAATTGGCATAAAGAAGAATGATATGTCTGAAATAATAGCAAAACAAGGGCAACAATCCTTTGTCGCACTTCGTACCTAGTAGTATTTTAACGAATACCCAAAAATTGAAAGTAAAGCTAAAAATATGACGAAAATGTTATCCAAACCATGCTTACAAACACTGGGCGCGTTCGAATAGTCATACTAATATGTTTAGCGAACAACCAATCTGGTTGAGAGATCATCGAACTTCCGCAAAATCACGAGCCCATAGTCTTGTGTAGACAACAGGCCTCACAAACTCATGGTTACCAAATAACATTGAGTATTTGCGGCGCTTGAATAGGCCCAATCGCGGCCCTGACTCTCGTGGTGGTTTTGGGGATGTGAGAAAATGACAAAGTGTCAATGCAAATTATTATTATCAAATAAACAAGTTTTAAACTTTTAGAACTATTTACCTGGATAAGGTTCCTGACAGCAAGGGTAATACCGTTCATGTCTTTCAGCTGGAACTCCGAGGATATCCCACTCCACTGACGGATAATATTCACGGAGGTCAATGCCAACTTCCACCATGTCGCCTTTCTTCTGATTTATATGCTTCAAGTCGATCTGGAATATTCAAAATATGTTAGGGAATCCACTAAATCTTAGAATTGAAATTTGTAATTCTGCACATCTCCCTATGCTGAATTAACTGACACTGTATATTGATATAACTGGCCATAATAAAGGTGCTGTTCCGTCTGTGACTTAATTCGAGGAGATCTCGAAATAAAATAAAAAAACAAAATGTTATACGACAAAATTTTGTTGCTTTATTGTTAAATTTTATATTATTTTAATGACGTCGGATATATAATATAAGTTCTGTTTATTTAAATTTTGAATTATTGTGACATTAGACTAAATTAACTGACATTTTATTATTATCACAAATAACCTAGTTAATGCGATGGATTATTATTAGAATTTTTTATTTGATTGTAATTGTTTAGGTATTTAAATCTATTATTTTATTATGAATTCTATTTATGCAGAATAGTTCCTGGTAAAATGTGTGATACTTTATTTTATAATTAACAACATTGTGTACCACATTTTTAGCAAATATAGACTATTCTATTCCTGAAACAAACTAAATGCTTTATCCTGAGCGCAAAACATTCCAAAATATTTGGAAATATTTTGGAAATAGCATGAATACGATCAACGCGTTATTAACGGACTCACTATGGGTGCAAATCCAAAAAATAATCAGCTGTTCCAAGTATTATCATAGGTAAGTATTACATTTGTTTACGTAACGGCTGTTTCTTCCGCGATTTCATAGTTGCTCCCACTCCGTAAAGTAACCGGATGGAATAAAATTCCACCCGGTATATGGTATATCAGAAGAACAGAAACTTGGCACTATTATGATCAAAAAAAAAGAAAAGAAAAGTAAAATGATCCTGTGGGTTACTTGCGCCGCTTCTTTTCCCACAGATGATTTCCCTTTCCGAAGCGGTGGTAGCTTGGGCATACTCACTGACTGAAAAATGCTTAGGCCCTATTTTTATTCCCAATAGATTTAAATTGACATTCAACAAAAGATATCATGTATCTTACGTGAAAATAAATGCTTGAAGTTTGAAGTATGAAGTTCATGATGTGATGTGTTTGTGATCTTATACAATTTGCGACTAGAAGGAGATCTACTAATAGTTCCTTTCAAATTCTTATACCGTACAGTGCTGCCTCTTATGGGCAACTTAAGAACTGTCAGATTAGTATTTTGAAATAATCTCCCCATCCAGCATAATCTGCTCCACTGTATTCTGTTGATTTGTCGTGGGATATGACTTAAACCATAGCCAGATGTATATGGCTCCAGCTTCCAAATGTCAGACAGGGGCTCAAGCCTGTTATTAAACGAATGCTTCATTAATTTTATCCTTATGTGTACAATATGCATCAGAAATAATATAATATACATTACTCGGTGTACATTAGCCGTAATAAATTTATTTCTGATCGAACTTATTCTGGGTGGAGTTTTTTCTATGTTTTGTCATAATAATTTTTTTGTAAGTAGTACGATATTATTCAATCGTAAATTTACTTAATTCATTTCAAAATGTCGCTCTTTATCTAAAAATGGGGAGTAAACCTGTTTACACAATCAAAACAAATTCATTAAAGTAATGTCAAATTGAAATTCATTTATTCACTTTAGCCTTAATCGTTGGATAAACTGAATAAATGAAAATAAAAAACACAATGACGCCGGGACATTTGAAAATCACAAAAGAAGTGGATTGGGAAAAGTTGGTTACTTATATTTTATGGAGTGCAGGTTAGTCAGTGTTTGTGGAATGTAGATCTTGTACTGAAAATAGCCTGGATAGCCCTCTCGCTAACCTAACAAAGTTGTTGGAAGCATTTGGGTGGGGAAAGCGAAGAACCGTCGAAAAGTCCATCTATCTTATGCGCATATAGACGGTTTCCACGTCATCATCAGGAAACGTAGCCCGTCGATTTTGAGGCGCGTGTGCGGCAGCTCCAACACCATCCTGAGCACATTGGCGGACAGGTGGGATTCCGTGATGCTGCGGCACTGAATACGCTTGCACACATCCAAATAGTGCTGATTGTGCCGCAGCAGTCATATGGTCCCTTCTGTTCACAGTTTTTATAGAATTAAGTTACTAACTTACTACTATTTAAGTTACTAACCAAAATATGGATCTAATCCTGAATTAAATTATTTTTATTTTTATTTTATTTATTGTATCCTTCACCATCCATATTTATCTCGTGATAAGTCCCTCATTCTGTCGCAGCGCATTTCCATAATTCAACAACCAGTTCCCTCTCAGCCTTTAGTTATTTCACATATCTATCTCAATATTCGCATCTCACCTGCATGCAATTTTTTTTTTTTTTTTTATATGAGAGAGCGGCAAACGAGCATGCGGGTCACCTGATGGAAAGTAATCACCGCCGCCCATGGACACCCGCAACACCAAAAGCCTAATTACTTTGCCTATCCTTTTAATAGTATAATTTTCCGATTTACCTATGCATGACTACAGATTTTATAAAATTTTCCTTTCAAGGGCTTAAATTCCCATATTATATCATCATCACTATCATCTCGTAAACATCTCACCGCAAAGATATAGGCCTTCCCTCGTATATAAGGAGTATATAGTCAACCACGCTGCCCAATGCGGGTTGGGGACTCCATCCACTCTATATTATATAATCAGTTTAAATTATTACCTGATCACCATCATAACTCCAGGAGCCAAATTTCAGAAAGCAGGTCTGCTGGTCGAACGGAAAGTAGCGGACGTCGATCTCGCAGGACGACTTAAAGATAGCTGGCGGTGTCCAGAGCACTTTCCCGGTGTGGTGCAGCACTGCTTTCGTCATCGTTGTCACGACGTATTCTCCGTCGGCACTTGAGAATGTATATGCGGATTATAAATTAACGTGACCTTATGCGTTTTTTTAATGAACAAAGGGTTAGTAAGGTCAAATTGAGGTGAAAACCTCAATCACACCTGATGTTAAGTGATGATGAGGCCGAAGGTGGAAGGTACAGACCCGGAAACCCCGTTTAATTTGGGGGACTGGCTATCTTATCTCTGATAACCGGAACCCAACAATGCTATTAGCAACTGTTGGCGGCAGACTTACTTAAGATGGTGGTAGCTAGCCAGGAGGACATTTAAAATGCCCTAGCACCAACTAAGACTACTTTGAAAGTAACGGTGCGAGATCGCGTTTCTTCTATGGAGATGTGTTAGACATTGTGACTTATCTAAACCCAGCGTTATATAAGATAACAATATATAGCTCGCTGCAATGCTACAAAAGAGCACTATCTTAAGGATTCACACTAAGTCCTCATGGTGTTTATATTATATTTATTTATGTATATGAGTATATATATATATTTCGTATATATATATAGTTATGTATTCAGTTAGGGATATTATTATTATTTTGAATGGCATTTAGTTACATTGGTTATCTTTCATTTACGTATACACATTATGTATGTTCTACCTTTTAAAATTGTTCGCTTTCGCGGGTTTGCTGGAAGAGTTCCCTTATAGAGATAAATTCACCCTTTATACATTTGTATTTAACTCATCTCAATGTATATTTTAAAGTTGTGTGTTAAATAAATTAATTAAATTAATGCTATCTAGCGCCGTATGCCGCCTCGTGCCGCTTTCTGTGTGACGAAGACTTCAATAATAGTGTTCCATTTGCTCCTCCCCCGGACCTCGGTGACGAGTAGACGTGTAAATTATACCTTTACAAATTTATTTTCGGCTTTATTTTATAAAATGTTTAAAATTAATACCAGTGAAAATAATAGGAGTGCATAAGTGTAACGAAGATTCAGCAGTCGTACCATCAACGTATCGTGTTTGCCAACCCGTTCTATCTTGGACCTTGATACTGTGTAAGTAAACGCAATAGCATCGTATCTTTGCGAGTGTGATCCAAAGAAATAGCTGTGTGTGCTGCGTGTGCGTCGCTGTTCAACGTTCACTTGAAGCTAATGAAACGGAATGAGACAAATATAATTTTGTTGTATAATTCTTCGATGGGTCTTATTAGATTGGACGGAAGTATCTGAGAATCGATCTGCACCCAGTTAAGTTGACCTCTCATTACTCCATCCGCTGGATTAATCATACGTAACTACTTGCAACTTGCTGTATTCCTGGTACATTCCGACTCAAAATGAAGCGTACCCCACCGAGACCGCAGCCACATACTAGAGCAGGCAAATCACAACCGCTCCGCGCGCCTCCCTCTCCGTCGCCGGACGAAGGTGCGTCAACTACATCGGATCCTAATCTACAACATTGTTACTCCGCGCCAGACCTTTCTAAGCTTGCGGATAACATAACGGAACGTAAGAAACGTAAGCATGATGGGGAAGAGACTTCTTTAAAGGCGACGTTAGTGGAAATGTTTGAGAGTTTTTCTATAAAACAAGACTTCCGTTTTAGCAATCTACAAAAACATATGGACAACCAATATACTGAAATCAATAAAAGTGTGGAATACATGGCAAATAAATATGAGGAATTTTTGTCACGGATTGCGAATCTCGAGAAGGAACGACAAGATGACAAAATATATATAAAACTTCTAGAGGACAAAGTCGAATTATTAGAACGTAAGTGCCGTTCCTCTGGTATAGAGGTTCGTAACGTTCCTAAAATAATCGAAGAGCGTAAGCAGGAAACAAAACAGGATCTCTGTGATATCGTCATAAAACTGGGTTCCACCCTTGATGTACACATACAGAATTCCGATATAAAAGACATATATCGTATAAGGTCTAAGGATACCGTGTTAACAAAACCCATCATCGCCGAGTTTACCACTGTGTTGTTGAAAGAAAATTTTTTATCTGCGGTGAAATCTTTTAACAAAAACAAAGAAAGTGGCAAAAAACTCAATACGTCTCATCTGAACCTCAAGCAGCTTCCTGAAAAACCAATTTTTGTGGCAGAAACCCTGACTTTAAAAGCCCAAAGACTGTTCTACCTTGCAAGAGACTTCCAAAAGTCCCATGCCTATGGCTATTGCTGGACGTCTAAGGGAGTTGTTTATCTTCGTCAAAAAGAAAACGAACCCATAATAAGGATCGATTCTGAACCTGATATTCAAAAATTGCGCAGAAGAGAATGACTAGTCTTGGTCAACTTGTTAATGATTTTATATTTATATCATATTATAATACAGTGTGCATGTTATTTTTTATCAAAACATTCATATAATTTTATAATTTTAGGCAATAATACTTTCTTTATACAAAACTACTCCATTCCAATATACATTAATTATTTTCACCATATACTTACTCATGATACACATATACAAAAAGTACAAGGTTTTTATATTAAAACACTCACACTTAAACACTCACACAGCACACTACATCACACCATATTTACAACACATGTATTAATACCTCGACTCTCGTGTTCCTCCATCAAACTATCTTTACAGACTTCGCCAACCATTATTGTCAGTATAGCTAAGACACATAATTACCTAAATATCTCTCAGTGGACAACGTAAATCAAATATATAATGATCTGGATAATAATCTATTGTTTGAATCCCGATATTGTGAAGTTGAAGATGCTCATGTGTTGGCTCCGCCCTCCCAAGTTTGTTTTTCTGTAATCACTCAAAATATCCGTAGCATAAATCGCAACACCTCTGAGTTTGATACTTTGCTGGCCAGACTGAAAATAGATTTTGATATAATGGTGTTAACTGAGTGCTGGCTTTCTTATGCTCCTTCAATCCCGATGTTAGAAAATTACCATGGCTATTTAACTAAAAATAATATTAATCAGAACGATGGAGTGGTAGTATATGTGAGGAATGAATTAACCTGCTGTGTTGATGAACCGACTTTCCAGGAAGGCAACTGTCTAACAATAAGGATTGGCTCAGAAACTGCCATAATTGCAATATATCGTCCCCCTTCATTTATAAATATCGATAATTTTTTAAGATCATTAGATGATCTATTACATCAATTATCATCATATAAAAACCTTCTTATTGTTGGAGATATAAATATACCAATAAATATAGAAAAAAGTGACATCAGATCGGAAAGATATCTAAATCTCGCTGCATTTCATGGTTTACTGCCAGCACATACATTAATAACCAGAGACTTAAGTGAAACTTGCATTGATCATATTCTCTTAAAAACAAATAATCATGCTCTTACCTTAGTGTTGCATTCTTCACTCACAGATCACAAAGCAGTTGTTTTCTTTCTAAAAACTAAAGTAAAACGTATTAAACCTTCTCGTACTCTTACTAAGATAGACACAGAAAATCTCAAGAATGATATTGAAAATATTGACTTAACTATCTTATATGGTTCATGTGATCCCGAGTTTTGTATGGCATATCTCACTGATTCCATAAGGGCTGCATTTGTCAAAAACACTCTTGCCATTAATACATCTCGACGTAAAATTATTTTAAAACCTTGGATCACCCCAGGCTTGTTGCGATGTATGCGTAATCGAGACAAGCTCCACCTGAAAGCCAAATATAATACTGACAATGGAGATATCCAGGTGACATATAAACGCTACAGGAACTACTGTAATCTCTTATTGAAAAAGGCAAAAAGAGCATATGAGAAAGGACAAATTAATAATGCGGGAAAGGACTCAAAAAAATTATGGAAAGCCATTAAGAGTATTACAAACACTACCAAAGTTGACCACCTTTCTGGCGAGCTTTTAACTTTGGCTAATTGTTTTCAACAATCTGTCAATATTGTCAATGAATATTTTGTGAACGTGGGCAGAAATCTAGCTGACAAATTACAATCCGCTGATCAGAATATGTCTCCTGTCCATAAACGATTAGACATGAGTTCAAACTCTATAGTGCTACTAGATACTGATGAGGAAGAGGTAAAAGCCCTGATATCTGGGTTAAAGAACGATTCTTCAGCGGGTTGGGATGGTATAACTAACGTACTACTTAAAGACCATAGGGACTTTCTTGCACCTCCTTTATCATACATTTTTAATAACTGCTTACGCTATGGTGTCTTTCCGAGTGTTCTAAAGAGGTCGGTTATAATACCTATACACAAGGGTGGTAATAGAGACCGAGTCACTAACTATAGGCCTATATCGATCCTACCGTCGTTTTCTAAATTGTTGGAAAAAATTATTAATAATCGTCTTTTAAACTTCCTGGAAAAAAATAATATCCTTTCTGGAAATCAATTCGGTTTCCGTAGAGGCAAATCTACGTCGGAGGCGATTCATACACTCATAAATTTTCTTACTGATAATTTGGACAAAGGGCAAAAATGTTTAGGTATATTTCTAGACTTGGCCAAGGCTTTTGACACGGTTTCTATTCCCAAATTACTTGAGAAGCTCTATAAAATAGGCGTAAGAGAAAACCAACTAAAACTCTTCACCAGTTACCTTGAAAACAGGATGCAATGCGTTAGAGTGGGTACATATGTTAGCACTGATCTTCCCGTAACACATGGAGTTCCGCAGGGTAGTATTCTGGGCCCCACGCTCTTTCTAACTTACATAAACGACCTTTGCCTAATGGATATTCGTAGTGCTAAATTGCTATCCTATGCCGATGACACGGTCTTAATATTTTCCGCTGATACCTGGAAAGAAACATTCGAAATGGCTCAGTCTGTCTTCAACTTGGTAACAGAATGGCTTCGTGAAAATAGTCTTACCCTAAATGAGGATAAAACAAAAGTTGTCACATTTTCTATTCGTACTCTACCTACATTGGATAATGAATTTCAGATCATCTCACATCGCTGTAACCCGAATACAAATAAAACCAGTTGCAACTGCAAAAGACTAAACTTGGTAGAGAGCATAAAATATCTGGGAGTTACACTTGATGCACACCTAAATTTTAAACAACATATCGAAATTCTCAACAGACGTATTCGTAGGATGACCACGATCTTTAAAATCTTGCGTCACGCCCTCGACCCTAGCTTATTACAACGCACTTACCTTGCGTTATGTCAATCATTGATCACCTACTGCATTTCGGTATGGGGTGGAGCATCCAAAACAAGTATGTTGACCCTGGAAATTGCACAACGAGCAGTTCTAAAAGTTTGCACTTTCCGACCGTTTCTGTATCCGACAACACTTCTGTACCGTGACTGTAATGTACTTAATGTAAGACAAATGTTCATTATGAGTACTATCTTAAAACAACATTGCGACTTACCATATGATTATGAACGATACACCTGTGGTCGGCGTAAGATAGTTGTGGCGACTGGATCCAGAGCGCAAGTTAGGACATCGTTTGCTCAAAAATTTTATAAGTTTCTTGGACCATTACTCTACTGCAAAATTGATAAATCGTTGAATATACATCCGCTAAACACATATGAATGCAAATACAGGTTGAATTCTTGGCTGAAAACTCTCAGTTATGATGACACTGAAAAACTACTTACCATAATAAAATAGAGGTTAAAAAGCACGCACGCACACATGCACCCCCACACTGCACTCACATTCCACCCCCCCCCCCCCCCCCACACACCACACACACACACACACACACACATATATATATATATATTAGATTTAAATTCACCCATACACAGATCAGTAAAATTATTACAAATTATTACAAGATTTGATTTGTTAACGATTTTTATGTGAGCTAGGCTAATCCTGTTTAATCTCCAGGGGAAGGGCATTGTATGCTGAAATACAGGTTGCATAAACCTAGTTCGGCAGCTATGGCTTTTGTATTAGTGGTACTAAGTATAGCCTGACATATTTAGTTTCAACTATGTAACATTTTCTGAATAAACATTATTATTATTATTATTATTATTATTATTATTATTATTATTATTATTATTATTATTATTATTATTTGGTAGCCGTCTTCTACAGTGGCGGCTTGTGACTCCAAAACTAGGTGGTGGACTGTACTAACTTGTAGGTATCCTACAATATTTTTACAGAAATTCAGCTACCTATCCAATTCTTAATACTCATATTGTATATCTAATAACAATTTCACTGCTTTCCCAATTAATAATTTATTCTAATTATTCGCAATTACGTAAAGAAATTCACGAAATAAACAAATGAACGTGTCGATGACAACTGTAACGGGCCGGGTCATGCATGTTCTCTACCAATCGGTGTAACATTCCAACAATAAATCCTCGAAGAGACCGCAGCTGGCGTTTATCTTCACCCAACAACTGGCTATCTTATCTCCACTGCTGAACATAGACTTCCCCTATAGAGTGCCAGTGCGACCATCGTCGCATATAGACCATATGTGCATAAAATCTTAATAAAATTTAGGTTGGTGGTAGGACATATTAAATGTCCGCCTGGCTAGCTACCACCATCTTATCTAAATCTGCCGCCAAACAGCAATGTTGATAGCATTGTTGTGTTCCGGTTGTCAGAGATAAGATAGCCAGTCCCCCAAATAATATGGGGTTTCCGGGTCAGTACGTTACCACCTTTGACCTCATCTTCACTTAACATCAGGTGTGATTGAGGTCAAGTGCTAACCCGTTGTGGATAAAAAAAAAAAGTATATCTATACCTAAATTTTATTGAGATTTTATGCATTCTATTCTCTAGACATAAAACATCTTTGCAGCCCAACGGTAATGTAAAACTTTTAACTAGTTTAATAAACTGGACCAAAGTCAGGAAAGTTGTGGTACTAGTTTTAGTTAGATAGAAACCAATCTTCAGCGGGCGAAACAATTTCGTGATCGTGGCAGATTCTTCCGACAGTTTTTCGAGCAAAACCTCTGATCTTAGTTACAATTAAAGTTTTCCCTGCAATGTTTTATTCGAGGGTAAGTTTTGCTTAAAATTGAATCAGCAAACTAGCGCGGAGCTAATTTCTTATACCGCCCCTTTTTTCGGAAAAGAACAAAAAATTTGCAGTCTTCCTTCACTAACAATAAACTTGAAACAATCAAGACTTTTCCTATCAAGTGTTGAAAGCAATATACAGTAAACACTAAGAATTCTTACAAAAAACAGTTTTAAAGACCGATGTGATATTACCAGTGGTCAATTTTCAGGTATTCATTAAAGAGCACAAGATTATGTCTTGATGCTCTCTAACCCTCTATAAAATCAAACCTAGTGGATTTTAAATCGGGCGACTGTTTGATCGTTCTCGGATTCAATATGGCGTTATAGGGCAGTGCAAGCATTTGACGAACCGATCGAACCCTCGAAAATTACTGCGACTAAACTATCGTTCGACAAAAATCACAAGTATGCACTGGCTCTAAGAAAGTGTCTCTACGAGTTCCTCAATTCTCTTTTCCAAATTCTACCCGTAAAACTAACTATATCATGAATAGTTACTTTAATGGCTCCTTTAGCTTTAAATTAATAGAAGTGTACGACTTAAGCATTTTCGTCTTGAACTCATAATAAATAATGTTGTAATAATAATTCACAGATAATTAAGGTCTATTGCTGTGTAATATTAATTATATAGTGTTATTATTCGTTTTCCAATAAAATAAATAGTCATCAGGCTTCAAAACGGAATGCTTCGATAAATTAAACTTGACATACATGGAGCAAGTATTATATCAAAGTCAAAAATGCTTTATTTTGTAGGTACAACAGGGTGTACTTAAAATAGTCAATTTCACATTTTCTAAGCCACTACTTGTTCAAAATGCAATTTTCCCCTGAGAAGAACAAGCAAAAACTCGAGGGGTTGCTCTTTCTAAAACAAGTTTTTATATTACAAAAAGGTTCTTATATGTCATTATTAATATCTTCCACAACAAACGATGGTACTCCACAACATGAATGCTCCACCGAACTCAGCATCCAATATTCGGCCCAACACCGAGATCTGCCCGTTCATGACAGCCACCATAAACTCGTCAAAAGGCAACTCATACGAGAACGGACGAACGTACGGTGCGGAAACTACAAGAGTCAGAAGCTGCTGGCGTTATATTTAAGAACTTCATATTTTGTCTTTAGCATTATCTACAAAAACCCCACGATATATGTCTCCATCGCAATGAGGAAGTGTGAGCGGTAGTCTACTGCATGGGCTAACATGGGCTAATTGCGGGTTATTAGAAGGAGTATCACATTTCTCCGAATTAAAAACTGGGCTTAACTACAGGTTCACTTAGATTTTTGAATTTAATGATTAACAGTTTATTTGGGCGATCGTTCAAAACTATACTAGTTGATGTCCAATCATTTAATGACATGATATTATGTGACACAGTGCAAAAGGATGATCACTAGTGATGCTCATTTCTATCAGCCATCGATTAGTGACACAATCGAATTTTCAAAATCATTAAGTGTTTACATACGTTGACCTCTTTACTATTCTACCAGATCGCTATTATATACTCTCTCTTCACCTTAGAGATATTTTTTATACATGTCTACAAATAATGTATCAATTTGTGATGCCTCATTAAGTGTTTCATTACCAATGGCACTTCACCTAATAATCTCGTGTACTTGGACACTAAGAGTGTAAATTACAATGGTAATTAGCTTACCGAAAATTCACTTTTCCGCTTTATATTTCGGTATTCAATTCATTCACAGGACTTAAAATAAATGTTTTGTTGGAATTTTAATTGCTCTTTGAGTACTGTTGACTTTCGCACTTGATACGAATGTGTTTCCTTTTTGTTTCATAACGCTTAACTTTGGGATGATTTTTGTTAGAAATTTCATATCTTCTTTCAATTGTAAGTGTTTTCCTGTACTGTCTTTTTAGGACTGACATTTAATGCTAAGCTTCAGTGGGGGCCTCATATTGAGAAACTAGCGAAAAAGCTTGCTTCTGCTGCGTATGCAGTCAAAAAAATCAGAAATTTAACAGACGCTCATACCGCAAGACTGCTACTTTACTTTAGCTATTTCCACAGTTTCATGTCATATGGCATATTGTTGTGGGGAAACGCTGCTGACATACATATGATTTTTGTTCTGCAGAAGCGTGCTATTCGTGCCATTTATATATTAGGACCTAGAGAGTCTCTTAGAGATAAGTTTAAGAAAATTAATATCTTAACAATGGCATCTCAATACATTTATGAGAATTTGTTATATGCAAAAAAAAATATAACCTTATTCGCTAAAAATAGTGATAGGCACAATGTTAATACAAGGAATAAGAAACAGTTATCTATTTATGTTAGCCGACTTCACAAAGTTAGTAAATCCTTCAAAGTCTTTTGTTAATAATTTATGTTTTATGATTGCTTTAAATTTATTTAAAGGCATATTTTCAATGTATACGCTTTTATAATAAGGTTCCAGTAGACATTCAAAATATGCCTTTAAATAAATTTAAAGCAATCATAAAACATAAATTATTAACAAAAGACTATTATAAAATCACTGACTATTTGAATGATAAGCAAGCATGGACATATATAGCTGTCTTAATATTCATATAATTATCAAATCGCAACCTGTTTAAAAGAGCAACCCTAGAGTTTCTTGCTCGTTCTTCTCTGGGGAGTCAGCTTTGTGAATGAGCAGTAAATTTAAACTATTATGTAATATTAATATTAATAGTGACGTTTTCAAGTGATAATTTTATCCTATGAAATAAAATATTTTGATTTGATTTGATTTCCAGTTCTTATTTTTTTAAATGCGGTTTTATCATTTGGCGATGTTTGTAATAGCATTTTATTTGAATAATGGATTATTTGCAAATTTGCTAACTGATTTCAATGCCAATTGTAAGAGCAGCTTCGCTTAATTGGACCTTGTTTGGAGGCACATAAGTCTTGTTCGCAGTCTTCCGCTTGTCTCAATTGTAATAAATATACTGTTTCGTCAGTGTGTTCGTAAATCGTCAGATTTCTTGAATCCGCTGTATCTCTCAACTAAGGCCACTGGCACACGCTCGACACAGCGTAAGATTAGTCGCACGTGCGTCGCCCTCTCATTCTACCGCCATGATTAATCGCTTGCCGGCCAAAACAGGCCGGCAAGTGACGTTTTCAAGTGATAATTTTATCCTATGAAATAAAATATTTTGATTTGATTTGATTTCCAGTTCTTATTTTTTTAAATGCGGTTTTATCATTTGGCGATGTTTGTAATAGCATTTTATTTGAATAATGGATTATTTGCAAATTTGCTAACTGATTTCAATGCCAATTGTAAGAGCAGCTTCGCTTAATTGGACCTTGTTTGGAGGCACATAAGTCTTGTTCGCAGTCTTCCGCTTGTCTCAATTGTAATAAATATACTGTTTCGTCAGTGTGTTCGTAAATCGTCAGATTTCTTGAATCCGCTGTATCTCTCAACTAAGGCCACTGGCACACGCTCGACACAGCGTAAGATTAGTCGCACGTGCGTCGCCCTCTCATTCTACCGCCATGATTAATCGCTTGCCGGCCTGTTTTGACACACCATGATGTATCATTCCCGAACGCTTTCTTGTCAATATTCGGCGCAATCAATTAACTTTTGATACGATGCGTATACGGCGTGTAACTAAATATATGACCTGAAATCGGATGTCGCTTTTTATGAAGGGAAAAAATGGGAGAACATTTACCACGCGCTGTGATATTTCATTTGCACCGTGAAGGCACGAGCAATTTTGAGATTAAGCAGCTGAACTAGGTAATGCTTTTTAAGGCGGAGAATAGATATTATAATCATGATGAATACATACTGCAGAGGGACTAGGTGAGTAAGCCATCGTGGTCATGTATGAGTTAGAAATTATGAGCTGAGACCAGGATGGAAATTATAGTTAATGCAGGTCTACCGTAGGCAAATGGCTAAATTAGCAATTCAATTGAATACCTAAACCTATCCTTATATCTGGCGGTTATTTCCTGCATTATAGGAAACTGTGGTGGCCAGAGGAGAATCCCACTGCGTGTGGTTCCTCGGTAGTATGCAAAGCAACCTTGGGTACCTACTATCGGTTTAGGGGTAGGGGTTATATGGAAGTCTGCCCGAAGGCCATACCCACTAAAAACCCAACGGAGTTCTTGTACTCGCGTCATAGCGGCGTGGCCATGGATACCCCACTGCATTCGTCTGGAGCCAGCCGCCAGAACAAGGAATTTCCTGGTTCAGCTAAGTCAAGAAGGCGCGTGGCCACACCACGCGCGCGTTCCCGCGAGGCCTGCGTCTGGGTGGTGACACCCCCGTGTCACTGGAAATGTCGTGGAAATGTCCACCATTTATAGCGATCCGTTTAGGCATGCAATTGAACGGTTAATATAACTTTACAATTTAGGCAGATACCTACGACATGTATATTTGCAAAGAGATTAGATTAACAAAGAATCCCGCTTTTACCTGGCGGCAAGAAAGGTTATGTATGTTCAGCCATATTTTCCGTCAAACGTTAACCGAATTTTATGGTTGTTTTTTATGTAGTTTAGTATAAGGGTGGTCCCATTTGCTTGAGATCTGATTATGGACTCCGGGGCTAGAGAGTGCAACTTTAGTGGCGTCTGTTGTTTTGTTAATTTCAAGCCTTCGAATATAATACAAAATGTGAATATTTCTTAGCTATGTGTATAAAAAGTTGTATATTTATATAGAATGCCATCTAGTTTCCAGTTACTGCTAAGATTCGTTTAACAAAAGTGTTATCGTATAGCATTCCATTCCATGTTTAAAATAATTTTACCACGTCGCAGTAAATGTAATATTTTTTGGCAGAAGAAGAATGGTCCTACATGTAACTCCGATAAATATGAAACATAAAGCGAGTTTAGATAAACTTCCATCGTTAGCCTAAGAAATATTATGCACTGTAAAAAATAAAGATTTTGTTTGTTCAAATTAATGATGTTTTATGGATGAAACTCAGGACTGATCGTAATAATATTTTGGAAAGTTTGCCAAAGTTCGAATTACTGCTGCTTTGGATGCAAACTTTTTTTAGTTAGAACATTTTTAGAAGGGAGTGCAATATCTTGTACCTACTATCCGTGCTGTAGTCAATTATTGTATCTGATATTTCATTATGGAAGCACTTATGGTACATGGCTATACATTTTCGATAAGAGAAGTTAAGCAACGCCTGGCACCGTCAGTGCTTCGAAGGATACGTATAAGTTGTTTTGCATTGAAGCCAATTCGTTGTCAAGTCGGTGGTCTATATATGGCAGGTGAAACATTGACCACAATTCTGCCATAATTTGCCATTTCACTCTGGACCTTATACCCTTTCCTAACGAGAGAGGCTGTGGCCTATCATTTCAGAGAATCTGACTGACTACATGTTAGGATGTCAATTTACAGTTGAGGAATTAAATAAATAATTTAAATTTCATATAGGTACCTACCTAACAACATTTTTCTAATTTTGCATAAAAATAATAATATAAATTTTAATAATGGTTGCTTACAATTTAAGCACACCGACAAAAGCAAACACACGTGGTGTTTTTGTTTATGCAAGTCATACATAACCCAATTTTCAGCCTAATTCATCCAATTCCGAACCTTCAAGGCCTGTCTTGCAACAGTGCTGATATATGGGGTGTATTCACACCACCATGATTTATGTTGAGACTTTGCTCTGTTGAGCTTAAGCCCCAAATACCATGTATCACTGGTCGGAAGAGGATATTGGTACCTACCATATCTGTGAGCAAGTGGTTTTAGACAGACCTGTATTATGATTATAAGTATGGAACAGACAGGTCTATGGCAAAACTTTTGCATCTGATATCCGCCATTTTGTTTATTTTCTCTTTATCGCTCAGAATTTCCAGCGCACATTCCAGTATGAGTTGGCGCTGTTACTATTTAAAATCGTATTATTTTTAAATAACTATTACTTAATTGAAAATTAAGTTAAGACTATGATATTATCACTAAACAAGTGTAAAAGTTAAATAGTTTTACAATTAAAAAAAAACCGCCCTCGATTCAGACCAAGAATTATTAACGTACATCCGGACAAAGACTGGACGCATACTGATCACAACTCATTCAAACACGTAAATACCCATCGTTTTTTATCGGGAGTTACTAGTAATAGTAGTTAACAAAAACAAAAATAAAATTGAAATTCCACAATTCAGACTTAGCAAGGTCCACAAGGCAACATCCTTTGTGGGACACAGCATACGCTTTTACAATAAAATACCAGAAATTGTATTGAGCTTAAAAGAGCAGAAATTTAAACGCCACCTTAAAGAAACTCTGTGTCTATGAAGGGTTATTATAGGATAGAAGATTATTTAGGCGATAAGAAGGTCTGGTGTTAGCTGGTCGTTATGTTAATTGCTTTTGTTTTGTAATATGTAATATAAAATGTAATATTATTGTAAAGATGAAAACCAATTGAAAAGATGTGTTGTTGCAGAATTTCTTGTCGCTTCTTCTCCCTAACCATAACACCTTGTGAAGCGATGTAGTTAAAAAAAAATAACATGTTGACTTTCATTAAGTGACGTTTTTGTATCCTATATACATTGAATAAAATATTTTTGATTTTGATTTTTTTTTCATTTCATATTTTTTTCTACACTTCGCCGTCAGTCGAACACCAGCATGATGTCGGCGGAAGCGAATCCTATATTTAAACTGTATGGACAACTGTCACTCATTCTACCGGGCCAGTGGTGTCGGCACCTTGTCGATGGTAGTACGTTGCCGTAGGCAAAAGCCGAATACAGCCAAATAAAACATTATATATTTTTTATTTCTTTTTATAGATAGCTATTTTGTAAAGACTTGTTTGGTGTAGTGGTTAGAAATACTGGCTGCTATTACTCAAAGATCACGGGTTGAAATCCGCGGGCATATGTTTGTATAGTGAATACGGAGGAATTATGGATATTTTCAGTTATACCTTTGTTGTATTTATTTACAAAGAAAATGTATTTGTGTAGTATATCAACCTGGTCCAACCATCCATAATACAAGCCTACTTATCTTAGTGTGGAACTAGATGGCGATGGGTATGTAATACCTATGAAATTGGCGTTTTGTATGAAGTATTTCATTAAGACTGTTTTCTCCATACAAACATTTTTGATTGTTTTTGGGAACGGAAAATCCAAATTTAGCTAAACTTTGGGTGTATTATCGGATAACATTAAGTTAAGTATAGGCAGCGTTAATTTTTAAAAGTAACCGCTTTATAAAAGTTTCACCGAATTTAAGAAATGATTATGGGAAGCACATGAAAAGAGCTCTGTTCAAATTTTTTTTATTGTGTGATTTAGCCCAGAAATTAAAAAAATATTTCTTGTAAAACCTTGAAATAATGTTCCATTTTCCAAATAAATAACAAATTTGGATAAAGCTTTGAAAGTCGCAGCAATTGGTACATATGATTAACGAAGAAAAAACACTCCAATTTCATAGGTAAAGACCCAATATAGATGAATATAGATGAATTATAGATGCTTTCGTTCAAGGGCATCCTACAGCAGGCTTTTAGAAAAATTTTCCTTACCTACATTGAAAACTAGACGATTACTCCTGGATTGCATGTTTTTATATAGTTTGCTGCATAACAATATTGATTGTATGGAAGTGGTGAATGAAATTAATTACAATTTACCTAGTCGTTCTCTAAGAATAAGGGAATTATACCCACATCGCTTGTTTGCGTTTAACATAAGCAGAACGCATGCAGGGGAGCGTGCCCCCCTGTGTCGACTGGCTAACATTTATAATAAATATCTAACAGATGTGGATATATTCTTTTTGTCTAAAACCCAATATAAGAAACAGTGTTCGGAAGTCCTGTCGGATATTGGTGATACTTAAGATTTAAATTAACTGGTTCGGATTGCTTTTCTGTCTTTGCAGTTTTATATAAAATTGTCGTGGATAACGGAGTTGGTTACACAATGACCTCCATTGTCTACATATAAGATAATAGAACATAATTGTATTGTGTAGCTGTTAGTTGTCCTGAATAAAATAAAATAAAAATAAAATAAAAATAAAATAAAAATAAAATAAAAATAAAATAAAAATAAAATAAAATATATATCTATTACATACATACCTAATACACACATAAAGTCACGACCTCTATTCCAAATTGGGTGTTCCCAACATTAACAGTGCAATTGTTACGTTATGTCATCAACGCCACCCCACTTGTAAGTAAATTACATCCACAGAAAGTTATACTTTAATCCAATACTAGCAGTAATAAACTCAATCCCAAGTAATGAACAAGTATAATTATCAAAGAAGAAGAAAAGTATTTCTTGAGAG
Source organism: Oegoconia quadripuncta (assembly GCA_949316235.1). Lineage (NCBI taxonomy): Eukaryota > Metazoa > Arthropoda > Insecta > Lepidoptera > Autostichidae > Oegoconia > Oegoconia quadripuncta. The sequence continues at coordinate 16,788,528 of OX438748.1, read as the reverse complement.
CCACGCACGTTACAGCCCTATAGTTCACCAAACATCTAAATCAGGGATGTGTCACCTTCGAGTCAGGTTTGAACAACCGCCTCCGTGGCTCAATGTAAACAACATTGGGTTTACGATTCGGAGGTCGCGGGTTGGATCCCCAGCGGGGTACATGTTTAAGTACTCGATTTGGTTGGTGGTAGGGCATTTTAAAATGTCCGTCTGGCTAGCTACCACCATCTTATCTAAATCTGGTGCCAAGCAGCAATGTTAATAGCATTGTTGTGTTCCGGTTGTCAGAGATAAGATAGCCAGCCCCCCAAATGTGTTGGGGTTTCCGGGTCAGTACGCTTCCACCTTCAACCTCACCTTCACTTAACATTAGGTGTGATTGAGGTCAAGTACGAACCCATCGTGCATAAAAAAAAATAGTAAAAATTCCAAAAGAGTATTAAATCTTAAGCCATTTGTTTCATTGTTCGTTTGTTGCTCAATCACAGCGAAACGTTTTTGAATGAACTTGGTACAAAGCTGAAATATGCCTTGGAAGAGAACATAAGATAATTTTATCTTGATAAAGCGAGTGGTTTCCCCTTTGATAAACAAATTTCACATATAAACTAACTAATAAATAAGTAATAAATATTTAACTACGGAATTATTATTGAAAATAAATCCTAAATGATGTTGCAATAATGACCGCCATTCAGCACTGGGCCCGGATAGTAGACTTCTTTAGATGTCTCTCATTAAAAATGGATCATGATAAGTTACAGTTGAATATTAAAAAAAACATAAAGCCTTATCCTTATAGCCTTATTCTTAGCCTGGTACAATAATAACAAATATAGTACATTGCAATAAAAACATAAAGCTACTTCTCATCCTGGTAAAATAATATAGTACATTTCATTAATAAGATAAGGCTACTTCTTATCCTCATAAAATAATACATAAAGCTACTTTTCATCCTGATGCAACAATACAGGTAGTAAATTTTTTTTTTATTTTTTATTTTCAAGGTTCAGCAACAATTGTTTACACCAATACATGTATATATATATTAAGTAATCTGATACCGTTAAGTGTAACAATCACTTACAGGTTAACACCACATGCACTAACAATATATATTTATAACAACTAATTAATAATAAAGTCAACACTTCAGAAGTTCACATTTAATCTAAGATTTTAGTATGTTAGAGAATCTAAAGCTGCTCTGTAGAACTTAGCAATGGAATCAAAGTGCACATCCGTTTGATCACTGCATGTATTTAATATCTTACTTAGCCTGGAGATTGGTGAGCTACTACCCAAGACAGTTTTTCGGAGCGGCGGACATAATGGTGTTATAGCACTACGAGGAACTCTGACAGGGGCACGGAAGCGGAAAAGCGCCAGTAATTGGGGACTGTTGATTTTTTGTTTCATTAAAAACATAAGGCTACTATTCATTCCAATAAGATAATTTATAGTACATAGCATTCAAAAACAGAAGGCTATCTTTTATCCCGACCCGTCGTAAACTTACCACGAGTAAAACCAAATAGTCTTCATAAACAAAGCCGGGCAATACTAGTATTATGTAGGATACTAGTAGTAGGGTTTGAATCCCGCGAGGGGTAAATGTTTGTGTGATGAATACGAACATTTATTCCCGAGTCGTGGATGTTTGTATAAATATTTATGTATGTTTATCCGTAATCTAGTATCCATAGCACAAGCTTTGCTTAGTTTGGGACTAGATGATTGGTGTAAGTGTCCGGAATATTTATTTATTTATTTATTATTTATCATGTAGGATACTAGTATTATATAGATATAATAAATATATCAGATATAGCCTCATGATGCCGAAATTTTACTCAAGAATCCTGGAATTTCAACTAACGAGCCTGTCTATCCTTACCCATGCCGTTGGAACAACAATGCTGTTAACATAGCTGTTTCGAGGCCATTAAAGCTGTAGTAATAAACAATTCTGGAACACCCATCGGATATCGAGCTGTAACACCCGACACCCAAATTAATTTGTGCATAACGGCGTTCCGGCGAACTTAGTTGTCGAGCATTTGCACGTTACCAAATTGCATTGTTAAACCAACCAACTTATTCGGATGCGTTGTGATAATTGCTTAAGCTTGGTATTTATGTAATACTGACTTACATAATAGAACCGCAAAAAATTGGTAAAACAGCTGACTTCAATAACGAAGTGGAATCTTCCTCTCTCTATCTACGGGGTGCATCATTAGATAATAAAATAATAAATAATATAATAAATATCTTTGCACATACACACAGCGCCATCTAGTTCCACACTAAGCAACTAGGCTTGTATTATAGATACCAGATCGTTGATAAACTACACAAATACTTTTTTTTTTGTTAATAAATACACATATAAATGAAAAACATCCATAACTCGGGAACACGTGTCTGTATTCATCATACAAACATATGCCCCTAGCGGGATTCGAACCCGCGACCTTTTGGTATAGCAGCAGAATTTCTAACTACTACACCAAACAGGTCGATCAGAGGGTGATAAACGCTATCAAACCAAAAAACAAGCATCAAAATCAACAATTGACGAAAATAAATTACATAAAAAAATACATACAGACGATAATCTCCTCCTTTTTGTGAGTCGGTTAATAAAAGTGAATGTTCTAACGAAGCTTGACAAATACCAACTTATTGAATAAAAATACGATTTGTGTTATGCAAAATAAAAATCGAAGGAATATTTGTGATTCTCAATAATTTTATGATATTTTTAATACTTTTGCTTGTTCTACCGTTATTAATTGTAATTTTGTGTTAGTAACACATCCACTTGTGCGTCATTGGCCGATAGATTTCCGCCAATCACGCACGATTACGATTGACCAATCCGAGCACTCGCCAATTTTAGTGGGGATCGGTGGTTGGTCGATCCATAGTGCAGTCTGGTTGCGAATCTTGAACTGAAAGGTTGTATACGATAAGCTCTGTACTTTGTTACCATCTGTTCGCTACATGATAATTGGGGGTATAAACTATAACAGTGAATGGAAGAAATTAAAGAAGTTTTACTTTTATATCAGTTTTCGATTTATCAAATGTTTTTCCCCAAATTGTCGGATCCCCTTTTTTGTCCGATACCCATTAAACTCACTTGTTATATAGTACGATGTCTGGCAGCCAAATATGTTCAGAGGGAACGTACAGTTCCTTCACTCCCCCGTACTCCAGTGGGTCCCATTTGAACTTATGGTCCTCCCATTCCTGCAAATAATTCATTTATTTTACTTTGACATTTTCAATTATTTTTTATCAGTAACTTCTTCCCTACAGACTCGTTTTCAATCTTCATATCTAAGCATTTACTCAGATAGAGTCGTTCGGCGACTACATCGCTACCGAACTCCTTACCGCAAAGAATTTCAGGACCCACAATTCGGTATTGATCAGTACTAAAACAACATTAGCCGATATCATGACTTGTAATCAATACGGTTTGCCCAGAGAAAGGTATAAGGAATAAACATTTGGCAGCTACTTTAAACCACGAATTGCTGATACCGACGCCGAAAGTAAACCAGAACGAAACAACCTTTCACCAAATGACCTAAAATACTCGGATAACACTATATTGTCACCGAGTTCCCGTACCATTGGATGAAATTGGAGTCGATCGCTGCTCCAGTATATTTAAAAAAATATGTGATATATGTCCTTCCTGTATTATAAAATATCAACCTTGTGATATTTAAGAGCAGGGTGAATAGGCATTTAGTGGGATCGCGTGCTTCATTTGCGACCACATCGTCACTTTCCATCAGGTGAGATTGTGGTCAAACACGAATCCAGTCAGTCAAAAAAAAAAAATCCGTTATCAGTATAAGCTCTGCATTTGCGTGACTATAGATCACATCTTGGTATAGATATCTGAAAATTTACAAATTTATAATCTTACAAAGTTTAATAAATTTAATTTTTATGTCACAACGCTGTAACTAGGGACTGCGCCATAATACGTCTTAATGTAACGATATACAAGACAGATTATGCTGTGTGCTGGAACGATTATACGACAGGAATATTACAGCATTTGAATATGAAATATGATGTAATGAATTAATTAAACAATGATATTTCGTACTTACATGTTCAAGCCATACGTTGGTAGTTAAAATCTGGTCTTTCAGATTCTGAAACAAAAAGTGAAATTTTAAGTAAATAGAAAGACTTTCGAATTTGGGATTCTGTTAGTCTTTGTGTGGATTAGAATAATATTTGATCAAATCAAATCAAAAAAATATTTATTTCGTAGGATAATATTATCACTTGAATACGTCACATTTTTTATCTTATTATTAAAGTTTTTGACATTACTGCTCATTCACAAAGCTGATTCCCCAGAGAAGAACGAGCAAGAAACTCAAGGGTTGCTCTTTAAATAAGTTTGGATTATAATTATATTATATTGTATAATTAGACTGAATATCGCCGAGCGGTCTATGTCCATGCTTGCTTATCATCCAGATAGTCAGAAATGTTATAATAGCCTTTGGTAAATAATGTCTGTTTTATGATGGTTTTGAATTTATTTCAAGGTAAATTTTTAATGTCCACTGGAACTTTATTATAAAAGCGTACACATTGCCCTTTAAATGACTTAGTGACTTTGTGTAAACGGCTGACATGAACAGCAAGTTTATTTTTATATCTGGTATTAACATTATGTATATCACTATTTTTCTTAAACGATTCTAGATTTTTTCTTACATACCTTAAGTTTTCGTAAACATATTGAGATGTTACTATATTAATTTCTTGAATTTTTTTTCCGCGATTTTTCAATTTTTGATGATCAGGGTTTGATAGAGCATACAAAGCTTGTTATTTAAAAGTATTTGTAAAGTAGCATTTATTTTTTCTTTATCCGATGTAGCACTACGGAGTACTTACAGAACTTGCAGTGGAAGAGGTATGAGGAGCATACCTACATACGATTATTCACAATTAAAACATTTTGAGATTCCTTAAAAGCAGATACAAAGGTAATGTCGTGTATTATACGACCTTAGATAAATTCGAAATGCATAGACAGTCGGCACATGTTTAAAGTTCAAGTCGCCAATCGATTGTTTCCTGGCGCCATGCCAAAGGATCGCACACCATCAAAACGAATGCGCCATAGTGAATGGCAACACTGGCATCAGAGCACCGCGGAATATCAAAAACCTCTAGCGACACGATTATTCTGCGACATATCTTTATGATTCTGGGTCTATTATTATACAGTGTTGTTTATTAAACGGAATCGATATCGATGACTTTTTAAAATTTTGCTTAAACTGTTTCATACAATAACTATAAATTAAAAATTTTGAAAACCTCCGACGAAATTATATCATCCAGATGGACCAAACAAACTGGGTAAAAAGCTAAATATATTCGATACGGTTTAACCGATTGTCGTCAAACATGGATAAGAACCTATCTCCGAGTTTAATCTTAAATATACCGGATGAATTTTTTTAGTAAAGAAAAAAATAGGGCATAATAGGTAAGTGAAATAGAAGTTATTAGCATACCTAGGTAGTTTATTTTTTTTCTTTTAAAAACCATAATCGATCCTCGCTCCGGCAGGAGATTGATATGCGACTGGCGGGATTCGTAGGGATTCCTATTATGCATTTATTTGGAACTTATATTTTCTCTTAGTTTTTTTTTTATTTGTTTAATTTAATGATGTAATTATGTGGAACCGGCTACAAATGCGACCGTCTAATGACGCGACGATATATTCGAGGAAGGTTTTTTTTAAAAAAAAAAACTCTATTATATGCTCTATTTTTTTCCGTAAAAACTCATCGGGTATAAAAATTTAAATTTTGAAAGTCTCAAAAGACTATGATATCATCGAAATACATCAAAAATCTATGTTAAAGGCCAAGTATCTTCGAACCGGCTTTACCGATTTTCATCAGCCACGAGAAAATATGTCCCCCCTCCTTTAATATAAAAAAACCGCACTCGAATCGGAGCACACTTTACTGAGATACGTCCGGACAAAGACGTTAAATTTGTCTTTTTTCGTAATAAAATGTTAAAATTCATTTACTTACTGTATAATAAAGAATTGAAATAATGTAGGTTCATGCATGATCACGTGATGTGGTAACTTACATTGTGGTTATTATATTGATTTAGGCGATCCAAACAAACACAATGACAATCGATAGTAAACAAAAGGAGTGGAGTGGATATCCTTTTATAGGATAGCTCGTAAAATAACTTTGCCAACAGTAGAAAAAATGACGACAGGACAATACCTAACGGAGTCTGTTTACTTTGTGATGTCCCGACATAGTTCGATGATCTATGAATATTCATTCTGCAAAGTGACGTGGAAACTGGATCATGCTCAGAAGCTGAAGACGCCTAAATAATAACACATGCAATTCCCTGTCCAACGACACTCTATTGAAATACAATCACATTCTCACAAATTGGATATTCATCAAAAACTTTAGTCTCGTCTCGTTATGATATCCATAGAATACATACACACATGAACTTATGACGTGTGTCCCAAATTTGGTGGTCAGAGATAACCCAAACTAAAGCTTTTGGGTGTTCCAAGCATTAAAAGAACAACACTTGCTTGCTTGAAACAACATCCTCAGTTCAGCTTCGAAATATACAGAAATGACACATGAAAGGGGGTTCACCCATCGCCGTTAAAACGTGCAAATCTATGATGACACTCGACTACATTGCTATCGATTTTTTTTTAATTGATTTATTTAGGATTAACAAACAGTATTACAATAACTGTTACTTATAGACTAATTTACAAACTAATATGGTTAATTGTAACACCAGCACCATAAGCCACAGATTACTAAAAAAATACATAATTAAATATTTATGTAATATCAAAGCATTTACATTGTAAATTATGAATAAATAAAATAGTGCCACTTATCAATTCTAAAGCCTAATATAATGAATGCTTTTCTGGGTTTTATTGCTTAGAATTATGTAAAGATTATCATAATCATCATATTGCAAGCATATAGTAACATACCTATGTATATATTAAGGTATGAGGTAAATAAATATACATATAATATTTTGGACACTTACACCAACTAGTAAATAATATGACATGACGTCCCAAACTAAGCCTTGTACTCGATGAGTTTTTTTAACCGTAAGGAAAAAAATAGGCCATATTAGGTAAGTGAAATAGAAGGTATTGGCATAGGTGGTTTAATTTTTTTTAAAAGCGCTAATTGTGTCATTTCACGGTCGCATTTGTTGAAAATTTGGAGAAAATACGAGTTCCAAATAAATTTGGCATGATAGGAACCCTATGAATCAAGCCAGTCGCATATCAAAATAAATACTGCGCATGCGTTTTTGAAAAAAAAAAAAACTACCTATGCCAATAACTTCTATTTCACTTACCTAATATGCCCTACTTTTTTCCTTACGGTAAAAAAAGTCATCCGGCATAAACATTCATGACTCGTGTAAAAGTCTTGAACGGACTTCCGGCAGCGGTATTCCCGAACGAGTACGACATTGGAACCTTCAAGAAACGAGCCTACACCTTCCTCAAAGGCCGGCAACGCATCTGTGACCCTTTTGGTGTTGCGGGTGTCCATGGACGGCGGTGATTGCTTTCCATCAGGTGACCCGCATGCTCGATTGCCGCTCTCTCATATAAAAAAAAAAAAAAAAAAAGTTTTCGTATTCACGACAATAACATTGGCTGATCCTTGGCCAGATTCGAACACAACCGTTGGATTTGCAGGCAGGGTCACTAGCCTTACACTAGAGATCGTCTTCAATGTACACGTAATATTTGTCAACTAAACGGAATTTTTTACTACTTACCCGGTAAGATACCCTGAGGTGAGCAAACTTACGAGATATAAGACTTAACAGAGCTGACTTTAGTGTAAGCATTGCGGTGATTCGGCTAATTAGGTAAGTAAGGGCTTTATACCGCAGGCAACTCTCAAGTTTACTACTGCTATCTCCGCAAAACGTGTTCTGTTTACTGGCCAAGAAGCCAGTGTCAAACTAAATCCTGCTAACAGGCAGTGCCGGCTGCCACCGTTTTTTTTTTATTTATTTATTGGACCTAGATGCAAGGTCAACACAGATATTTTAACAATTATATAGAGAATCAACTAGACTATATTAGAAGTAAAGTAGAGCAAACTAATGTAACATTAATTTTAATATATATATTTTTATGCACAACGTGTTAGCACTTGACCTCAATCATACCTGATGTTAAGTGAAGATTAGGCCGAAGCGTACTGAACTGGAAACCCCATTTTATTTGCTATCTTATCTCTGAAAACCGGAAGACAACAATGCTATTAACATTGCTGTTTGGCAGGTTTAGACAAGATGGTGGTAGTTAGCCAGGCGGACATTTAAAATGCCCTACCACCGACCAAACCGAGTACTAAACACGTACCCTCGTACCCTACAGTCTACAGTACAGTACGCTTCAGGCCAGGAGATATTTCGGAACATTGTTCCGAATATTGTTTATACAATGTTAACCCAACAGTACTGCGTGGTTTCTGCACTTAAGAAGAATAGACCAACCTATCTCATTATGTGGCTGTCACAAAAGGAGACTAAGGGATTTTACACCAAAAAACATCTATAAATTTGCACGTTTGAACAGCGATGGGCTCACTATCACGTATGCATTTCTGTATATTTCGAAAGGTGACCCTGGATCTTGTTTCAATCATTAAATTTTTTATACCTATTTGGAGTACCCAAATGCCAATGTTTGGGATATCTCTGACCAGTAAATTTGGGATGAAGTTCGTGATGTTTGTAAGTAATGTGAACACATAATACTACAGCTGAAACCAGATAGTTATTAATTTAAGTAATAATACATATTATACCAATGTGACCGGGAGGCCTTTGTCCAGCAGTGGACGTCTTTCGGCTGGTATGATGAAGGACAGATGGGAGTAGATGGATGAGATGAGTATGGAATGCAAATAATAATAATAAATAATAATAAATAATAATAAATAATAATAAATAATAATAAATAATAATAAATAATAATAAATAATAGACATACACACAGCGCCATCTAGTTCCACAGTAAAGGCACCCCCCTGCCCCTTGAGGTGAACATCGGCTCCATAGTCCGGGTCCTATTGCAAGCTATTGTATGGAGACCCTGCAGATTGTGACCAAAGCATGAAACTTGGTACGGTTGTAGCCCAGGTCAAATTGAGCAGATTAAGCCCTGGCCCCACCAGATCCGGCCACGGGTGGGGGAGGGGGGGGTGGTTGAAGACCGCTCACGCCGCTCCGCAAACAAAAAATTCTGACGCCTCGAGACTACATACGAGCCCGTGTTTGGTGTCATTTTCGTATAAATTGGGGATGAGGAATTCATATTTAAAGTTTTCGTAATACCTCTCCCTACAAAAAAAAATTTTTTTGAAGGAAACGTGAAAGTTAGAAGTATTATATTTCTGATTGAATAAGCGTAACTATAAAATTGGTAAGTTATCATACAAACAAAAAATACTGATTTATAATATGACTACTCTAGTTTGTAAAAATATATAATTTATATATATTTATTATATAAATGAGACCAGAAAAATTCCAAAGCGTCGCGCGGCGTAGAGGTCGAACGAGAGTTGTTGAAGACCGCTCGGCCAACCAAAAATTCTAACGCCTCCTGATTTTGTGCCAGACCTTGTTTAATTCCTTTTTCTTAAATATTAAGGGTGAGATACTATTTGAAGTTTGCCTTTTAATACAGTAAATTGACATTTTAATAGGAAAAGGTGTAAGGTAGATGAATTATTTTTTATTTGAATAAGTGTAACTTTAAAATTGGTTAGTATTGGTAATCATAAAAAAAATAATTTATTGTATTACTTTTTAAATATAATTATTACATAAATGATTCCAGAGAAAAGTACGAAACGCTACGCGGCGGGGAAATCAAAAGGCGCGACACACTAAATGGTTTAAAATTGTATCCTGTTCTGGTTAATTTTAAATTGATTTTAAAATATTTTTATATATTATAAATAATCATAATATTAATTATCATTGTATAGATTATAATATTACAGTAGGAATACTTAAAACATTATACAACAGCAGTACTAAATAACAGAAACACACATATTCATACATGTATCTTTATTCCCTATGTCTGCCACTGCACAAACACAGTTCAGTGCAATTCAGCCCTTGTTTTTTACAACTGCATCTATTACTGCACTCCTGTTTGCATTTGCAGCGTACAAGCTCTAAACAAGTACGCGCAGCAACAGGTGCAGTTGTCCAGTGTGGCACCCAGATACTGTCAACAGTCTTCCAGCCCTAGTCTTCAGGACTTGGTAAATTTTGATGAGCTACCGTTTGCCCCCACACAAACACTCCTTGATATACAGCCCTTTTCAAATGCTGGTGGAGAGCATCTGCAGTTGGTGGAATGTGCTCCAACTGTCGGTCCTTTTTCGTGAATAAATGTTTTCTGCATTCGTTGACTTTTTCAAATTTACTGGATCTAAAATTACAGATGTGAGCGCTTTTAATTATATTCTATTGAGTAAGTTCTGAAATAAAACAGATCAAAAAGGGATTTACCTATCGTAAAGAGCTACCACGTACTTTTGTATAATAGAAATACATTGATCGTCTATTTGTCTTGACGACGTCAGCACTTGGAAAGCACTTGTCACCTCCGGATAGGCTTTCCAAGCTTCGAAAGCAGTTTTTTTACCTCTGCCATGGAATGCCGATACTGTGTCGCATCCAGTAAATGCGTGAAATAGCGGCAGTATATTCGCCTTGGCTGGTCCTAAAAAATTTTAAGTAAGATTAAGATGTAAGTATTAATGTTATCAATTAAAATACAGTTAGTGTATTATAAACAAACTTTAACCTAATGCGGATGCGATTGCATGACATGAGATAAATTGATGTTTATTTCCAGTTCCAAGGTGGACGTAAAGCTTCTCCAGCTGAGGATATTTGAACACACAAGATACTGCTAAAACTAAAACGTCAGTGTCGACAAATCTTATTAATATATATATAGGTGTGTCCCTGTGCAACAGCATCGGCGACGTGAACCAGGCTGCGCGCAGTGGAGTAGTACTAAAATTAAGCAATCAAGCGCAACTGAACAAATAAAAAGCATCAAATAAAATGGAGAAAGCAGGCCTGAAACTTGAGCAACCGAAAGGCAGACTGCCACGTATTATGGTCAAGGATATACCAGACAATATAGATGAAGATGACTTCATTAAATGCATCTACAAACAAAACATAGAAGCTGACGGAGTAGATATTCCCTGGGAAGAGGCACAAAAAGAGATCCGAATTGTTCGACGTAGAAATGGTTTTAAAGGATCAAAAGAATTTGGTGTTGAAATATCTCCAAGGATTCGAAGTCACCTGAAAACAAAATCTAAACTTTATATAAATTGGTCCATCTGTCGCTACTTCGATGATGTAGAAGTAGTACGATGTATGAAATGTCAACAATTCGGACATGTACAAAAGCACTGTGGAGAACAAAACCCCACATGCGCCCACTGTGTTGGAACCCACGATACTAGGGACTGCAAAGAGTATGAGAAAGATACCTTTAAACCCAAGTGTGCTACTTGCACTAGATTTAAAAAAGTAGCCGACCACCGTACCGGCAGTGAAGAATGCCCGGCTCGAAAGGCAAAGCTCCAGTAACTGCTTGATACTACAAATTATGGATAGCTCTTCTAATAAATTAAGGGTCGGTCAGCTAAATCTACATAATAACAAATCCGCTACATTGGAAGCTCTTCGTCTATGCGAGGAATATAAACTTGACTTCCTACTTGTTCAAGAGCATTACCATCTACGTGAGATTAGAGCTAGTCTCATCGAGTCCGATAAAACAACTCTAGCTGGCATTATAGTGCAAAATCGTACTATATCCTTCACTTTTATGCGCCTGTTACTGTACAGTGGCAGAGGTATCGTTTGGTGCCTTTCACTTCTATGCAGTGAGTTATTACTTTAAATTTTCTGAAGCAGTAGGACCTCATCTAGCTCACCTGGGACATATCATTCGTACCCTAGGTAATGCTAATATACTGATAGGAGCTGACACTAATGCTTCTTCGCCCTTCTGGCATGGACCTGTCAGGTTGTCTGACAGAGATCGTCGCACAGCCTTGGAAGAGTTTATTGCGGAGCACAATTTATCAGTGTGTAACTTTCCCAATACACCACCCACTTATAACAGCCCCTCAGGCCAGTCTTTTATTGACGTAACACTCTCACGCGGTGACGTCCCAATAATGTCATGGTGTGTTTATCCGGACGCATCATGCAGTGATCACAGACTAATCGTGTTCGAGCTTGATCGAAAAACTTCCCGCCCCTTAGTGCAATGTGATGGTTACACGTATCGCAAGCATAATGTCGACTGGACATTTTTTGGCAACCTTTTTTCTTTAAATACACATGAGTTTGCGCGTGCAGATTTGTCTGCTGAGGGTCAGGCGGAGCTTTTGACTTACACTATCACATATTGTGCAGATGTAGCTATTGGTCGTAAGGGTTTTCGACGAACTGAGAAGTGTGATTGGTGGACAGAGGCTATAGCGGGTGCTCGACGATCATTTCGTGCTGCTCGACGAAAACTCAATACTTTAAAACGTCAGAAAGTACAAACTCAAATTTACAATGATGCCCTAAATAGACTGCGCGCTGCACGTAGCAAGTACAGAGCATGTATTGCCCTCGCTAAAGGAAATAAACTAAAATTCCTTGTAAATTCCCTTGCAAACGCGAACCCATGGTCTTCAGCCTATCATCAGTTCAAAGCTAAAAGCAAACAGAACTTTTCATATGTAAATAATCTCCGAACGGAGTCCGGACATACCCAATCAACTGAAGAAACCGCTGCTGAGTTGCTGCGTGTTCTCATCCCAGATGATTCCTCAGATGAGGATACTCAGTACCACTCGAAATTACGAACCCTCTCTTACGACCTACCAGACTCACCAATATCAGGATTGGCAACAATTGACGAGCTTCTCCACATAACAAAATCTCTTCCTCTAGATAAGGCCCCCGGCCTGGACAGAATAACAAATAGAATGCTTGTAGTGGCGGTACGGGCAGCACCGGAATCTATTCTCGCTGTTCTTAATGAGTGTTTGAAGGAAGGTGTTTTCCCGGCGCTTTGGAGGAGAGGTTCACTGAGAATAATTCCAAAAGGGGGAGATAAACCTCCAGACGATCCTAAATCGTACCGCCCCATTACTCTTCTCCTGTCTTTGGGAAAGCTCTTGGAGCGACTAATGGTTCCTAGGCTGCTACCGGGAGGCGTTAGGTGTTATGATAGGCAATTTGGATTTGTCACGGGAAGATCTACTGTAGACGCTGTGCTTCATGTTAGGCGCGACGTGCTAGAATCTGATTGCAAATATGTTTTGGGTATTTTTCTGGACATATCTGGTGCTTTTGACAACGCGTGGTGGCCAATAATACTGTCAAAACTTAAAAACCGCGGCTGTTATCGGAATATATACAGTATGTTGCTAGATTATTTTCACAATGGCAAAATTGAACTCCATCTTGGCCGCTGCACGTTGACAAAATCTCTTTCTAAAGGATGTCCACAAGGTTCTGTTCTTGCCCCTGTTTTGTGGAATATCGGGTTCGATGATTTTCTTGAACTTCCTTTTCCAAAGGGAAGCCACATGGTAGGTTACGCAGACGATGGACTCCTCGTAATTCATGGTAACTCGAGAGCACAACTGGAAAATACTGCTAGTGAAGGCCTGGAATTGATTAATCAGTGGGGTGTATGTAATCGACTAGACTTCGCTGCACATAAAACTCACCAAATGCTTCTGAAGGGGGACTTAAAAGTACCACCACGAATAAGTTTCCGTGGCGTAACCGTAACATCAAAAAAGAAAGTAACTTACCTTGGTTTTGTGATGGAGAGAAACCTGACTTTTAACGAACATACCGGCGCGGTAGGTGAACGGGCACGAACCAACTTTTATGCTCTTTCTGGGATCTCGCGAGCTACCTGGGGGCTAAATTATAAGACGTTGCTTATCATCTACAAAGCTACTTTTGTGGCCACTCTATGCTACGGTGCGCCAGTTTGGTCAGATCGCGCTACTATAGGCACGGTCCGCCGGAAGATACTTCAGAGTCAGCGAGTGGCCCTTCTCTTTCTGTGCAAAGCGTACCGAACCACAAGCACCGACGCTCTACCTGTACTTGCTGGCGTCTGGCCATCTGATCTCGAACTTCAGCGATTAGCTAATGCTTACTATGTAGCCAAGCAACTCTCCTGGGCGGAACTTAGGTTAGGTGAAAGACAACGTACTGACAGGCTTTTTAACGGTGATGCATCCGAGGCACTTCTTACGGAATGGCAGGAGAGGTGGGACCTTAGTCATAATGGGAGACACTTGCATTTATTCTTTCCGTATGTCCGCACAAGGCTCAAAAGCTCCTGGATCGAGATAGACCATCAGGTGTCCCAATTTCTGACAGGACATGGTAATTTCAGGGGTAAGTTGTACTCTATGCAACTGGTTAACTCATCGGAATGTGAGTGTGGTGCAAGTAACCAGACTGCACACCACATACTATGGGAGTGCCCGAGATGGACAGAGGAGCGTAAACTCATGTTATCAAAATTAAATGCGAATAGCCATCCAGTGTACTACGGGGATCTGGTTGCAAATCGTGATAGCTTCCGTGCTTTTAAGTCTTTCTGCCATTCGTATTACTGGCATTACTACACTAAGTAGATTAGCTACTTACCAAGAACTCACTGCGTCCCTTGGCGCCGTCCGTGGTGTATCCTATACTCATTAGGGACTGAGCCTCACTCAGTCCCCTTTACCCATTTAATTTTAACCTCATACGAGGGTTTTCTCCTTTTCTCTGGCTACACTCCCATTTGTAAAGGGGAAGGAGGAAATAATTTTATTTTTCCTTCATTAAACCCCTTTTTCTTCTTCTTAAATATATTTGGGGCCCAAGGTAGCGTAAAGTCTTTTCTCGGGACACGCTTACTTTCAGTAGGCGACGTTCAGTTGTACCGCTGTTGATCCTGGTTACAGGAGTTGCAGTGGGAGGGTGTGGAGGCGGTAGTTCCACAGTAAGCAACTATAAGCTTGTGTTGTGGATACCAGATGGTTGATATACTACATAAATACATTTTTTTTTGTAAATAAATACTTATTATAAATGAAATATGCAAATATGTGGGGAAGTTAAAAAGACAAAAAAACTTTCTTTTTTTATTTTATTTGAAAAAAAAAGTTTATGTTCGACGTTGCATTGTTAAAAGTTGTAGTATGTAAAGTTAAGAAATCGTTCATTTGGATTTTTTTTTCTGTAAGTGTAAAATATAAGTATAATATCGCAGCTTAGACGGTCGTAAAACGTATTACAATAGCTTAAAATTAAATGGCAACATTAAACTATGATTCCAAAGGATAAAAGATTATTTCAAGCGTCGTCTTGACTCGGCCAATGAACTCGAAAGAAACATTATTTTAGAACCGACTCCTACTTTTCACAATTTGTAAATTTCAACCATTTCCCAACAATAGCAAGAGCATTTCAACACTACAGTGTCGTGAGGATGGGCGAGTTGTAAAAACGGCGTAAAACGTTGCAAAATCGAGCAACGCAGCTCAGAATCACCGAGAATGGACGGAAACGGCCTAGAATGGCTTACGTGGCAACTGCATAGCAATTAAGAGACCCCAGGGCGGATGGTAAACGTCTATTTCATTTCAATTAAGCACCCTTTACACTGAAGTCGTTAAAGGAAACGTTACGCGAGAGTGAAATTCTTAAACTCATTTATGTGTTATTAATTTTTTGTAGTGTTTTCTAACATTTTTTTTATGCATAATGGGTTGGTACTTGACCTCAATCACACCTGATGTTAAGTGAAGATGAGGTCGAAGGTGGAAGCGTACTGACCCGGAAACCCCAACACATTTGGGGAACTGGCTACCTTATCTCTGACAACCGGAACACAACATTGCTATTAACATTGCTGCTTGGCGGCAGATTTAGATAAGATGGTGGTAGCTAGCCCGGCGGACATTTAAAATGCACTACCACCAACCAAATCAAGTACTTAAACATGTACCCCGCTGGGGATCGAACCCGCGACCTCCGAATTGTAAACCCGATATTGTTTACGGAGCCACGGAGGCGGTTAAAACATTATTTTACTCGTGGTGAAAAAAGGCTGGCTCCCAATTTGGGAGGTCCGGGTTCGATTCCCAGGCATGCCATGTACCAATGAGTTTTTAAAATTAATTTAATTACTTATGTGCATTTATCCGACTGCTCTTAAACGGTGAAGGAAAACATCATGAGGAAACCTGCATGCCTGAGAAATAAAAAAAATTCTCAGGTTCACAAGCTTCTAAGTGAGTATTAATTTTTTTTAAATTTAATGAGTATTAAGTTTTAAAAATTTATTTCACTATGTACTTAGTTATAACAAGTTGTAAGTTTTCCAAACGATTAAAATAAAAATTCTTTTTTCCCAACCGTGTAATTAATTACTTAGTGGAAGCAGTGTTTACCTGTAAGTGATTGTTACGTTTAAGTAGTGTTAAGCAATTTGTACTGAAAATGTATTAGCGTAAACAATCGCTGGTGAACCTAAATAAATAAAAAAAAAAAATAAAAAATAAAAAAAAATAAGTTTACTCGTGGGTTTCTAAATTAAAAATTTATTGTAAGTTATGGATATGTTCGTCTCCAAACAAAATACGTATCGGTTTAAGTTGTTTAAAGTATTATCGAGTTAGTAATCTGGAACCGGAAAATTACATTTATTTTTAGACGATTTCCTAATACGTCATACGTATTCACACAGTAAGTATATAAATTAGGCTAATATTTTTGCGACCTGTATCTTGCGATTAACGCGAACCTATATCAGGTCATCTTGGGAGTGGACGTCCTATGCTGCGTTTGCCCATGCGTGGTCTCCACTCGAGGACTTTAATGCCTCACCGGCCATCAGTTATTCGAGCTATGTTCTTCCCTATGTTCAGCAGTGGACGTCCTGATGTGATGATGAAAATGAATATTTTTGTATGGAGACTGGCTACGCTATTTAATTTTTATGTTTATTTATTAATTTTTATAATTTATTGCACACGAGTACACGTAAAAGTCAAATACATACTAGATACAGGATGTACAAAAGGCACTAGCTTATCTCTAAAAAGAGATTTCTTCCAGCAAGACCCTGCAAATGAAGGAAAACAGGTTCGACAGGATAGACATACATACGTGCACTGAGAAAAAAGTGACAATAATCAAAAACTATAATAATAATACCTATTTAATATTAAATAAAATACGTACGTAAGTTTTAATTAAAAAATAAATGAGGAATATGTTCCGTCTTGTAAGTGTGCGAGTCAAATGCGTAACCAGACTATCAGAAAAAAAATAGTTCTATGGGATTCAGGAGATAAAAATATTTAAGGAAAATCTTCGACGGAACGTTTTTTTTTTTTTTTTTTTATGCATAACAGGTTGGTACTTGACCTCAATCACACCTGATGTTAAGTGAAGATGAGGTCGAAGATGGAAGCGTACTGACCCGGAAACCCCAACACATTTGGGGGACTGGCTATCTTATCTCTGACAACCGGAACAC
Organism: Oegoconia quadripuncta; assembly: GCA_949316235.1. NCBI lineage: Eukaryota > Metazoa > Arthropoda > Insecta > Lepidoptera > Autostichidae > Oegoconia > Oegoconia quadripuncta. Next base: position 16,770,800 of record OX438748.1, on the reverse strand, counting down.
GACAATGCTATTAACATTGCTGCTTGGCGGCAGATTTAGATAAGATGGTGGTAGCTAGCCAGGCGGACATTTAAAATGCCCTACCACCAACCAAACCGAGTACTTAAAGATGTACCCCGCTGGGGATCGAACCCGCGACCTCCGAATCGTAAACTCAATGTTGTTTACATTGAGCCACGGAGGCGGTAATAAATACTATGCGAGAATCTATATTTCTTTATAATTTTACAAGAGGGGACATATTGAAAAATATTAACAAAAATATTCTATAAAAGAGATTAAAAAAAGAAGGGCCTTGGAACACATGTTCACGTCCTAGGTAGAACTCATGTGTTGCTGGCAACATTGAATTTAAAATATATGTTTTTTATATTGGCAAGAATGACTCCCTTCTCTATAGCGCTCTCGCGAATGTACACGCTCTCCGTTACGGTGTCAACTAACTTTAATAAAGTGCAAAATAAACGACTTATAGAAAATCTACTTGGACGTTTATTGTGACCAGCCCTACACAGTCCACTACAAGATTCCTACACATGTTCCAGGTCAGAGCCTCTGAGGCAGGATACCCAGAAGGCTAAGCGGTGTTGCCACATATTTTAAACTATAATATTTCCTATCATAATCATAGTTAAAAGTATGTTTCCGTGCTTTTGTTTGTTGACGACATGTTTGGTGTAGTGGTTAGAAACTCTGCTACTACACCGAAAGGTCGCGGGTTCGAATCCCGCTAGGGGCATGTTTGTATGATGAATACAGACATGTGTTCCCGAGTTATGGATGTTTTTCATTTATATATGAATTTATTTACAAAAAAAAATGTATTTGTGTAGTTTATTAACCATCTGGTATCCATAACACAAGCCTAGATGCTTACTGTGGACCTAGATGGCGCTGTGTGTATGTGCAAATATATTTATTATTATTATTATATTATATTTTGACGACCGGTTGGTGTAGTCGATTGTGATCCTGTCAGCGAGACCAACGGTTGCCGGTTCGAATCCCGCGAGGGGTAAATATTTGTGTGATGAATACGAACATTTATTCCCGAGTCATGGATGTTTATATAAATATTTATGTATGCTTATCCGTTATCTAGTATCCATAGCACAAGCTTTGCTTAGTTTGGGACTAGATGATTGGTGTAAGTGTCTGAATTATTATTATTTATATATTGTTAAAAGTATGTTTCCGTGCTTTAATTTATTACTTTCTTTGTAAATGGTCCATATTTTAACGTGCATAAATTATATAATGTTATCTTATGTTCAAATAAAATGTCTACCATTTTGTATCAGGTTTTATGAATTTGTATGACAAATAAGCAAGTTTGCGTTGACCCTGTTACGCTATCTCTAGAATTCAACTAACTCAGAGTAGACGAATAGTTTTAAACTCACAATGCACTGCATAAAACTCTTGCCAAATATAAAATGTAACGTTGCATTTCGACGTAATTCTGGCAACGTACACTGGGTGGTGTAGGTGGATAGCTTGTAAAGATTGGTTCATGTATAACTAGTTGTGGTCTTACAATTTATTATGTAAAACTATAAATAAAAAATTAAAATCCTCTGTAAGACATGATGTCATCCAAATACAACAAATGTTAATAGCTAAATCTCTTCGAAGCGTTCGAGAAACTGCGAAACGTCCCTCGTCCAAAATAACTCATTGCTTGAAGACGAAAGTCTAATCAATGTAAACAGTAACGACTTGCGACACCGAAACGTGGATCGGAAGCGGTCTGCATTCAGCGACTTCCGGTTACATTTATCGGATCAGCGTTCCACGCTGCGCTTGGTGCGTGGTCTTTCGTCCAGGACCTTAACATCCCAACTATTATTGCATCAAACTGAAATAAATCGGCATTTAGAAGTTCATTATTATGAAATACAAAGTACTCATAGTTTAAATTGTCCAATACAGCTTTGTACACAATAAGTCCCTCTTTACTTGGTGTTCGGACTGCTAACATACTATAATTATACCGAAATTCCACAGTACAGCCGACTTCGAATTTACACACGACTCTACGTACGTTATTTACCTACTAAAAATATATTAACAGCACAACCCCTTTGTGACAATGCACCCCCGCCTTCTCTTTGTGTCTCATAGTTAACATTCCTCTTGCAAGCCGACTGTGAGAGCGAGCGACGCCCGGAATCCGTACCTGTATAAGTTTTAATGTAATTTAAATGGTAATAAGTGGAAACAGTAACGCAACTGTGAAACCTCTTCAAACAATGTGCCCTTCCTGTAACACATTGGATGTTGTGATGAGGTTACAAATAAGGGTGGGTTACTTTGAGGGTTAGGAAAGTTTTTTTACTAATTATGTGCCCACACTTCTTAGTATACATAGTACATTATTTTGTAATAAAATCATTTCTTCTTCTTCAAGGCAATCTTCAAGAGCAGGGTGAATAAGCATCTACTGAGATCGCGTGCTTCATCTTCGGCCACATCGTTACTTCCTATCAAGTGAGATTGTGTTCAAATGCGTATCCAGTTAACCATTAAAAAAAAATTACGATATAAAGGTTGGTTTATACTGATGATGATGTATGTTTAAAATAATTTGTTTCGTTTTTGAATGCGCGTTCGAAAATTATTGACTCTCGTTCGTATTTCAAAAGTTTGCATTTTTAAAAACTCATATCATTCGCATTCCCAACGAGTGCCTCTACCCATACGTCGTTAATCTGAATAATCGTAAGATTGACAGTTGACATTTTCGTTCACTATTGAAAGTAGATTGAGTTTCGTTAAACCTCTTTTGACGTTAGCCATTTTCTTGTACAAAAAGTCTGCATGTAATGGAAAATATTTTTCTTTTTATACAACTGGCAATACAGATTTGGAATGGTATAAAAATAGATTCAACAGAAAACAAAGTCTCACGTGGAAATAAATTCGATCATGATTTGGTGAAAGTTCAGAAATCGTTCTCCAGACGTTTTCTGAACTGAGTCGTTCTCGAGCTACTGTTACTTATTGCAAATTTGCTCGTGTTGACGCGAAAGAAGAAAAAGCCGGTAATAAAATCGTAAACACCTCGGCGCTGTTTCCGACTCGGACGTCCGATCCGACTATCAGATCGGATGTGTATTGAATGTTGAAACAAAATAATGGCTGCAACGCCTTCCGTTAGTCGGATCCGGCTATCTAATTGAAACTCTAACATGTATTCCCAGCCTTAACCGCACTTAGATCGGACCACGCATTACTGAAACACATCCGGCAAAGTCTGGACATTATACATATACCTACACAACGAAGTCCAACACATAACACTCGTCGTTTTTCATCGAGGGTTAAAAATAAGATTTCTATCGGCGTGAAAAGTATTTATTGGTATTTGATATTAATTTCAGCTTTATACCTCTAGCTGTTCTGAAGGAAAAGGGTCTCGACATATATTATACACGTCTCGAGGTGTGGAAGCCTCACATCGAATATATCTTTTGGTTTCCGGAATTAAAAACTCAGTCGCCTAGATCTATAAACCTACTGTGTATATATTTACACTGTGGCAATAGTGCGGCCCTGGCGTGGCGTTTTATCTTATTTAGCCTTTATTCACGAGGGTGGTTAATTTTTTAATGAGAGAAAATGGAATTTTTTATCCAGAACGCCATTATGGCTCTTTGCGGCTTCTCTGTAAAACGGTCGCTTATTTATTAGGCTACTTTTAAATTTAATAGCAAGAATGGCCTCTGGATTTTTTCTAACAGTGTACGGTTGGACATTAAGCACCTTTTGTTTTAGGCATTTTTTTAAATAATTTATATGAATCTGTCGGATTTTCGTTTTTTTAACAAAAGAGAATACTTATTGTATTCATTTCTGTTCGTCTATCTGTCCCAGTCATTTATGTAAAAAATACACCATATATAAAATGGTGTCCTAAATATTGTTTTTTTTTTTTATTTACAAACAAGGTGAACTTACCTAAAACAAGAGGAATTGCTTTCAGAGCCTGATTCTAGGGGGTTGAATGGAAAATGAAAAAAATAATTTGAAGGAAATTCGTCTGAGGTTATCAAATCAAATCAAAATATTATTATTTCATGGGATAAAATTATCACTTGAAAAGGTCTCTCTTAAATTTAAATTACTGCTCATTCACAAAGCTGACTCCCCAGAGAAGAACGAGCAAGAAACTCAAGGGTTGCTATTTTTAAACAGGTAACAACTTGTGATTTGACAATCAGAGGAAATTATATATTATATGAATAATAAGACATACATATGTCCATACATGCTTATCATCCAAATAGTCAGTCATTATAATAGCCTTTTGCTAGCATAAAGAAAAACTTTGTGCGAGGCTTAAAATCGTTTATTTACGCGAATAAATCTTATCTTCATTTTTTTTCTGATACTGATATTACGGAATTATCACTTCATCATCTTTATGTTTTCATTTATGCATAACGGTTTAGCCTGATGAAGCCGAAGGTGGAAGCATACTAACCCGGAAACTCCATCTTATTTGGGGGACTGGCTATCTTCACTCAACAACCGGAACACAACAATGCTATTAACATTGCTGTTTGGCGGCAGATTTAGATTAGATGGTGGTAGCTAGCCAAGAGGACATTTAAAATGCCCTACCACCAACCAAACCGAATACTTAAACATGTACTCCGCTGGGGATCGAACCCTCGACCTCCGAATCGTAAACCCAATGTTGTTTACATAATTTAGGTAATATGTATATGTCGCAGTCCTATCGGTGGTTAATCAGACGTTTACTTATCTGTCCATAGCAAACTGTACAGCGTGCTAACCGAGGACTCCACTAAATGGGGCTCCGTTACAATCTACATAGTTTAGTTGTTCAAGCCAAACTATTCACCATACTTAACTGTCGGCTTAGGCACTTAATTTAAAGACTGATTTATCCATCAGACTGCGACATAAATCTGCTAATTAGTCATTTCCCAATGATTTAACTGGTGCACAAAGTGGTCACCTAGTTTGCCTCATCTATTTTCATAGATATTCTGTTGTCGGCAAATACGATGGGCACACACTGTTTTTATAGGAATAACAAACTTTTATTGGACTCATTTAGTAACACATTACGTGTTAACATGATTAATTATGTTTGTTTTTATGTTGAAATACAAAAACAAAAATACGGAAATTTTTATTCTGCAGAAGCGAGCGGTTTGGGCGATTGACAAATTGAGCCATTAGTAATGAGAAGAAGTACATTACTACTACAGATTCCATTCGCCCTCGTTCTGGATAATCCTTAACGGATGCAACATGGAATCGGAGTGAAACGGTTCATTATAGTACTATTAAAAAAAAACGATCAATTACTTCTTTATACTTATGAAAAATTTCCCCGAGGGCAATATCACGACTTAATAGAGTATTTTTAGAAAATATAAAGTAGCTACATTTTTTAGAAAATTGTTCTTAGTATATTCTCAGACGCATTGAAATCTAATAATCTATGATTTATTTCTAAATACCATATTACATCTAAAGCAAGCTAGCGTTTTCTTAGAAAACATTTTTATTCTATCACCGACAGGTACTGTATCCATGTGCAAAATATCACGGACTTTAAGATTATAGGAAGTTATCACGTTCCGGGACAGATCATCAGACACAATAGAAGTTTTATTGTTATAACGTCGAGAGGTTTCAACCGCCTGCGTGGCTCAATGTAACATTGGGTTTGCGATTCGGAGGTCACGGGTTCGATCCCCAGCGGGGTATATGTTTAAGTACTCGGTTTAGCTGGTGGTAGGGCATTTCAAATGTCCTCCTGGCTAGCTACCACCATCTTATCTAAATCTGCCGCCAAGCAGCAATGTTAATAGCATTGTTGTGTTCCAGTTGTCAGAGATAAGATAGCCATTCCTCCAAACGTGTTGGGGTTTCAGGGTCAGTACGCTTCCATCTTCGACCTCATCTTCACTTAACATCAAGTGTGATTGAGGTGAAGTACCAATCCGTTGTGCATAAAAAAAAAGCAGGTTGTGACCCGGAAAGTGTTCAAAGCGTATCCTTCCCGGATTATAAGGTACGTATTGGTTAAAGACTTCATACACTGAGGTATTATGGTCGAGAAGACTTTGCGCAGTTGGATACGTCTAATCGGTTCCGCTGTCCTAGTTAGACATATTCACCTACATAATTAATGTCACACGTAAGAATAAGAGCCTGACGATCTACCGTGCCCTCGAACAGAGTATGAAGACACTCGTATGAAAATGTCACCAGTGTCATCAATCCTCAAAGATTGTCAGCGGCATACGTTACTTAACTTCACTAATCGATAACGCATATTGAATGCGATTGCGAACCGACTGTCAAAGTAACATTAAATTTTCTTTGACAATAACCACGTTGTATCGCTAGTATATTTTTTGATCTCTGGAGAGAAATTTTTGAGACGTTCACTATTCACTATTGAATGCCCATGTGAAATTACAGTTCATCGATCGCGTTTCAAATGTTTGCAGTTTTTAAAATTCTGGAGTAGGTACTCATTCGTTTTCGATTCCGGGCAATTGTAAGTTTGACAGCTTAGCAATTCCAATTTTCACACATTTCGTTTCATTTGTGAACCCCGACGAAAGTGACTGGTGTTGTGTTTAACGGCGTTTTGTGTGATTAGTGTCCAGTATTGGTCTGGTCGAATCTCAGTAATTAGTGATCCGATTTGAATGCGGTTTTTTTTTATATTAATGCCCAAATGACGGTGCAGGTTCTTCGCCATGTTTGATGAAAATTTGTTAAGCCGTTTGAAGATAATCTAGCTTTAAGCAGAATTGGTTTGATCCATCTCGATGACATAATCATTTGTATAGTCGAAGGTTTTCAACATTTTCTATTTAATACATTACTAGCTTTCCGCCCGCGTCTTCGCCTGGGTGGAATAAGTTTATCGCGGATATGTTTAACTTGTTTATCTCGCGAGAACTACTCACATTATCGAAATAAAAATATCCTATATTATATCTGGGTTATGTTCTACCTACATTCCAAATTTCATCCAAATCCGTTCATCGGTTTCGCCGTGATTGAGCAACAAACGAACATCCAAACTTTCACATTGTAATATTAGTTAGATTAAAATTTATTCGTTTTATTTATTCAGATAAGTTCTTGAACATATTCAGCGTGTAATGGATACGACTTTTTGATGAAATATTCAACATAGATATCGATTATCGGAACCAATCGTAAGCCATTATATTCGATTGCATTCATCGATTCCATACCTGCATACAACTCCTACCAAGCTACAGTGGTGCTTGACGCGACGCCTACTGATGGTAGACATACGTGACTCTATTGCTACCTAGAACCCAAGATTAATTTAGAGAAGGAGATTACTCATTTTCCTCCATCCAAATGGGAGTGTAGCCAATGAAATGTAACATGACACTAAATCTAGTAAAGTTCGGCCCCCTGCCTTACATATGCACTACGGGCTGCCCCAGATGTATTGAGCGTAGCGGTAGAAGGCTAGAATCTAGATTTGTATCCATCAGTAAAAATTCAAAACTCTCCAGCGTTCTGATAAAATTGATTATAGAAGACCCTGGTCATGGATAACGAGTGTCAATTCAAGCTCTCAATACACCTGGGCAGGTGTAGCTACGGTTCCAGTTGGCAATGTATCGACATCACTAATCAAGTCGTGTTTGTATTTGAGCTACTAACGAAGAGGCACTTCGGAGCCAAGACGTGTGAAGCAAAGTTACACAATAGTGATTGTATGCCGGCTCTACACGTGGGGTATTGACTCTTCATGATGTTCCGTTGAGCAGCACTGGCTAAATGCTTAAAAATAAAGGTGTTATGTGCTTTACGGCGTTTTGTGTGTGTGTGTGTGTTTATATGTTTCCAGTCTTTAACCAAATGTATCTCAGTAATGCGTGGGCAGAGTTGAGTACGGTTGTTTTTATGTTAAACACTAAACGGGGACAGGCTCCTGATTCTGGCTCGCTCGAGATTTCAATGTCGATGGACATCAATAGGTTTGTCACTTTTGCATTTGCTCATAAGTGTGAAAGTGACAGAGATAAGTCTCATCATCATCAGCCCGTAAACATCCCACTGCAGGGATATAGGCTTTCCCTCGTATATGCGGGAGTATGGGCCGTAATCCACCACGCTGGCCCAATGCGGGTTGCGGACTTCAAATGCCTTTGAATTTTTATTTCTCAGGCACACAGGTTTCCTCTCGACGTTTTCCTTCGCTGTTTAGGAGCAGTCGGATAAATGCACATGAGTAATTAAATTTAAAAACTCATTGCTACATGGCCTGCCTGGGAATCGAACCCGGACCTCCCAAATTGGGAGATCGCATCTTAACCGTTGAGTTAATGTCTATCGACATTGAAATCTCGAGAATCTCGAAATACTTGATGAAAATATCAGCTTAATCAGCTGTTTCGAAGATATTTACTTTTTAACACAGTTGTTTGGTGTATTTGGATGATATCATAGTCTGTAAGGGATTGTCTAAACTTTAAACTTATAGTTCTATGTATGTACATCAACGTCTTTCAAATAAGTTCTTGGAACAAAACTGTGAACAATTTGCTGATTTTCAATCTCCACAACAGAGTAGTTGCTGCCACGAAATAATGCACAAATAAAAATGAAGCTAATACCCAATAATTAAGATACAGTTTACTTAAAATAGTTTCTGAAATAAATGGCTCTGACTGACGAACGGATGGATGAAAACTCTGAAACACATTTTGGTACAATCAGTATCAATAGCAGATAAGCAGCTAAGGCGTTCAAATGTGAATGAACAATTTAAGGAAAGTTACCTTACGCTACTTTGGAAAAAGTTAATTTCATCTTCAAAGCAAAGAACAATGAATTTTTATTCAAGTCTCTATTATTATAGGCCATTTTCCTTAACTTGTCTATACATATATTTGAGAACTTTAACCACCGCGAAGTTAACGTACTCGGTGCCTTGACTGATATACTTTTGATGTTATGCCTATGCATGTCCCTCTTGAACTTGAATAAAATTAAAGATGCTATAAAACAGAAACTTATTAAAAAAGCGTATTATAAAATATCAGATTATTTAGATGATAAACATTCATGGACATGAACAGCTCGTTCGCTTAACCAGGCTATTTCACAATTAATAATGAAATATTATAATATAAAATAATAATTAATAATTTTGTAACATAAAAACCTTTTTTTTTAAAAGAGCAACCTCTCGAGTTTCTTGCTTGTTCTTCTCAGGGGAAAATTGGCTTTTGAACAAGCAGTAGCTTAAAAAACGTAAAATCTGACTATTTTGAGTGTACCTTGTGTACTTACAAAATAAAGCATTTTTTAATTTTGATTTTGAACTTAAAATTTCTAATTTTGTTTTTAATCTACGAACTTATATGAAAACTAGATCATATTATGGTAAAAGTGACTTGAGCTGCGAAATGACAAACCTTTACAATTAAAAAATTTATTATAATTTTTTCATAAAACAATATAATTTTTAGGTAAAAAATGACGGTGCAATTCTGCAGCGGGGAAACGTCGCCAGCATTTTGGGTATCTTGTCTCACAGATTCAATTTTTTACAGTATATTTTTTTGCTCTCTGAGCAATTATACACACTGAGCTATGACCCATTTGTACGGCTAGAACACACATACTCTAGTGTATCCTGATGTTACTTTTATGGATTGTTATAAAATATGTTTATCCAATTGATTTGAAACTTATGGTATGTGTGTGACTGGAGATACGAATAAACGATTTATCTATCTATGTATCTATCTATTTTAGTTTATTTTATGCATTTATTTATTATTATGGCACTAAACAAACACCTTTCTATTAGATATTACGTATCTGTGCAGACAAAAAATATATCATTTATCTCAATATGTTACGGCGCTAACGCCTGCCAATTTGATAAGGCAATTCTTCAAGTATCCAACTACCTTACATATACAGGGCGTCCCAAAGTTATGGGACATGAAGGGGAAGTACCTTAAATATTGTAGATAGTGAATTTTGCTCAAAGAAGACTTTATGTTATTTTTAAAAGTTAGTAATTCTGCATTCATAGATTTTCTAAAAATTACTTGCTTCGGCTGGGAATCGAACCGACTTAAATGTGAAAAAAAAAACACCCTACTTTTATGATGCCAATCGAAAGAATAGCTAAAAAATAATAACTCTGCCTAAGTAACATAGTATTTTAAAAGAAAGGAACAACATAAAATGATTGAGTCAAATTTCAAGAAAGTTATTTATTGCCGACGACGTTCGAAAAGTACCTAAAAGTAGTAAATACCTACTTAATTGACTACGGCAGTTTCATGTATGTTTTTTATTTGATTAAAATGATTAATTTCACGTTGTTCCTTTCTTTTAAAATACTATGTTACTTAGGCAGAGTTATTATTTTTTAGCTATTCTTTCGATTGGCATCATAAAAGTAGGGTGTTTTTTTTTTCACATTTGAGTCGGTTCGATTCCCAGCCGAAGCAAATAATTTTTAGAAAATCTATGAATGCAGAATTACTAACTTTTAAAAATAACATAAAGTCTTCTTTGAGCAAAATTCACTATCTACGATATTTAAGGTACTTCCCCTTCATGTCCCATAACTTTGGGACGCCCTGTATAATGATACCTTTTCACTTTTCTACTGGCCTTTGCGCAAGCCACATCTAATTTGTACAATCAACTTTTTTGGTTCTTACATCGTTTAAAATCTTAGAAAAGTCGAGTTTTATTCAAAATAAAATTCCAAATGTCCGCTGAGACACAATATTACAACCTCATCATAAGAACCACCTCATTGACACAACTTGGCCCAATTTTAAATACGTAGAACAATTAATTTAAACACTAAAAACAAACATGCCATGACTAATCCAAATAATTAAGCGAGCTAGCACAAAACACCTGGCCCCAACTATCTCATATCATTATTTTGAGATGGTGAAGATGGTGAAATTATCAACGTGTTATTCTAGTAACAAAAGAGTAACGAAGACAAAGGTGTCTCGACAATTTAAAATTCCTTTATTATTAATTGCATTTCTCAACACTCTGCTCATTTGTTAATTTAGTGGAACTAAACTTAACTAACTAAATTTGACGACCGATTGGTGCAGGGGATAGTGACCCTGTCAGCGAAACCAACGGTTTCGGGTTCGAATCCCGCGACGGGTAAATGTTTGTGTGATGAATATGAATATTTATTCCCGATTCATGGATGTTTATATAAATATTTATGTATGTTTACCTTTTAACTAATATCCATAGGACAAGCTTTGCTTACTTTAGGACTAGACGATTGGTGTAAGTGCCCTAAATATTTATTTATTTGATGAAATTCGATGGCGAGAAAACAGACATTTCAATTTTTTACTTTTTTACAGGGTGAAATCTTAAAATGCTAAAAACTCTAAATTGCTACCTATGTATATATGTCATGGTTATTTATATAAATATTTACGTATGTTTATCCGTTATCTAGTATCCATAGTACAAGATTTGCTCAGTTTGGGACTAGATGATTGGTGTAAGTGTCCGAAATATTTATTATAAAAAAATAACTATATAAACTAAGTCGGTGGCCTACAGGGTTAGCTTCTACTTAGTTCGATAGTACTGGCTACTAGACTGACACAAATCCACCAATCCGCACTGGGCCCGCGTGTTGGATTATGAGTCATCCACTCTCCAAGTGATAGGAAGTTGTGCGCAATCCGCACTGGGCCCGCGTGTTGGATTATGAGTCATCCACTCTCCAAGTGATAGGAAATTGTGCCCAATCCGCACTGGGCCCGCGTGGTGGATTATGAGTATACACTCTCCAAGTGATAGGAAGTTGTGCCCACTCCGTACTGGACCCGCGTGGTGGATTTTGAGTCATACACTATCCAAGTGATAGTAAATTGTGCCCAATCCGCACTGGACCCGCGTGGTGGATTATGAGTCACACACTCTCCAAGTGATAGGAAGTTGTGCCCAATCCGCACTGGGCCCGCGTGGTGGATTATGAGTATACACTCTCCAAGTGATAGGAAGTTGTGCCCAAGTCGCACTGGGCCCGCGTGGTGGATTATGAGTCATACTCTCTCCAAGTGATAGGAAGTTAGCCCTTACATTGGGGACATGTGAGGCTGTTGATGATTATATCATATTGTAAATTATCTCGATAATTAGAACTGTCAAGTGTTATACAATCGTCTCCAATGCTATTCCGTAAGGATTGCTTTCTATATGATGCGACTGCAAAATAAAATACCCCGTGGCTGTGACATCATGAGGTTTCAGTACCGCCAGTTTCATTGGCTACTCTCCCATTCGCCGACGGGGGAAGTGGGTAACTTCTTTTTCTTACATATTTCTTTCTTTAATTAGTCTGAGGTTCAAGTTAACAATAAATAAATATCTTTGCACATACACACAGAGCCATCTAGTTCCACACTAAGCAACTAGGCTTGCATTATAGATACCAGATGGTTGATAAACTACACAAATATATATTTTTTTGTAAATAAATACATATATAAATGAAAAACATTCATACCTCGGGAACACATGTCTGTATTCATCATACGAACATATGTCCCTAGCGGGATTCGAACCCGTGGCCTTTTGGTATAGCAGCAGAGTTTCTTACCATTACACCAAACAGGTCGTCGTTATAGAATAGTAATAGTAGAGCACCGTCTAATTTCAGTAGGCGCCGTATCGAGTACCACTGTTGTTCCTAGCTTATAGGATAACCCAATCTCTAGTACTGGGCACGGTTGGATATTTTTTTTATGCACAACGGGTTGGTACTAGACCTCAATCACACCTGATGTTAAGTGAAGATGAGGTCGAAGGCAGAGGCGTACTGACCCGGGAACTCCAACACATTTGGGGGACTGGCTATCTTATCTCTGACCACCGGAACACAACAATGCTATGAACATTGCTGCTTGGCGGCAGATTTAGATAAGATGGGGTAGCTAGCCAGGTGGACATTTAAAATGCCCTACCACCAATCAAACCGGGTACTTAAACATGTACCCCGCTGGGGATCGAACCGGAGGCGGAGGCGGTTTAAATAGGCGGAGGGATATCTACTACCACATTCACCATGTACGCTATATACCGTCTACATTAATTCTCTGGCGAACTGAACAACTAACGATGTAATATTGTAACGATGTAATGATGGATGACACATTTATTACCGTAAAATATAAATTGAAAATTTGGAAAACCCTCGAGGAACCAAACATAATAATATCATCTAGGTATATGTGTTTAAGAGGCTTTATTCCGTCCAGTGGCTCCCTCATTGGATAAATTAAAATCCCATCAAAAACATAAAATGTACAAAAATGACAAGTCTCACATCGCAATACTTCCGCCGAAAAAAGTTATGAGATCTCACGTCAAGGCAAGTCAATTATTTTAGTAAGTATGGAAGCACTTAATTAGCAACTTTATCGTAATTTGATTCCTAATTATTTACGTTAGCCACATCTACAGTGACTGTATTAATATTAGACGTCTTTATATCTATAACAAATATAATGACTTGGCAATCGAATATACTTAGTATCAAATAATAAGCAATCTGTCGTGCCCCCAGATTTCTTTGTAAATACAGAATAATTAAAAAAAATCGCTCTCACCTGCATTCGAGAAGCCTAGAAGCTAATTATAAATAATACCTAAATAGCTTTGATTATTATAAAAAAGTAACCGTGTTTATCAATAATTTCAAATTCTCGAAAATAACCGTAATTAAAGCTATTTATTTATTATTTATAATTAGCTTTTAGACTTCTCGAATGCAGATCAAAGCAATTTTTTTAATTTATTTTATATTTAAGAAGAAATCTTAATTTATCAAATGACGGCCACTGGACGGAATACACCCTCTTGAAGTTAAATATCTTTGAAACGACAGGTCTGTCACTTTTGCACTCGCATGTTATTTTTTGTTATGGCTCTCTCTTTCCCACTTATATGCGTGTGCAAGAGTGACAGACCCAGTGTTGTCATTGACAAGAAATTCTCGAGAGCTCGAGAATCAGGCCCATGGTATCACGTGTGACGCTGTGTGACGTGTCACTACCCTCGCCGATGAGATCTCGGAGATGTGGCGTTACTATTACGTGTAGAGCGAGACGGAAGAGCGGCTAGCATGGGAACCCACAGTTCATATTTTTCCAAAAAAAAAAAAAATAAGAAATCATCACGTTTTGGGAGAGTTCATCTGAACTCAGGATACACTTATAACCCTCTAACTCTACTATCATGTCATTAGATATCCGTGATATGTAAAAATGTAAAAATCGTGATCTTATCATTGATACCATTCATTTTCCACACACACATAAATATAAATATAAGCTGTATATAAGTGTAACAAGAGATTAAAGAAGGCTCCTACTAATAAAACTATTCCAAGACTGAGGATGACAAATCTTATCAGCTACAGGACGAGTACTACTCCACATAGACCCCTATACATTTTCAGAGAGACAGAAGTGGCGTGCCTACAGCCACTTCCTACGACCTCTTGATAGACCTGATGGTCGTTCGTCCACCTTGTTCGAGGTCCCACGCTGCGCCGGCATGGTGCCGCATAGTGCGTGGTCTCTAATTTAAAACTTTCATACCCTAACAGTTCATCATGCCATGTTTAAACTTATAATGTACAAATTATAAGCACCACGAATGACCATACTCTGTCACAGAATCAGTGATTACTCTTCAGGTAATTTCTAAAAGTGTTTATTATAGGAGTATTTCAAAGTATATTAATGTCAATAGAAGACAAATAAAATATTCTGATTTTGGTATCATTTTACCGTATTAATAATATTAGACTTGCTTGTAAATGTCATCAGGTCGTTTGGATTACTAATAAAATGGAACAAATGCGCGCGAAAACAATCAATCCGCATTTCAATCCAACAAGGAAATGCTGCCAGTATTCTTGGAATCATACCTCGGAACCCTATTTTTTTCATTTCATTCCGTTAGGTATTATTTTATAAATTTCAATGTGACAGTATTCCTTTTGACAGTTTAAAACGAAACTCGTCAAATGACGTTATGTACACACAAAGGTAATATAAACACTTACCAAGTCAATCAACTGTGACAATCTCAGACCCAGTTTCACCAACACAGTGTTGTTGTTCTTGTCAACAGGTCGTATAAGTCTATTGTAGTTGCTCAACAAATCGTCATACAGTCTCTTTGCGTCCGGATTTCCATAGCAGACGCTACAGAACGCGAGAAAAATAAGGAAATAGGTCCGAGACATTTTGTTTTCACAAGGAAAATATTTTCACAGCACTGTTCCAATTTTTAAAATAGGTTAGGTTCTAGGAATGTGATAACTGATTGATGTTTATACGTTCCATTTTCGAATGAGTGTTACACAAACCATTTGGTATTAGAATCGTTCGGAAATCGTAATTAGAAGTGATTTTAATACTTTTTCGAGTAGATTTTGACAGCTACGCCCGAGATGCTGCGGCGACTGTGGCGCCTCTTCTGATAGGAAAATGAAGTAATTGTAGCGGCATTGCGCCGACTCCAAGCACAAACTAATTTTATTTGTCGAAGCAACACAATATTCGTGCTATTTGTTTAATCCATTTCATATGATTTCTCAGGTTTATTACTTGCATTAATTCAGTTCTTATTAACAAGTACTTATTAACTAATCGGGAGATGATTTCAACAACTGTGGCCTTCTACAAAAAGTGATGATATAATTTTTTAAGGAAATAATATTACTATTGATACCTCCAGAGTGATAAGACTAATTATTATATTATTCAATCACATATTAATCTTGTAAAAACAGTATCGGTTTCTTTTAGAATACATTATTTACATCCTTATACCGGGTGGCGTGGATCGATGCGTAGTACGCATGCGTGTTAGCCCATTCATGGACTCTACATACAGAAAGTAATAACAGATGGCGCTGGTTTTTTGTTGGGGTAATTAATTTTAACTTGTTATGTTTGACCGAGGTGGATTCACCCGGGAAAGTTTAGAAAGAGAATGTAAAACGTCAACACGGAGGGTTGGGGTTAAATTTTAAAATAGAATGTGTAATCTCTGCAAATAACATACCAGTAATTAAATATCTAATTAGTAATATAATCGTTTTTTTTTACAAGATTTTTGCGTAGTAAATCGCTGAAAATTATCTAGAAAGAAAGCTACTTATTAGGTCCTTACCTATGAAATTGGCGTTTTGTATGAAGAATTTCATTAGACTGTTTTCTCCATACAAACATTTTTGATTTTTTTTTGGGGACGGCAAATCCAAATTTAGCTAAACTTTGTGTGTATTATCGGATAACGTTAAGTTAAGTATAGGCAGCGTTAATTTTTAAAAGTAACTGCTTTATAAAAGTTTCAATGAATCTAAGAAATGATTATGGGAAGCACATGAAAAGAGCTCTGTTCAAATTTTTTTTAATTATGTGATTTAGCCCAGAAATTAAAAATATTTCATGTGAAACCTTGAAATAATATTCCATTTTCCAAATAAAAAACAAATTTGGATATAGCTTTGAAAATCGCAGGAATTGGTACATATGATTAACGAAGAAAAAAACTCCAAT
The DNA here is from genome assembly GCA_949316235.1 of Oegoconia quadripuncta. Taxonomy (NCBI): domain Eukaryota; kingdom Metazoa; phylum Arthropoda; class Insecta; order Lepidoptera; family Autostichidae; genus Oegoconia; species Oegoconia quadripuncta. Next base: position 16,754,157 of record OX438748.1, on the reverse strand, counting down.
TCATAGGTAAAGACCAAATATATTCATGGAGAAAAGTTATATTTTCTATGGTTATTTTTATTGTTCAAATTTCCTAATTCTTGGAAGTCGGAGGAAACTTTATCCACAATCATGTATGGTCATAATGTCAAGGGCTTTAGAAAACATTTTGGTGACTTCTTATGACAAAGGTTCTATAATAAATAAATAAATAAATAAATAAATAAATCATGTATTTCTATTGATACCTTCCTTATAACATTTCCCGCCAAAGCAATGAGAGGAACACTGCCTCTTTCTAATTTGTTTGAGGTTGGAAATTTGTACTTTAACAAGCTTTTATTAGCTTACGAGTATGTGAAACGAACGAACATAATATCGTGGAAGTCAATTTTAATCTACTTCTAATTATCGTATGGAAATGAAACTTGGTATGTATATGTAGTTCGGATGACAATAGCATATATCGTATCTTGGAGCTGATCTGATGATGGAGTCTGGAGGTGGATGGTGGAACTCTTCAGTGCGTAAAGGTTAACGAGACGAGTCCAATTATTGCACTTGATGTCGAGGCTCTGATGTTGAAGCCTGGAGGTGGAACTCTAGCGTGTTTTTTAGTTTTTTAAGACTACATTTTTTTTATCATAAACATTGGAAAATATTTCATGTGTTCCTTTGGATATAAATACTTTGCGAGATATCTGGCTCTTAACTCGATAACAATGTCACCCTCCAACTTTCCAACTTTCGGATTCGAACCCGCAACCTTTTTGTATAGTGATCAGAGTTGTTAAGCACTACACCAAACACGTCATCATAATGGCTAATTTAACCATCTGCCTACAACATATATTTTCATATATAAAAGGCCCATTAATGAAACTCTCTATAATCCAACGGATGAATTATTATTATTATTTCTATTTTCAATTTCTTTTTCTCAGCATGAGCTGGTATTATCATACTATTTACGGGCATTAACCAAGTAAATGGTATATTCCTATTTATTATTATTATTATTAATATTATTATTGAGTCAATATTTAAGCCATCACTATTCACTGATTGGGCGGGGACAACCTCAACCGGCAGCTTATTCCAGGCCTGAACAACACGGTTGCACAGAAAGTGACGGGCGACATTGATGTCAGCGTTGTGTAGCTATTAGTACCTATATATTTTCTTTTCCGCTAACGTCCGGCAGCTTAGGGAATAATCTAATTGGCCTCAAATCCCTTGCGCAGCAAATTTGTATTGCATAATATATAATGAACGAATTTGGAAGGAAATAATTGCTACTGAACTTTTGCAATTACCGTGAAAGTAGGCAACTGAGCCCGCGGGTAGACAACGCAAGAGAGATGATTTGACTACAACAGGCAAAGACTGAAGAGGTTTTTGGAGCGTACGAGTATTACTTAGCTTTTAAGATCGCAATTTTGTCTTTACCTCGTCTGATATTAATAGACAGTTATATAGGTACTTTTTGATATTTTGGAGAGAATAAATGAAGAATAAGGAGAAAGACACAAATGTGTTCTAAAGGGAAATAAAGAGTTTCTATAATCTGTTTTTTTTTTCTTTTTTTTTATGAACGACGGGTTCGTACGTGACCTTAATCACACCTGATGTTAAGTGAAAATGAGGTCGAAGGTGGAAGCGTACTGACCCGGAAACCCCATCTTATTTGGGGGACTAGCTATTTTATCTCTGACAACCGGAACACAACAATGCTATTAACATTGCTGCTTGGCGGCAGATTTAGATTAGATGGTGGTAGCTAGCCAAGAGGACATTTAAAATGCCCTACCACCAACCAAACCGAGTACTTAAACATGTACTCCGCTGGGGATCGAACCCTCGACCTCCGAATCGTAAACCCAATGTTGTTTACATTGAGCCACGGAGGCGGTTAGTTTCCTCTGCTTGCTTAGTTTTTGACTAGGTGATTGGTGTAAGTGTCCGAAAAATTTATTACTATATTGTAACAAATTTTGATTTAATTTGACAACAATTGTCGACTTCGCAATCCACATTATTATTATGTTGTCTTTCGGTTATTTGGGTAGGAAAGGTACTACTCGATTTATCTCAATTCAATTACTTCCAACAATTAATAAACGAGTCTAGGACCCACGGGGATACAGGTCCAGACGAAATTAAAGGAGAAACCACTCAGAAGGTATATCCAGTACTGTCGACTGCAATGCGGCGAGCATGCCCCTACGTACATTTGAATTATGTATACCGTACAAGAATATCCCATTGTAGGCCCGGAGTCGGATTTAGCATAAACGAAGATTTATATTATGTTGAGTCAGGCTAACAAAACGTTTTAATTTTATAAGGAGATATACCGTTATATAATATATATTCTCAGACGTAACTATTAGAGAATAAGAGTCAATGCATAAGGAAAGAAAATTTAGGATACCTCCGAAAGAGTATGATGTGGTCTAAATAGACCAAACAATTGTGTTCATCGCTAAGCATCGTCGAGACGGCTTAACAGATTTTCATAAAGCATACATATAACATACAGTTAATTTGTGGTAAGAATTAGTATTCTTTAAAACTTTTTTAACGCTAACGTTTAAAATTGAAGAAGAGCAAACACAGCTAGTTTAACAGAACTTTTATTGTTTCATTAATCGTAGCAAGTATTGTAAAAAACCTTTCTTCAAAGGCACCTACATCATCAGTGTCCTTCTCATCTTGGCCCAAAATATCGAGTGGTACACTTTCATACTACTTCAAAACCGAAACTAGCTTATCGCATTAACATGGCTATAACTTGGAGATACGTCTAGACAAAGATTAAACACTCGTTTTACTCCGATGGTTAAAAATATAATAAGGGTGCATTTACAGAGCATGCTGGCAACATCGCATTTTTAATCCCAGTCAAATATGTACGTTCTGTGTACATTGTAAATGTGTGTGTGTATTTAGTCTTTGTCAGAATACAGTAATGCGTGGTCCGAACTGAATGTGGTTTTCTTTTATATTAAAGAGTTTTGTGTGGTTACATTTTACGGGGATGGGCACTTTGTCACAAGTATTTCTGTATAGTTCGAAAAGTGAAACTACTTCTATTGTTTGGAACACCCAAAAGTTTACCTATGTTTGGAATATGCCCGACCATCATCTGGAGTAAAGGACGTGATTTTATTTATTTAGTTATTTTCAACAAACTTTACAGCATATCCTTATATATTACTTAAAATTAAATTACATACTTATTAAGCCAATTATAAAGTTTGACATATTACTATGCATGACACAACACACGGTAAAACACGGGGAAATTAAACTAAAGCACAGATTACTACTAAGTGCCCTAAAATACAGAGTTGTATTTTATATGATTTTATTGATTATGTATGAACTTACTGGAAAATAAAACAAAATTTAAGTCGGTAGGTAATTATTTCGTGAATTATTCATTATTAAATATGGGAGGTCTGGGTCCGATTCCCAGGCAGGCCATGTACCAATGAGTTTTTAAATTTAATTTAATTACTTATGTGTATTTATCCTACTGCTTTTAAAACTGTGAAGGAATACATCGTGACGAAACCTGCATGCCTGAGAAATAAAAATTCTAAGGTATGTGAAGTCCCCAGCCCGCACTGGGCCAGCGTGGTGAACTATGGCCCATATTCCCTCATATACGAGCGACCTATATCCGTGCAGTGGGATGTGTACGGGCTGAGATGATGTTGATGATCTATATGGCTTTAATTTAAGTTATTTTCGGAATTTAGAATTATTGATAAACACGGCCACTTTTTTTATAATCGTGAATTCTCCGCTTCTTTAACCGCCTCCGTGGCTCAATGTAAACAATATTGGGTTTACGATTCGGAGGTCGCGGTTTCGATCCCCAGCAGGATACATGTTTAAGTACTCGGTTTGGTTGGTGGTAGGACATTTTAAATGTCCGCCTGGCTAGCTACCGCCATCTTCTTGATTTTACCTAAATCTGCCGTCAAGCTGCAATGTTAATAGCATTGTTGTATTCCAGTTGTCAGAGATATGATCCCCCAAATGTGTTGGGGTTTCCGGGTCAGTACAGTCAGTAGTGATTGGACAGTTACCCTGCCTTTAGAAAGGCCAACCCAGAAACCCCAACGGTTTCCGGGTCAGTACACTTCCACCTTCGACCTCATCTTCACTTAACATCAGGTGTGATTGAGGCCAAGTACGAACCAGTCGTGCATAAAAAAAATTACCCGATTACTAGCTTCTTGCCTACTCGAATGCAAATCAGAGCGGTTTCTTTGATTTATTCTGTATTAAAAAAGGAATCTTAATTTATCCAATGGTGGCGCCACTGGGCGGAATAAAACGTCTTAATAAATAAAAACGTTTTTCTATCATCTAAATTAGACAATTAAACTGAATATTCGTTATGAGTGACAGCCAATAAGTAATCATTACGCCCTATTTGATAAAATAAATCTTCTTGTCTTTAATAATCTCCTAATAGGTATAGAATAAGGGAAAGTAAGTAGATAAGCGGCTTAGGATGTATTATCTCCTCAATTTACCTTGCATTCACATTCCATTAATTCCATAAGCTATTTCTTGCGGTATTGCTAGTCCTGGTAGGTATTTGGTCAATGCTTCAGTTTATAATAATACTAGTTTACCGTGGATATACTTTACCGTGGATATGTTTATTTGTTTATCCCGTGGAAACTACTCACTTTAAGGGGATAAAAAATATTCTTTGTGTTAAATCCAGGGTATATTTTACCTATGTACCAAATTCTTATCCATCAAAAAACTCATCCGTTTCGCCGTGATTGAGCAACCAACGATCAAATAAACAAACAAACAAATAAATAAACAAATAAACATCCAAACTTTCGCATTTATAATATTAGTTAGATAACATTATAAGAGGGAATAAATCTGCACGTAAAAAAAATAACACCGACCCCCTTTTTCCCGTGGGTGTTTATTTATTTATTTAGATGTTGTAAAACTAAGGGATTTTCCACTAAAAATATCTACAGATTTGCAAATTTGCACGTTAAAACGGCGATGGGCTCACCCACTGTCACGTGTGCATTTCTGTATATTAGGTCTTTACCTATGAAATTGGAGTTTTTTTTCTTCGTTAATCATATATGTACCAATTCCTGCGATTTTCAAAGCTATATCCAAATTTGTTTTTTATTTGGAAAATGGAATATTATTTCAAGGTTTCACATGAAATATTTTTTAATTTCTGGGCTAAATTGCTCTTTTTATGTGCTACCCATAATCATTTCGCTTTAATAAAGCGGTTACTTTTAAAAATTAACGCTGCCTATACTTAATTTAATGTTATCCGATAATACACACACAGTTTAGCTAAATTGCGGTTGCGGGTTCGAATCCCGCGACGGGTAAATGTTTGTATGATGAATACGAATATTTATTCCCGTGTCTTGGATGTTTATATAAAAATTTATGTATGTTTATTCGTTATCTAGTATCCATAGCACAAGCTTTGCTTAGTTTGGGACTAGATGATTGGTGAAAGTGTCCGAAATATAAAAAAAAAAAAAAAAAAAATTTGGATTTGCCATTCCCAAAAAAAAAATCAAAAATGTTTGTATGGAGAAAACAGTCTTAATGAAATTCTTCATACAAAACGCCAATTTCATAGGTAAGGACCTAATTTTATAAGAAGAATCGTGGATGTTGTATCAAGCATTTTTTTTTATTTGAAACACCCAAACGAAAATGTTGGCGATATCTCTGACCTACCCCATTTGGGATAAACATTATCTATAATAATAAATAAATAAATATCCTTAGACATACACACAGCGCCATCTAGTTCCACAGTAAGCAACTATATGCTTGTATTGTGGATACCAGATGATTGATATAATACATAAATATATTTTTTTTTGTAAATAAATACTTATTATAAATGAAAACATCCATAACTCGGGTACACATGTCCGTATTCATCACACAAACATATGCCCCTAGCGGGATTCGAACCCGCAACCTTTTGGTATAGTGGTGAGAGTTGCTAACCACTACACCAAACAGGTTGTCAGATCTATGTATAAATAATTAGTAACTTTGCGACCATTTGACCAAGACCGATGGTGGTTGGACAGTTACCCTGCCTTTAGGACGAATGGTTTGAGGTTCGGTGCTAGGGGTATATATATATATGTAAAAAATCTTAAAATAAAAGTATAGAAAATAATAAACTATCAGGCCCTCTCCTAATGTAAGATAATTTTGCCATGCCCCAACGGGGCGTCACAAATATTTATTTAAGACCTACTTTTACTCGTAAGCATGTACTATATATTTGTGATACTGCAATAAACGTACTGAATACTTAATATTTTTTGTGATGAATAACGTCATCTTTTGAATATCTTATTTATTAATAGCTAAGTGTCGCTGTAAAGTTTTTTGTGTATGCAATAAAGACATACAAAAAAACTTTACAGCGACACTGACACACATAAATAAGATATTCAAAAGATGACGTATTATTATTATTAACAGTAATATTTTTGAATGCATTTTTTTATACAATTATGAAAATGTAAGTCAACTCCTGGACTAATAGTAACGTGGGGCGTACACAAAAGTTTATTTTGTAAATGTAGAGAAATGAGTGTTGTTGCTCCGTATTTAGCTCATTTAGGTGTCCGGGGAACATAGTCTTAACTATTTCGTAGAGACACCAAAAATGTATTTTGTTGTGTGCTGAATATCCCGGACAAAGCTAAATTTATTTTATTTTATTTATATGAGAGGCGGCAAACGAGCATGCGGGTCACCTGATGGAAAGCAATCACCGCCGCCCATGGACACCCGCAACACCAAAAGGGTCATAGATGCGTTGCCGGCCTTTGAGGAAGGTGTAGGCTCTTGAAGGTTCCAATGTCGTATTCGTTCGGGAATACCGCTGCAGGAAGTCCGTTTCACAGAGTGGTCGAACGTGGTAGGAAGTTTCTTGAGAAACGTACAGTGGTAGACTTCCACTCATGCAGGTGATGTGGATGGAATTTTAATTTTCGGCGAGAATAACGGTTAAATTAATGAACAAGCACTCACACACCTGCCCATAGTTAACAAATTAATAAGTTTTTAATTTACGTAATTTAACACTTTCCGGGACACATCACGCCTCTAGGCGTAATAACTACTGCCACCTTCGGCCTCATCTTCACTTAACATCAGGTGTGATTGAGGTCAAGTGCTAACCCGTTGTGGATAAAAAAAAACAATAAAACTTCCATTGTGTCTGGCGATGTGTCCCGGAACGTGTAAAATCAGATCCGTTATCTAGTATCTATAGTACAAGCTTTGCTTAGTTTGGGACTAGATGCGGAATATTTATTTATTTAAATATTTACTAAGCAGCTACAAATGTAAATGACAAGGTGAAGACCTGGTAACCTAGAATATAATAAGTAATAATAAATAAATTAAATATTTCGGACACTTACATCAAACAGCTAGTCCCAAACTAAGCAAAGCTTACACTATGGATACTAGATAACGTATAAACATACATAAATATTTATGTAAACCTCCATGACTCGGGAATAAATGTTCGTATTCATCATACAAATATTAACCGCTAGCGGGATTCGAACCCGCAACCGTTGGTTTCGCTGATAGGATTACTATCCACTACACCAATCGGACGTCAATATAGGATACTTTTCCTAGTTCGGGAACCAGGCTTCACAAGTTCTAACCGTTCATCTACGTGTATTTGTAAATGGACCAATATAAACTTGTGAAGTGATTAAATGATTACTACAAGAAAAGAATAATGCAAACTCTTTCCGTTAATTTCCCATCTAATCCCATCTAATTTTGGGGGACTGGCTATCTTATCTCTGACAACCGGTACACAACAATGCTATTAATATTGCTGTTTGGCGGCGGATTTAGATAAGATAGCGTAGCTAGCCAGGCGGACATTTAAAATGCCCTACCACCAACCAAACCGAGTACTTAAACATGTACCCCGCTGGGGATCGAACCCAATGTTGTTTACATTGAGCCACGGAGGCGATCTTAGAGTATCACCAAAGTTTCTGTCACAATTTATTTGCCATTGGATCAGATGCCAGGCTCCACGTTAGCTTCTCCCTTGGCGCGATTACATCGCATTCCAAAGATTTTCCGTAATCTCGTTCGCAGATTTTTTGCGAGCTCGTTGGCGATCGGCGAATTTTTGTCAGGTCGTTACTACTGACAATGCTACCTATCACTGTTCTATGCTGTTATGCTTACGATCACTTACTTGCCTTAACGACACCCACGGAAAGAGAGGATTGGTCAGCAGGGAACGACACAGCTAAATACCTCGGCGAAGGCGGGACTCCAAGTCAAGTCACTATTAAAAAAATTGTTTATTATCCCAAAGACGCACGTTGCAAGCGTTTAATTTACTTCAAAAGTGCATAAAAATAAGGCACAATTAATGTAAATAATTCTCTATGTCCTATGCTTCCTTCAAAGGAAAAGTTTTCACGATAAAAGTTGAGCCCCTTAGATAGTCGAACTTTTTTACGAGAGTAACAGAAGTTGAACTTTTAATGATTGCTCTTGCTAGTAAGTTTTTACATTGGTAATAATTTTTGCCTATTTAGCTACCATTGCTGGGACTGAAGGGAAATGTTGCGGGGTAACTTCCTACGCAATATTATCCATTACGTAGTTACTAAAGATTAGTGTAAATAGCGCCAATTCGCACTGGCTATAGATTTCAGAATATTATTAAAGTATTGAGTACCTACCTTCCCGCTCTTCGCCTGCGTGGAATAATTTTATCACGGGAATTTGTTTATACCGCGGGCACTACTCACTTTATCGGGATAAAACATATCTCATAGCTGAATCCAGGGTACATTCTATCTTTATATCAAATTTCATTCAAATCCGTTTTGCCGTGATTGAGTAACAAACAAACATCCAAACTTTCGCATTTATATACTAGCTCTCCGCCCGCGGCTTCGCCTGCGTGGAATGACTTAACCGCAGAAATTTGTTTACTATTACTACTACTTACTTTATCGTATCAAGGTGGAAGCGTACTGGCCCGGAAACCACAACACATTTGGGGTACATTCTGTAATGACATAGACTGTTTCATACCTATTTATGTTTATTTATAGATCTCGGACGAAATCGAAGTCGGGGGCTGAAAACTAAGTCATAAGTAAAACTGAAAGTATTAGGTCCTTATCTATGAAATTGGCGTTTTGTATGAAGAATTTCATTAAGACTGTTTTCTCCATACAAACATTTTTGATTTTTTTTTGGGAACGGCAAGTCCAAATTTAGCTAAACTTTGTGTGTATTATCGGATAACATTAAGTTAAGTATAGGCAGCGTTAATTTTTAAAGTAACCGCTTTATAAAAGTTTCGGCGAATCTAAGAAGTGATTATGGGAAGCACATGAAAAGAGCTCTGTTCAATTTTTTTTTATTATGTGATCAGAAATTAAAAAATATTTCATGTGAAACCTTGAAATAATATTCCATTTTCCAAATAAAAAACAAATTTGGATATAGCTTTGAAAATCGCAGGAATTGGTACATATGATTAACGAAGAAAAAAAAACTCCAATTTCATAGGTAAGACCCAGTATTACACAAATATTGAATGTCCTTAAAACAGCTTACACAATAAAGAGAACGAAAAAGATCTGAATCGTTTCACTGCATTTTTAAATGAGATGGTACGATTATTAAAATAACAATATCAATATCCTAAATCAAACCCTTTTCCTATTATATTTAACTATGCCATGACTTTTGGATAAGACGTGAGGGAGTACATCTCGTCTCTTATCTTATCACTGGCTCTATCTATGAAGTGCCCCAGCCATAATTTCCAATACGTGTGAAAGAGACGAAATAAACGAAAATGGTACAGCTGCATCCTTTTCTAGATCGGGGACTAATAAAGACGACAATTTAAATCCAATTACAATGAATCTATGGCGCTGTTTGAATAAAATTTAGGGTATTTTGTGATGCTAAGGGCAAAGAGAGAAGAGTATGTTTTATTTCGGTAATTCATTCAATTTACAAGTGATGATTGATGATGATGATGATGCTGACTATTACGTACCAAAAAAGCCAATACGGAACACGTATTATTATTATTTGGCCCATAAAAATATGTGAAACACAATAACTTAATAAAATAACAAATTCTATGAAATCATATTATTGATAACAAATATCTTTACACATACACACAGCGCCATCTAGTTCCATAGTAAGCAACTATAGGCTTGTGTTGTGGATACCAGATGGTTGATATACTGCATAAATACATTTTTTTTGTAAATAAATACTTATTATAAATGAAAACATCCATAACTCGGGTACACATATCCGTATTCATCACACAAATATATGCCTCTAGCGGGAGTCGAACCGGCAACCTTTTGGTATAGTGGTCAGAGTTGATAACCACTACACCAAACAGGTCGTCAAAAATATTGTAATTAATTCTAAACTAAGCTCATTGCGTTGTTTTGCTACTGGTGTCTCTGATATGATTCTTCCTGGGTATTGCCGAATACCACGCCTTTCGGCCAGAAGTCCCATGATATGATGACCAGTGATTGCGTATAATTCGCGCCACAAATACCTTGAAAAGGACTCCAATGCCTCCGCCTTCGCAGTTATTGTGGCAAAATGTCTGTAGTGGTCACTCATTACTGACTTCGCCAATCTTAAAAATCGCGCCCATTACTAAAACTGCTTCGAATTTGGGATGAAATACTTAAAATGTTTACTGGGTTGATTTCATTTGTATTTCATTAAATATATTTCTAAGACTGTTCTTTTCAAAACCTGGATGTAAGCTATTTCCATTGACATCGACGATAGCGCTAAAGCCAGTGACGTAATGAAAAACAACAGACAAGATTTACAGGAGGGTTGACTCCAAAAAGGCGAGAAGACAGGAGATTGACTGATTTCATTTTTAATATTTCTTACACCTGACGAAAGTCAAGTGAAAGCAGTGTAAACGACGACAATATTTATGTAACCGTGCCCCTGTTCGCATATCCAGTGGAACGGGAGGGTTATATATTATTCAACCTTTAATCTCCACTGACGATAGTTTCCGAGATGGATATGTGTGGCCATGGAGTAGGAATGTATTTACTAAACTGATCACTTAGGATACTTAAACTGAAAATTTTGATAAAGAAGACAGTCAAGTGTGAGTAGACTCGTTTGAGGGTTCCGTAACTGATTGACAAACTTTTTACTACACTGTAACATCAAATAGAAATTGTAAAATTCAGCTTGTTTATTCATAATTCTACATAGGTATACTATTAGAAATTTTACTCAAGGCCATTAAAGATTCTATATCAATGGTAAATAATATCTTATAGTTTTTGAACACGATTCAGATAGTAAGGATGTTTGAAGAACTTTTTATGAGATTGTGTTAGGAACTTGAAATTTTAAAGAACTTTAAAGAACATTTACTTGATGTACATTTCAGCTTGATATTTCTCTCAGTTTCGAAGAAAAAATGGCTTGATCGACAAATAGACAGACAGACGGATAGAGTGAACGAATCCTTGAAATTAACATGTCAATAATAGAGCTAAAAGTTTCACAGATGAACCGATGATCAGATTGCATATATTAGAGGGTATGGACCACAATTATCCATGCGGATACAGAGCGGATTTAATTGAATTTTTGGCATTCTTACTGCGCGTGTCGAGCTCGTTTAAGGTTCACTCTAAGTCTCTCTTGTCTAGTGCTAGCATCTAAATACGAGCCACCACCACCATCGATGAGCATCACCGTTCAGTGCCTGTGCGATGGCTGTCATGTGCGCTCTGGTTGGCCTAGCAATACGGTTCGCTTCAAAATTTAGCCAACCATATCTGCGCTGCTTCTTGGCCTATTCGGACAATAAAGACGTAAACGATATTAATAATAATTAATTTCAGCGCAATCAGACTCACATGGACACCATTATCAAGCGTGTATAATTGGCCGTGTGTTTCTCAACAGAGTATAGCACTTACCCGTCTCTTACCATGGGTGTCATAATAGTATCGTGACCATAACAACAACCCCAATGAGTTGGTCCAGAGCTCCAAGTTTCAAGAGCAAGAAAATCCTTCCACGGAAAGCGACATATATCGCTCCATGGAAAAAGTTTTTGTCTATGTGAGCAGTGGGCTTTTCATGAGCTGTTGATATTAAGTAACTGTGAATATACAATTACTTCACATACAACCTTTATTGTAATAGTTTACATTGGCTCTAGTTAAAGCGATAATGTAGTACCCTATTAGGCCAATCGGCCTATCTTGTACCACATCCAATGCTTCTCACCCACAAGTGTTGCAAGTTTTTCGTTAATACGCCTTGTGCGTCCGCAACTGACAAGGGTGCGCCATTTATCATAATATCACGCGCTCCTGTCAAGGTGCCGGATAACTCTTATTAGTTTTTGGACTCCCCTGTTTTATGCATGAACGAATTGGGTAATAAACGCACCCTGTATCGAGACCTGGTGAAATTGTCTTAGGAGTTTGTGGACGATTTTTAATTTTAGAATTCCAAAAGGCTTCACGCGAAATGTTTCTTTAAGAAAAATCAGCAGGACTGATTCTCTTTTCTAGCTAACGTATACAGACCCGAAACCTAAATCTTACGGATCAGGCATTTTCTTAAATAGGATTAAAAACACAAAAGCGAACAGAGTCCATATACAGCACCTGTTCTTACAAGTTTTCTTGAGAAAATTTCACTTCGACCTAATTAAGCGGAGTCAAACTCAGTCGAGTTCGATCTTCAAGTCACAGAATCGAGTTTGCTGAAATTCCCCGCTGGTAATTGGTGAAAGTTTTGCACGCGATCGTACTTAAGTTTAAGTAGGGTGTTAAGTTTATTTAGGCAACGTATGTTGGATTATTCGGCGGTTTAAAACAATTATTAGTTTGTGTTTTACTAAACTGAACTAACTTTGTGGTTGATGGTGAAGCAACTCAGGGAAGGTGATGAAGACAAGACTTGTTTTAAGACAGTAATTGCACAGATATCAGAAGCATCACTCTTCTGATTCTGGTGCGTAGGATATTGGCCAACTTCAATGATATGCAGACGATGATCGGAATATACTGTTCATACACCAGGCGCTTCAATTTTGATTGCTTGTCAAAGGTTTGTTACTACATTAATGCGCGGTATTGGATACATGTATGTGCGTTAGTGTAACCCGAAAATAAGTATTTAGCTTTTATTAGGCAAAGACGATGGTAGCATGTATTTTATTATAGAATATTCAGTGACATAATAACCTCATTCTGGACCACAGGGCCCTAAGGAGACGCTCATCAAAGCAATATCGACGCGTCTGGTCGAGAAATTGGGTGATCAGAGAACTGGCAGCTACATTGTCCACCGCAGTAGTGTGGTCATACAACGAGGCTATGCGGTCAATATTCTGGCACAAATTACTTAATACCTAACTTCTGGGCCCAAGTTGTTGACATGGATCATGTGCTCTACTTATGACGTGAAAATATACTCCAAGGCCATGTATCTCCTCTTTTCTTTATTGTTAACCCCCGGCACTAAAAGAAGGGTGTTACAACTTTTAAGTCTGTGTATATCTGTGGCATTGTAGCGCCAAATGGCTGAACAGTTCTGAAAATGGTTTTAATTTTCAAAAGCTGGTTATTGCGAAATGTTCTTAGTCATGTTTGATAGAAATCGGTTCAGCGGTCTCGTGGATATTCAAAATTAAAACACTCCTCTTTCTTCCTTTAAAAAAATTGAGCACGCTGTACGATAGATGTAAATTCACAAACCATGCCGATATTTACACACACACATACGCATCAAAATAAAGCCGACCGCCATTCTATATCTAGCGCTGCAATTACTCATACACGTTTCTGAAAATGGCTTCACTTTGCGTTCAGAGCTCGGTTTTTGGTCTTCTTCTTTTCGAGTGGCAAAAGTTATGATGCCTTAAAGTAATTTGGTCCAAAAAGTAGCAACGTCGATGGTTCTTCCGTTGGCCTCAAAAAGGTCCTTCTCTGGTCTCCAATGACATACAAAATTTAATAAAAATTAATATGCGAACAGCTAACATGGAACTCCCTTCCGACGTCAGTCTTTCCTGAATCCTACAACCTTGGGATCTTCAAGAGCAGGGTGAATAGGCATTTACTGGGACTCATTCTCTCTCTCTCATTCTCTCTTTCTCATTCAACTCATTTAAGGGACAATGTGGTTCTATAATAAGGTTCCGGCAGAGTATTATGCAATTTCTGATAACTTAGATGATAAGCAAATAAGAGCAGACCCAATCGGTGATATTGTTTATTTGTTATATTGTATAAATACTTATTTAAAATGATCTGGAATTTGTGGGTTAGACTTGTGAATGAGCGGTAATTGTATGTTATGTCAGATGTTTTTTATGACTTATGACCGCCTCCGTGGCGTAGTTTGATCCCTAGAGGGGTACATGTTTAAGTACTCGGTTTGGTTGGTGGTAGGGCATTTTAAATGTCCGCCTGGCTAGCTACCACCATCTTATATAAATCCGCCGCCAAGCTGCAATGTTAATAGCATTGTTGTGTTCCGGTTGTCAGAGGTAAGATAGCCAGTCACCCAAATGTGTTGGGGTTTCCGGGTCAATACGCTTCCACCATCGTCCTCATCTTCACTTAACATCAGGTGTGATTGAGGTCAAGTATCAACCCGTTGTGCATAAAAAAAAGTTTGATTTTGATTTATTATTTGGCACTATGTGTAAACTTCCAATAAAATTTTCGCAATCATCACGCATCCAATTGTAAAATTTCATTTGTGGTTAAAATTTGACGCGGTTAATGGAATTTAAAAGCCGCGTGCAGCGGTTAATAATATCGAAATAATGGTTAATCCATAACTGACACACTGATATTACGTTTTGCGAGTACACCTTGAGTAAAATTATGTGAGATAAAGCCTTTATTTGTTCCCACAATTACACACATACATTTAGCTTATACATATTGATACACAGATAAGGTATAGCGCGGCCTACGATACCACCGTGCAACAAAAACGCGACGACGCCGAAAGACTCTGTTTTCGTAAGATCCAAGCGGCCCATTCGACGTCCCGCTCGTTACGTTTAACAATGTCTTACATTTTGTTTTGTAATAGCGATTTTCATTGTTTTATCTCTTATCTCCTTTTAATTTTCCTCGAATTAAACAATAGTCGAGTGAAAGAGTTCATTTTTAAACGACTTCAAAAAAGGAGGAGGTTCTGTATTTGGGGCGTATTTTTATTGAAGAAAACATCTAACCGCTATAAAGGTCACAAATCAATAACAATAACATAATATTGTAACACTAACGCATGTGTGTACTGCAGCAGTTCAAATGGGTTATAGCTCAGTGTATTAGATTGCTCATTGAGCAAAACTTTGATTTTCAGCGATCTTCTAAGAACAGAGCAGCAGATATCGTCATCAAAAGCCTTGCTCATCCCCACTGTAGGAGCATAGCCATTTCTGACAGGAAGAAGGTATGAACCATGATCCACTACGCGGGCCCAGTGTGGTTTTGTGTCAGACATCACCTGACGGTTGGTGTTTACAAGCCGCCCTTGTGGGCCACCGACTTGGCTTTAGGAAATCACGAAAACACTCGTACTAAAATGCCACTAGTGGTCACACATTCAAGGACCTACCGCGCCAGACAGTCTTTAGCTTCGCTAATCAAAAACGCTTCCACTATTCCATTTCCCATCTTCAACTTAGTGTAGTTTTCCACAGGATCTCGTGGTTGGTGTACATTATAGAATATTGTGTTGCATTATGTGAGGTTCTGATGAACTTCTATTAAAAAATTAACTTAACTACGCGACCTTTATCCCAAATGGTGTGGTCAGAGATATCGCAAACAAGCGTTTGGATGTACCAAACATCAAAAATTTAACGCTTCAAACAACAACCACGGTTTAACCTTTGAAGTATACAGATCCCAAGGTGGTAGGATTCTACTCTTCTTTTTATTTGCTCTATTTCTTTTTGATTGGGTCTACTCTTTTTACTTGCCCAAACCATACAGCAGTGTGATCAAATTGCGTCCGCTTGCCGTTGATCATTGATGTTATGTACCGTCTGCACCACTTTAGTACCGAATATATTCATATTCAAATAATGAAAATTTCTAACATAGCCATTTGTTAGTTCTCGCAAATATCTGAGCATTAGCGACGAAAAAATAATTGACTACTCAGCAACAATTGACGACAACTGGCTCAGCGGTTAAGATGCGGTCTCCCAATTTGGGAGGTCCGGGTTTGATTCCCAGGCAGGTCATAAACCAATGAGTTTTTAAATTTAATTTAATTACTTATGTACATTTATTCGACTGCTCTTAAACGGTGAAGGAAGACATCGTGAGGAAACCTGTATGTCTTAGAAATTATTCTAAGGCGTGTGAAGTCCACAACCCGCATTGGGCCAGCGTGGTGGATCTTGGCCATTATACGAGTGAAGGCCTATATCCCTACAGTGGGATGTTTACGGGCTGATGATGATGATTGCCAAGTTATTGACTTTTACGACGAATTCGCCTTGCGCCTGCTATCACAGCACTTCGAAAACATTCACCTCCAGCTAAATGTATTTGTGCGACTAGAGAAGCAAGTGAAGGCTTTATCTATCACGATTCAAAGTTCCATAATTCATATAATTCGATATTTTTCGCATCCAGTTCTGCCTGACATAGTATTCCCAAGTTCGCGTGTATCGCAGAAGTTAGCAGTACCTCTTGATGATAAAATATACCCCGTAGCACCACTGACACGTTACGTTATGCAATTTAAGCCGTGAAACCGCAATGCAGCTGCATTCTCGCACTTAAAACAGCGATGCGAGGTTTGCATTGTTGTTGTGATTTATACTTAGCCGGTTTCCGAAATTAGTAGGTACTTATGGATGTTTTAGTGGACTGATTGTTTTATATGTTGTTGTTGTTGGTGCAGGGATGTTAGCTGAATATCCATATGATTTTTCGCCATAATGCGCAAAAAAGACTACTCCTTGACACGTAGCAGCGGTAACAGGATTCTAAATATGGTGGCGGAAAGCTGTACAAGCAGCCCAATCCTTTACTGAGTAGGGCTTTTTTTATGCACGACGGGTTCATACTTGACCCGGAAACCCCAACACATTTGGGGGACTGGCTAACTTATCTCTGACAACCAGAACACAACAATGCTATTAACATTGCTGCTTGGCGAAAATAATTTTTCCATAGCCGTGGATTGTCTGGTTTGTCTTTTGTAAGGACGATTAATTGTATTCTATTCCTATCATCAAAAATTATTGCAAATTATTATGTGCAATAAAGCGAATTTGTATTGTATTTTCAAATGTCCGCCTGAAACCACCATCTTATCTAAGTTTGCTACCAAGCAACTGTTGATAGCTTTGTTGTGTTACAGCTGTTTGAAAAGTATGATTGATGTTAAACGCTAAACTGTTGTGCAAAAGAAATATTTAAAATTCAAACAAACAAAACAAAATATTCTTTATTGTACAACAAAAATTCGCACAACAAATCAGTTCAAAACTGTAATGTCGATTGAAAATATTGCATTTTAATTTCCAATGTAGCAACAAGACAGATCTCCATTAAATGATTGAAACGATCCGAGTGCCCTCGGGGAAAATGATGTTGCTTTTCATAAAATTGCAATGGAAATGTGGAAAGTTTTGTGGTTATAGGTAATACAAGAGAAGGTATTTTACTTATCAAGAATCCACCGATATTTATAAGCCTAGGAAAAGTTGATTGAATACAATATATATTGTATTTTTCACCAGAGCATTACATATACGTGTAACAGAGTACAAACTACAGGTTGACACATCTCTGTAAAAGATCTCTTCTAGCCTAAGCATTGAAGTAGAAACTGAGTAGATTAATAAATAAACTGAATAAAAAAATATTATTATATGTATTTATACTACACTAACTACAGTCTATAATTGTTTATTATTAAGAGTGCAGCGTCGGTGGCTCAGCGGTTAAGACGCGGTCTCCCAATTCAGGAGGTCCGGGTTCACTTCCCAGGCAGGCCAATGTACCAAGGAGTTTTAAATTTAATTTAATTATTTATATGCATTTATCCGGCTGCTCTTAAACGGCGAAGGAAAACATCGTGAGGAAAACCTGCATGCCTAACAAATAAAAATTCCAAGGTATGTGAAGTCCCCAACCCGCATTGGGCCAGCGTGGTGGGCATTTGGGAGCACTGAAAATCAGTGCTGTAATCCGTCGCAGCATGAGCTGAGTGCTAACTTATTTATGCACGCCGCCACACGTGACAGCATTGTGCGCATTTTATTTATTGTGGTGTTTTTTTTTTTTTTTTTTTTTAGCTGTAATTTGCTAATTCTTTCTTTTTGTATCGTGTTGTGGTGTTCATAATAGATTGTTCTTATTCATATTCTAAATTTGGGGTTAAGTAGTAAATTGTGTTCAAAAGAAAGAAAGAAATAGTTTATTCACTACCTACCAACATAACAATGGGTATAAAAAAATTTTCAATTTTTTTATTTATAGAAACTTAAGTAGGGGAACTCTGACTCCTAAACTAGAATGACCCGTATTATAGGAGTCAGCGCTCTTCACAATTTAGGAATATAGGTTAGGTAATGCAATGAGCTGATTACAAAGTAAACAGGACCTTATTGTGTTATGCAAAAAAAAGAGAAGCAACAATTATATTTATGTAATAGATTATCTATTTCAATATTTGAATCACATTGGGGTATTATTTGCCGTTACACACTAATCGTCCAACATCCCTAATTGGATAGAGAAGATTTTCTATATCAACAGAAACCTTTATTAAAAAAACTGATACAAAAGCCGGATTCGAACCCACAAACGTTGCTCTCGAAGGCATGGTCACCAATCGGTCGCAATTCCGTTAGATAATCAAGTATAGTACGAAATGGGAATTGCTTAACGTGAATATTTATTGCATTAAAAAGTGCATCGAATACCTTTAAAAAAACTTCGTTGGCTGAAGACTCAAGGTAATTCACTTTGCGATGAGACGGCTCGCTGGACTAATGGGCGTTTCCTTTACAGATGCTTCCCTTTTGTACAGCGTCTGTCTGTTTGGAGAAAGGATATAAGACGGTATTGTAGTTTTAGAAACACAGCGAACACTATGTCTAGTTTTTCCACCAAAATGTTTCAATTTAATTTAAAGGTAAATTTTTAGTTACCTTACTTACCTTACCTAAATCTAGTAGAGATTCGGACGATTTAAACATATTTAAGAACTTTTTATATAAATTTTTTATACTGTCGTAACGTCGTGTCGTTTTATAAAACGTATTATACTGTCAAAGAATTTTCAAATGACAAATCCGTATAAATTGTTTCTGGCTAGATTATGGGTAATTAAATTTAATTTCAAATTTGTCTATTGTTTTTATGTATATATATATATTATTTTTGTGGCTATGTACATACCTACCTAATTATAATATGAATTGATAACATACATTATTTTGATTGACGACCGGTTGGTGTAGTCGATTGTGATCCTGTCAGCGAAACCAACGGTTGCAGGTTCGAATCCCGCGAGGGGTAAATGTTTGTGTGCTGAATACGAACATTTAATCCCGAGTCATGGATGTTTATATAAAAATTTATGTATGTTTATCCGTTATCTGGTATCCATAGCACAAGCGTTGCTTAGTTTGGGACTAGATGCTTGGTGTAAGTGTCCGAATTATTTATTATTATTTATATATTTTTATATATTCTTTATTGCACCAAAATATTACAATAACAGAGTACAAACAATAGGTCACGTACAAAGGTGGACTTATTATATTATTATTATTATATGACTAAAATATGGTCGTCAGATTAGTGCTTACGTGACAATTAATGTTTTCTAGCCAAGATTTTTGGATAATTGTCTTTAATTATATCAACTAGGACGAACCCGTTTCCTCCGAAGCACATATAAAAATATTACTAGTAGTCAACCACTCGAGTATTGACCACGTCAAAAATTACTTACCTTCATTAATCGATAGCAGCTGCGCTACGAGCATAACGACAAACACGGATAAAAATAAATGTCCGTACTTTCACACAAATATACTAAAGTTGTCAGCATCACTCAAGATCCCAGATTATGTCGCTACAGACAGAGACGGGGAAGGAGTGTGAATAGGAAGGGTTCTGTCTAGAAGATAAATTATCCTAGGGCCATTTAGCATACAATATACGAGTATGGATATAGAGCTCATAGTGAAAGGAAATGGAAACCTTTGTGAGATTGAAATCTACGGAACTATTTCTTGGAGATTAAGGTTGTTAGTTTTAGAATAGTTTTTGTTACCATTTCTCTATATAGATATAGTATTGTAATATAGAAACACTAGTATTTAAATAAATAAATATTTCGGACACTTACACCAATCATCTAGTCCCAAACTAAGCAAAGCTTGTACTATGGATAACTAGATAACGGATAAACATACATAAATATTTACATAAACATCCATGACTCAGGAATAAATGTTCATATTTATCACACAAACATTTACCCGTCGGGGGATTCGAACCCGCAACCGTTGGTTTCGCTGATAGGGTCACTATCCACTACACCAATCGGTCGTCAAGTATTACAATTCCAATAGTGGTCTACATCCAAGGAGACCGTGTCAGACATTGCCTAATTGTAATTGTGAATCATCAGCCCGTAAGCATCCCACTGCAGGAAAGGCCTTCCCTTGTACAGTGAGAGACACCTACCCCAACAGGCGTAAAACATTTTTAAACCTCGAAGAAAAACGACGGGTGTTATGTGCATGATGGCTTTGTGTGTGTGTGTGTCTAATCTTTGCCCGGGTATATCTCAGTATTTTTTTCTTATAATGTACTTTTTTTATATACACAACGGGTTAGCACTTGACCTCAATCACACCTGATTATCATCAGTCCGTAAACATCCCACTGCAGGGCTGTAGACGTTCCCTTATATTGAGGGAGTATGGGTCATAGTCCACCACTCTGGCCCAATGCTGGTTGGGGACTTCACATGCCTTAGAATTTTTATTTCTTAGACATGCAGGTTTCCTCACGGTGTTTTCCTTCACAGTTTAAGAGCAGTCGGATAAATGCACATAAGTAATTAAATTACATTTAAAAACTCATGCCTGGGAATCGAAACTGGACCTCCCAAATTGGGAGACCGAGTCTTAACCGCTGAGCCACCGACGCGACGTAATTGTGAATAACATGCATAAATTCACGAGTTTTATCTCAATTGGTGTGGTCAGAGATATACAAACATTAGCGTTTTGGTGTTCCAAAGATTATAAAATTATTTAAGACTTCAACATTCACCATTTTCCTTCGAGATATACAGAAATACACATCTGACAAGGGAGTCCATCGCTGTTAAAACGTGCAAGTCTAATAGATATTTTTTTGGTGGAAATTCTTTAACGACACCCACGAGAAGAGATGGGTTGGTTCTTGTACATTTATGAAATAAAATACCTTTGAATTAAAGACGAGCTCTCAAGATAAAATCTAAATCACCACGGCTCATGACCTTGAAGTGCGCCCCGCGGAACCTTATAAATATGGGAAATAAACATTAAATTCATTCAGTCGCTCCGTTATTTTCAAATGGTCAACACATCTAATAAGTGGTACCCAAACAAAGCAGACCGAAGCGAGACTCTGTTATTTCAAGCATCCTCTGGTTTCATTTTCGCCAGTACTGTATGGGACGAGCTCGCACAGACACATATATCAGAAGGGTGGGGCTATCTCCCACAGTTCTTTTTATATTGTGTGTGAATAATTTATTTATTTCCAACTTACAACTATCTTTATTACCCTAATGCGATAGTATTGTGAAGACTTTACCTACATTGCTAGACAAAAACAATACATACATACATAATGTCACGCCTGTTTCCCGTAGGAGTAGGCAGAGACCACAGACTTCCATTTGCTACGATCCTGATACACCTCTTCTGCTTCCTTCACTCTCATAAGGTTGTTCATACATGCTCGTCGGTTTAGGGTACTCTTGACTTGGCCTTTCTTTAAGACGTCCCGATTTGATCGTGGTACTTTTGCCGTGGTCTTCCCCTACCAACACTACCATCCACATTCGCTTTGTATATCTCTTTCGTAAGTCTTCTTTCATTCATCCTCTCTACATGTATATATAAAAATTAAAAATTCCAATTTGTAACAAATAATAACAAGAGCTATCTTTGTGAATTCACTCAGAGCACAAACAAAGAGGTCTATCTCTTCCGCAATAATGTTCAGAGTGCGGAGTGCGTGCGTGACAGGTACCTTATTGAGCAAGTGAGTCTTGCCGCGCGGTTCCACCAGCAGCCGAGGTCGCCTTCGCTGCCACACGTACCCGTCAGGGACACCAATACCTACTAGCACCTATATTCCCGGGTTGTGGATTTTACCTCTGATTATTTTAAAGATATATGATGTCAGTGCTAATTGAATATTGTATCACTAAATTGCTAACTAATTTCTTGGAAAAGTTCCACGATCAAACAATTCAGACGATTTTTTCCCAACGGCTCCCTGTCTACAGCACAGAAGTTCGTCCGATTGCTCTGTTGGGAATACTCAGTGTAATCGAATTATTTATTTTCCCAAATTATCGGCCCTCCCGATTTGATACACGGCTTCTATTCAAATAACAGCTGCTTTAACTTCCAGATGAGAATGGAACTTCAGCAAGTGCCAGAAACTATGTAAATTTCATTAAAATCGGATCACGAGCCGAATTTGCGGAATTTTAAATGGAATTTCGTTCCCAGGGTTTTCATTAAATTGGTAGTTTGTTAAACTTGAATAATATGAATCTTGTGTCATGCCTGATTTTGAAATCCATCTGGAAATAAATGGGATTGCACACGGATATCAAATGAGATAGCTCACCACATCAACTTAAATTTTCTTTACACTGACAATAATTAAAGTTTTATCCACGGACGGTAAAAATTTCAGTGTAATATAGTGATATACATATCGCAGGCATATCGTTGAATCATCGATTTCATGAAATGCCTAGGCGGACATTACCTAATCATCATGATATCAGCCGAAGTTCACTGCTGGCCAAAGGCCTCCCCCAAAGATCTCCACAACGATCGGCCCTGCTCTGATCGAATCCAGCGGCTTCCCGCGATCTTTACTAAATCGTCGTTCCACCTCGTGGGAGGCCTTCCCACATTGCGTCTTCCGGTGCGTCGTCGCCACTCGAGAACCTTTCCGCCCCAATGGCCGTCGATCCTACGAGCAATGTAGGACATTACCTGCATTATTGGAAACTGCGCTGCCTAGAGGGGACACCGCGTGGGGCTCCTCGGTAGTATTCAAAGCAATCTAACAAAACTTAGTCAACCCGCTATGAGCTGCGGAGTTTGTTTATTCAGCCTAGGTATTTCATGAATAGGTTAATTCAACAATCGCCTGCGTCATAAATATATACTTTATAAGCAATACAAATGTCAATAAATTTACTTTTGTATTCTTCTTTTCTTTGTATTATTTATCAATGTTAATCTATAACTCCATTCATATTACAAACGTTCACTGATGGAGGAATTAATATTTATTTCTACCTCCTCCTGATTTAATTGAAAGTACATTGAAATGCTATGCTAAAATCTTTGTTAACACGTTCCGGGGCACATCACGCCTCTAGACGTAATAACAATAAAACATCTATTGTGTCTGATGACGTGTCCCGGAACGTGTTAAGCGTATTCCAAGGCAAAGCTGATCATGATTTCACGGCTCAATTCATCAAAAGGCGATTGTGTATCAGATCGAAGTATTGGCTGCAAAAATTCAGCCAAGCCAGTAATGAACTTAATAAAAATATATCTCCTTAAACCATTACAACTTCAGCAAAAATACGAAAAGTTATTATTATAAAGTTGTTATCCAAGGATCGTGGATATCGTCGGAGTCCGCTGGCTGATCCCATTAAAACTCCTCGCATGACCGCGTAGTCGCGAGACTTTTAGGTATATAGACTCATCGATTGCTCCAACTCGGCTCACGGAAGTATTGGTGTTGTGACCAGAATTTTTGAGGAGTTTCGAACAATAATCTTTTGTACTCTCCACCCTCTGAGGGAAATAGTAAATATTTGTCCCTTTATTTATACATACTTAGTTTTAAAGACTTATACAAAATAACCCTTCAAAGGAATTTTTCACAGAGAAGTGAAGTTCTAATATTTATACAGTTGATGAGGTGTGGGTTCATGTTGTATAATCTTTACATGATAGCTCGGGTAACAGGACTGACCTTTGACTATCATATTTGACCAGTTAGATTTCTTTCTACTTCAATTCAGTATAAACACTTAAATATCGTCGGTGTTGTTACATTACATTAAAAAGACATGATCTTAAAAATATATTTCTATGGAGTTTCCAGATAATCATAATATAATTCCTATTAGGACTGACCATTGCGTATCATATTTGCTCAGTTACATTTCTTTCTATTTAGATTCAGTATAACCAAGGGGTTACAGCATTTACTCTTCTTTCGATGTCTTTCTCAGACTTCCCATCTCTATTGTAAATATGAATAAATACACAAAGTCATGCACTTTCTCGACTTTTTCTTTATTAGTTTACTACACCGCCTCCCTGGTCGCTCACTCACTCAATGTAAACCGTACTCCGTGGCTCAATGTAAACAACGTTGGGTTTACGATTCGGAGGTGGCGGGTTCGATCCCCAGCGGGGTATATGTTTAAGTACTCGGTTTGGTTGGTGGTAAGGCATTTTAAATGTCCGCCTGGTTAGCTACCACCATCTTATCTAAATCTGCCGCCAAGCAGCAATGTTAATAGCATTGTTGTGTTCCGGTTGTCAGAGATAAGATAGCCAGGCCATCAAATGTGTTGGGGTTTCCGGGTCAGTACGCTTCCACCTTCGACCTCATCTTCGCTTAACATTAGGTGTGATTGAGGTCGAGTACGAACCCGTTATGCATAAAAAAAAATACAATCCGTCACACATTAATGAGGAATCCAAAAAACCACCAAACACCTAGCCACACGACGACGCACCCAACACCCTTACAAAGTGCGTTCCGATCTTCATACATAAAACATTCGGGGCTGTGAACCCAATATGATTGTGTATTGTTTGACAGAAACGCTATATTGCCCGAAGTTATGATAATCTGGGACCTTCGGCGTGGACCCGCGCTGGATTCGTTTAACGGGTAGAGAAGAATGTCAATGAGTACGTGATAATGGCGAAGAGTCAGGTGGCCACATTTGACACAAATTCACCAATCCGCAGTGGGCAGTGTGGGGGATATTTATTACATATTAACCACAGCATAACAAGAACAAGCTACCCTTTTTTCCCAACTCTCGAATGTCGAGCGTTAAACATGAAGTGGGTTGCGAGGTGAGAAGAGCATCTAAGTGGATGAGGCATCGACCCACTCTACTTACCGCTACTTTACTGCAACAGCTACTCTTACAGTATTTTGATAAAATGAAAGTTGACAACCCTAGATCCATCTGACAGCTGCCAGCGATCTGAAACTTGTCCATAATGTCTTCTTACTGCAAAGATATAATCGATACATTGTCATGTATAACGTCTAATTGTGCTTTTGTCAACAGGAGACCGTTATATTGCAGTGTCTCTTAAAAGGACTTACTTAATGTAGTATAACAGCCAATAACCTGTTACTGGATTTAACCTAAAGGAAGACCTAGACTAAGAGAAGATACTTCAAAACTAAGTAAATCATAAAAAATATTATAAACAGGCTAAGGATGTGGTACAAATAAATACATGCGGTTTCCAAAAAAACTGCTATTTCATGGGGAAACTAATATATAATAGCATTCCCACACATCTCAAAAATCAACCATATAGTTAATAGTTTTAAAAGGTACTTACAAATGTGGCTTCCGTAATACTCGTTCTATTCCAAAGAGTTCTTCATATTCATATTCATTCATTTATTCGCATTGAATGGGGTACATACATAGTTGATAGATTAAATAAATTATAGTTCTCCACATTCAGCTATAACACAGCATGCAAACATTTAAAATACAGCAATAACAATAGGAACATGCATTGATTTATCGCTTATTTAAAATTAAAAAAATCGTTAACATGATAAAAATTGTGAGTTTGAAGCCATTCATATAATTCTTGGATCACAAGGACAATTGAATGCATGTTGATTTTCTTGATGTCAAAATTGGATATTGTCAAATATTTGCATGTCATTATAATCACTGAATTAGGAGGATTTTATTGTAATAACACCTAATGTAATGTACCCTATTCTATTCTAATAACTCTTCCACATTCCCACAAACAAAAGCACGTACTCGCATATTCACAAGTTACTAGAATCGGACCACTCCTCGGCCAAACAAAAATATAGGTAGGTATAAAAAGTTTCCCACCCCGTATTAATCTAAAAGCAAATCAGATTCATACCCCTGGGAGCTGAGGCGCATCTGGCCAGTTAAAAGTTGCCAGCTAGCACACTAGTATGAATACACCGCGTAACTTTGTTAACAGCTCGGTACAAGAGACAAGAGATTGGAAGAAATCTATTTATTAGGTCTAAAAACGCGATATACAATTCTTTTTTATTTTTTTCTCGAAATTCCAACAGATCCCTTTCGATAAAAGAATTTGTAATGTGATTCATAAATGGCTTTATTTGAAGAAAATAATTATTTATCAAAATCTTAGTCTAGTTTACAGATTTTGCTGGGACACGCCTCTTTACACCTTGTGTTAGGAGGCCCCGCTATTCCTTAGGGTTACTTATGATAATTCTAAGTTAGAAGTTAAAAGTTCTAAAATAATTTTTTATTTTTTATTATTATTTTGGTCTCATTTCTGCCTCAGTGGTATGTAAGTGTCTGGTGGCAAGAATCTTTTGCACTCTGGTGCCCTGACGGCCACACTTGGCGTGTGAAATCACGAATTTCTTGCGAAAAATGTTGAGGGCCTGATTTATGGTTAATGTTTATGTATTAACGGATTGAATTGTAGGTGAGTCAATGGTGGAGGTGTATTTTGTGAAGGTAAGTCGTCGATGTGTTTCGAGTAAAGTGATATTAACCATGCAGTGATCGCGCGCCCTGTCGGAATCTGAGTGGTTGCGTGTAGTCATCCACTTTTAAGTCCTAAATTTAGGATTAATTTTTACATACCTACATATATAACGTCACGACCTCTATCCTAAATGAGGTGGTCAGAGATATCCCAAACAATAGTGTTTGGATGTTTCAAACATTACAAGTTTAATGATTTCAACTACACCCACGGTTCACCTTATGATATGCACATAAATGTAGACGTAAACGTGCAAATATACAGATGTTTTTTGGTGGAAAGTCCCTTAGTCGCCTTTTACGACACCCACGGGAAGAGACGGGTTGGTTCTATTCTATTTGAGTGCCGAGGCCACACAGTACATTTATTATTACTCTTTAATCCTTAGGTTATTTAAATACCTTTAGGCGGACGCGAACACCGATCGGTGTCCAAAATACTTTTATACCTTCAACACACGCGAACACCGATCGGTGTCGGCGGTACACCCGACTTTCAACTCTCAATTGTAATGATTATAGAGTTCCAATTCCTTTGGACTGTGTTTGAACTTGTTCTCTATTAAATTCCGCATCCAATAATGTGCGCCATGTCATGTTAGCTATGATATTTAGTCTGTATTTGCGAAAATATTTTTTTTCTCTTTGGGTGGGAGTGTAGGCATAGAATTCCAACTACTGTTTTTTATTAGAACAGGCTTAGGAACCTGGCCATAGAGCTTTCAATTCTCATAACAATTTATTGAATTACCCGTTTTTTTAAGAAAAACATGAAATAAATCTGTACTTTCCGTAAAAATACCAATTATATCGTGGATATAGGTATACCTACATATTATAACTCGTAACATTTTTCTGATTTTTTGTATTATAGCTGTAGTAGTGTTCATTCATTATATCCATAGATAATATATTCCCGTAGCTATTGCTTTTCACAGATTACAAATACATCCAGTAGAAGAGTATCTATAAACGTTTTTAACACCGCAGGTATTTTCGAAAATTTGACAGGCGCGCCGAGATACTTGACCCGCGGAAAAGAAAAAAGGAAAGAGAGGACAGACAGGTTAATATACAATGTTTTAGTAAGTATTGATTATTATTAAATCGCGATTAGTATTAAACAAATATCAATAAATAAAACAAATACATTAGGATCTATTTGGCTTTAAAAATAACATTGCTACATTAGGAAGATTTAAGCGAACTTTTTCGATCGCCTTTATTTCATCACTTGTACCGCTCTACATTGGAAGTACAGTCTCAGTTTTTACTTTATAGTATAAAGAAGTAGTATCTTCATGTTTTTAGTGTGAGCAAATATGAAAATAACATGTTATTTTTTAAAGTAGGTTACTTTTAATCTTGAAATATGGCGAAATGGCTGGGGAACTAGGTTTGAATTTTCTGTTCTGCTTATTTGATACCTATAATTGAGTTGCATGTTCTTTCTTTTGAGGTATAGTTTGATATAAACTATCGTGGCGCAGTCGCAATCGCTATTCGTTTTCGATTAGCGAAGTTAAGCAATGTCTAGAGCCGTCAGCCCTTGGATGGGTGACCACTAGTGACATTTTAATAAGAGTGTTTCCGTGCTTCGGAGGGCACGTTAAATAGTCGGTCCCAGTTGTTTTTAATTGAAATTTTTTTTAAATGAAAGCGAGAGGGTGCCCAAACTACACTACCTCGTTGAATGGCAAGGCTAATTCGCTGCTCGAGGAACAGCGATGACAGATCTTTACAAATTCGTCGCGCTTCCGGTCATACGTAACCTATATCAAAATTTGCATATTTGTGCCGCTCAGAACCCTCGGCGGCAGCTGGTACTCCCTTGGAGATGGCTCGGAGCTACCGCGTCCACGCAGATGGCGTCGCATACCAAAGTTCTGCAAACATCCACGTAACTAGGGTCATGCCGTCTGGTCTCTTCTTACAGTCACGCGCTGTATTAATTTTGGAGATTTCGGATACCAAAGGTTCTGTTCATCATCCCAGCCCGTAAACATCCCACTGCAGGGATATAAGCCTTCCCTCATATACGAGGGAGTCATACGTCCCATAGTCCAGTTCGTAGTCCACCACCCTGGCCCAATGCGAGTTGGGGACTTCACATGCCTTAGTAATTCTCAGGCATTCAGGTTTCCTCACGATGTTTTCCATCACCGTTTAAGAGCAGTTGGATAAATGCACATAAGTAATTAAATTAAATTTAAAACTCCTAAGTACATGGCCTGCCTGGGAATCGAACGTGAACGTCACAAATTGGAGGACCGTGTCTTAACCGCTGAGCCACCGACGCTCCCTAGATAGAGTTACCATTACTTAATTTCATTTATTATTTGCCAACAAAACCTGCGCCAAACAAAGATTTCTCAATTATTATACGGCTGAAACAAAAGTTGCCAGCACACTAAATGAAATTACGTATTAAGGGTAACATAATACTTAATTACATAGGTGCCGCGAACTTCTTTCTAAGTTGCCAAGGAGATTGCTACGTTAATTTTGCCTGGTAATCTCTGTATAATTTTCACACAGATCTGCGAATTCCCCAAGCGCGAGAGTGAATTAAGGTCTAGCTTCTACTATATGTTATTTTAAATTACTGAATTTGAGCATTCCAAGACCACCGATTGGTGTAGTGAACAGTGACCCTGTCAGCGAAACCAAAGGTTGCGGTTTCGAATCCCGCGAGGGGTAAATGTTTGTGTGATGGACATTTCAACCGCCTCCGTGGCTCAATGTAAACACGATACGGAGGTCGCGGGTTCGATCCCCAGCGGGGTACATGGTTAAGTACTCGGTTTGGTTGGTGGAAGGGCATTTTAAATGTCCGCCTGGCTAGCTACCACCATCTTATCTAAATCTGCCGCCAAGCAGCAATGTTAATGGCATTGTTGTGTTGCGGTTGTCAGATATATGATAGTCAGTCCTCCAAATGTGTTGGCGTTTCTGGGTCAGCACGCTTCCACCTTCGACCTCATCTTCACTTAACATCAGGTGTGATTGGGGTCAAGTACCAATCCGTGGTGCATAAAAAGAAATCTCGAGTCATGGATGTTTATATAAATATTTATGTATGTTTATCCATTATCTAGTATCCATAGTACAACCTTTGCTTAGTTTGGGACTAGATGATTGGTGTAGGTAAGTGTCTGAAAAATATCTATATCCACCTTCTGGTTCCTCAGAGTAGACTCATCATCATCAACCCGTAAACATCCCACTGCAGGGATATAGGCCTTTCCTCGTATATGCGGGAGTATGGGCCATAGTCCACCACGCTGGCCCGATACGGGTTGCAGAGAAGAATAGGACCAACCTATCTCTTCTCGTGGGTGTCGTAAAAGGCGACCGATCTTGAGTGCAACCAGTGATGGGCAGCAGGGTTATTGGTGCAGAGCTTCCAAAAACGCCTGCTCAGCATGGTGATTAGGGCAAATGCTCCCTGAATAGCGATGCAAATTGCTTCAACGAAGAGGCTTAGGTTCGGTGGTAGACTTATATAAGCTGTTCATGTGATGTGTGATACCGATGTATATACAAAGTCACGATCTTTATCCCAAATGGGGTGGTCAGAGATTTCCCAAATAATGGCGTTTGGGTATTTCAGACATTAAAAGTTTACTAATTGAAACAACATCCACGGTTCATATTTCGAAATGTGCAGAAAAAAAAAACTTGGGCAAGAAATGAGTTCGAAATATTTTTCGCATGATAGGAAGCCTATATCAATGCCGCCAGTCACATATCAATCACCGGCCAGCGCGTGCGTCGATGACGGTTTTGAAAAAAAAAAAAACCACCTATGCCAATAACTTCTATTTAAGTTACCTAACATGCCCTATTTTATGAATACAGTAAAAAAAATCAACATCTATATTAGCATCAAGGAAAACTACTAATCGGATTTTTTTCAAAGATTTAAATAAGTCCATAGATTGACATTTAGGTATAACTTGAAAATAATAAAGAGCATAGTCCTATCCAAGGCTTGTTGAGCGACTGAGCGACGTCATTATTTAAAGGCTTTTATTTCCAAGCAATGCAAAATCGTTGAGATGAATATCTGATGCAGATATGTAGGTACTCCTCGAACGCTACTCAGGCCATCTGAACGAAGAATTCGATCTCGATTGAAGTTATTTCTATCCAGATGTCTCTCCTACATGTCAAATTAATACTGACTCGTACACAGCAAGTAATAAGATCTACTTCTTAACAGATTTGATATGACTTACCTATGCAAATAATAACTGTGCCGCTTCTATAACTTCGTGTAAAATAAGTAATCAAAGTTTGGGAGTTCGGGATGTGTGCCAGTGCGTAACATTCAAATTTTATGCTAAGCAGCTAAATAGGAACGGAATTACATCTTAATACATTATTCATTTCGTGGTTTTGTAGATACAAGGCCGTCTAAGTCGTCTAATATCCTGGTTATTCTGAAAGGCGATGGACACTGACCACCTACCCCAACAGGCGTGAAACATTTTTAAACCTGGAAGAAAAACGACGGGTGTTATGTGCATGATGGCTTTGTGTGTGTGTGTCTAATCTTAGTCCGGGTATATCACAGTATTTTTTAAGATGTTTTATATACACAACGGGTTAGCACTTGACCTCAATCACACCTGATCATCATCAGTCCGTAAACATCCCGCTGCAGGGATGTAGACCTTCCATTATATTGAGGGAGTATGGGTCATAGTCCGCTATGCTAGCCCAATGCGGGTTGGGGACTTTACATTCCTTCGATTTTTTTTAAAATTCCTCAGGCATGTAGTTTGCTCACGATGTTTTCCTTCACCGTTTAAGAGCAGTCGGATAAATTAACATAAGTAATTAAATTAAATAAAAAAAACCCAAATTAGGGGACTGTGTATCCTCCACTGAGCCACCGATGCTTACATCACACCTGATGTTAAGTGAAATGAGGCCGAAGGTGTAAACGTACTGACCCGGAAATCACATGTGTTTCTCCACAATCTTACCTGATGGAAAGTGACGACGTGGTCGAAGATGAATTCGTGGTGAGTTTTATGTATTTGAGTGCTGTTTTTTATATTAAACATTAAACTGGGGTCAGGTTCTTAGCCATATTTGATGACAATAGTTTAAGCTATATAGTAGATATTTAGCGTTAAATACAGTTGGTTCCGTTTATCTGGGTGATATAATCATATATTTTCTCGGGAGTTTTCTAAATTTTCAATTTATAGTTATTAAATATGAATATTGCCCCTTTCCAAAAAATTTTAGGTTTCCATAAATGTTGTCGCGGGTTTACAATTTTCAATTTATCTTTGAAAGTAATTCTGTCAAATTAAAAAGTACGATAGTCTTGAACGGGTCAAGGGTAGCTTTTGATTAATATGATGAAACGTATGAATGTCGTGGATTTATTTTCTCGATAAACTTTTGCTGCATCAAACTATAAACACCTGCAGACTACACAGCGATAATGTATGACGATATTCAAATGAGTTCGCTGAAGTCTATCATACACTCGTATCATCATCAGCCCGTAAACGTCCCATTGCAGGGTTATAGGCTTTCCCTCGTATATGTAGGGAGTATGGGCCATTGTCCACCATACTGACCCAATGCGGGTGCGGCCCAATGTTACCACACACACCTATGGAAACATTCAAATAGCCTTCGATGTCGAATATTATGACTTTAGTAGTTGCTGTTCAGAAATATCCGAAATGTACGCGACTAATCAGACGCGGAAGTTAAAGTGAGCGATTTGCCGATATTTTGGCGATCAGCCTGCGTATTTCAGGTCTAGGGGGTAAGTTGGTGGACAACCAATTTATAAAATCTCTTAAAAATTTACCAACGTGGTCTATTTTTGACTTGGTTTGGTTGGTAATAGGGCATCTTTAGACATCCGTCTGGCCATCTACCATCACCTTACCTAAGTCTGCCGCCAAGCAGCGATTTTGCCTAGCATTTTGCTCTGAACTGAAGAGATTAAAAAGAACAAGCGGCATTGGTTTCCAGATATTTTTTTCACAATAATGACTAATATTAGGTATGTAGCAACAATGATGAATACTTTAAAAATTCAATATCTTTTCCCAAAAACTATACGCATACTTCCCGACGCATTATTTTCCGCGTAAAAATCCTGATACATCCCTGGTTAAAATTCAATATATTTCCCTAATGTAAAGCATAATAATCCTCTCTTAATAGAGAAACGCATGCCTCCAGCTGAAGCTGTAATGTTGACCCAAGCATGAAAATTCATATCAGACACAAGACGACTGCTGAACATAGGCCTCCTCCATAGAATTTCATGAAAATTACACTAACATATTTATTAAGTGTAAAGTGAAAGGCAAAAAAAACTATACGCAACCTTCCCGACGCATCGTTTCCCGCGGAAAAAACGTGACACATCGCTCGTCGTATTTTTCACGCAACTCCCGAGATTAGCAAATGGATCGCGTGAAAAAGTTGAAGCAATAAATTTTGGGCGAAGTCACAAAACTCAGTCAGGACACGTTAAATTTTATCGCCACCCCGTGCCTGAAGCAACGTGGCTATTAAACTTCGGATATTATTGAAATGATCTCCAGACAAAGGTTGTTATTGCGCGAAAATATATGCGAAGTTGCGAACGCGAAAGTTTAATGTGCTCGATCAATCGCGTAGTCGATAATGTAGTGGAAAAACGCGATGCAGTGACGTATTTGAACCTTTAAGGAGCGGATGTTTGAAGTCTATGTCTATATGTATATCGGTGGAGCCGATTTGAAAACGGCTTTTTATTTTCGATGATTAGTATTTGCGATTTTCGTAGCCATGTTTAGTATTTTCAAATATATTTAGCTTGGTTTGTTTATAAATAAATAAATATTTGGAACACTTACACCAATCATCTAGTCCCAAACTAAGCATGTACTATGGATACTATATAGATAACGGATAAACGTATACAAATATTTATATAAACATCCATGACTCGGAAATAAATGTTCGTATTCATCACACAAGCATTTACCCCTCTCGGGATTCGAACCCGTTTATCTGGATAAGATATGCATATGCGTTTCGAGAGACTCTCTGGAGTTTTCAAAATGTTTAATTTATAGTTTAATAGCGAATGATGTCGTAGCGACACGCAACAATTGAATATTTGAAACTATGTATTGTCGTCGTATATATTTCAGTAATCCGGCAATTGATCATACATACATTTGCATTGACCCTATTAATGTCAACTGATTTCAACATTCAACCACTTCTAGTCACCTTTTGCAAACAAAAATCAATCTTTCAAGTAACTCGGTTTGATTGATGATAGACTAACATCATCATTATATCATCCACAGGATGTCCACTGCTGAACAATGGATTTTGCAATGCACAAATGTTCAGTGCGACCGGTTGGCCTGCATCCAGCGACGACGATGGAGGCGGCCTGTATTCAGCGACTTCTTGCGACCTTCATCAGGTCATCCATCCACCTTGTGAGTGGTTCTACACCATGATTGCTGGTGCGTGGGTTTCCACTCGAGAACTTGACCCACCGGCCACGAAAGTCGCACAGGTGAACGAAAGTAACTGACATAGCGCAGCGGATTAATAAGCTGATATAGCAGTGAACAGGGCACATACCTCGAAGAACTGATAGACTATAATTTATAAGAAATAAACAAACAACGAAAATACTTAACTTTTGTAGTACTTTTATAGTAATTGTTAAATCTGTTCCGCAATTCGTCCCTGTTAAGAAAACATTCGTATAATGTCTGTTATTGCTTTTAAATTGTCCTGAAGTGTATCGAATTCCCGAGAATAAAGAGCCTTTATTTTTTTACTTACAATTTCAAATGTTCTTTAAAATATCATTTTTGCAATTTAGAGTCGATAGAATACAAATGCCTGCCTTTTATGCGGTTCAGTAACAAAGCCATTAAAACTAAACAGATTAATAAGCATCTTAAATGTTTGGACATTTTTTTGACATTGGAAATGTTTATCGATCGCTCGTGTACTCTAGGAAAGTGTATACTTTAGATTAAGGGGATGACTGTCGTGTCAAAAGACGCTTCTTCTCCATTTCTGCAAGAAGGTGACAATGAATTCGGAAAGCTTACAATAATGACGGAACGTTGTTCGATAAACATGAAAAAGGCCTATTCCGATAAGTGGTTTTGGAAATTTAAAAAAAATTGTAAACTGATATGAAATTGATTGTTTTTTTGAAAAAAGAAAATGTCGGCTGCGGAACGGGACTTCGAAGTCGAGTGTGTGTATGTCTGTCTGTCCGTCCCTTTGGAGCATCTGTAGCCTAAACGGTTTGACCGATTTCAAAGTACATGATGTCGTTAGATTCGTCTTGGTACCTGGAGTATCATAGGATACATTTTATAGTAAAAAATCCAACATGGAGTCTGCAAAATACAAAATATATTGTCGGGTTTTTTGGTTTTTAAATACTTAAATAGTTATTTTATATATTTATTTATTTACTTATTTGGACGTATGCATTCTCCCGATCCTCACATATGGCGCTCAGACTTGGTCTTTGACAGAAGCCCAAAGGTCCAGCCTCAAGGTTTGCCAAGGAGCCATGGAGCGCAGTGTACTTAATGTTACACTGACCGATCGCGTCCGAAACACTAAGACCCTTGTTGCTGACATAGCCACAACGGCCGCCAAGCTGAAGTGGGACTGGGCGGGCCATGTTTGTCGCATGCCAGACGATATGTGGGCCAAAATCGCCACCACCTGGAGCCCACCATTAGAAAGAAGGTGTCGCGGCAGACCGAAAAGGAGATGGAGGGATGAGTTGGATAAGTTCCTAACCAACTGGTCGGATGAGGCCTGCAATAGAGAGCCGTGAAGAGAGAGGAGGGAGGCCTTTGCCCAGCAGTGGGACAGTATTGGCTCCTAATAATAATAATAAATATATAATAATAATAAATAATATTTACTTATTTACATAGAATCAACAGCATTATTGCAGAAATTATATTATAGTAAACTAATACCAAACTTATGCCAATTAGTGATTCTTATTATGTTACTGACAACAATTATCGTTATAATTGAGTAGGTAACGTTTTAATTATATTAAAAGAAAATTGGTACTTTTACATTATTATTATATAGATATCAATAAAATAATCCTCAATAATATACGAATCGTTATGTTAGTGAGTCTAAATTGCATAGTATTAAAGAAGTTATATACTTCAAATTCCAATCCATTGAGCTACTGGACACACTTGCTTCGTCTCATCTCCTGCGACGTGTCAGGTACCTAGTCGGTTCCGCAGCCGCATCAGCGGAGAACCTCAAACGACGCAAAGTTTATCCTTACATTTTTTAGGGCCTAAAGGCGTGGGGACCGAGGGCTCATAGCCTCTTCCGTCAGTTATCGGAGTTATCGTCGATGCCTCGCACGACCAGACTGGTCTCTATTTAACACAAATAGTGAGCCTCGCTATTCAACGAGGCAGTGTCACCAGCCTAATCGGAACCTTTCCGGCCGTGCAAGACCTGTGATAAATTTGTTATTTAAAAAATATTTTTATTTATCTAATTCGTTATTTTATTTAAATACTAGCTTTCCGTCTGCGACTTCGTCCGATTTTGCCGATTCTTTTTAACCCCCGACGAAAAACAACGGGTGTTATGTGTTTGATAGCGTTGTGTCCAGTCTTTGTCCGGATATAATAATAATAGTCTTTATTGTTTCACACACAAGGTAAGTAGGTAAGAAAAGATCTAAACAACAGCATTATTAGTAAATTCAGGCCCAAATATACTATTTCACTTGTGAGAGACTGAACTAGGAAAATAAACGTGTTTTCCAGATTACCAGGCTCTCCCCCTAGGTGTCGCACGCAGTAACATTGTTTTTAAGTAATGCGTGGTCCGATTTAAGTGCGTTTTTTTTAATATTAAAGACTTAACTTAAAATATTTGGCTTTCTACATTTTCAATTTATTAATAATAAATATCCATGGTGCGAGTACATACACAGCGCCATCTAGTTCCACACTAAATAACTAGGCTTATATTCTGGATAACAAATGGTTGATAGGCTATATGAACACCGATTTATTATTGTAGATATACAATATTTTAATAAATCAATTAAGTACACTCTATTACAACGTAATAAAGTCAAGAAAGGCCAAGTCAAGAGCACCCTAAACCGACGAGGATGTATGAACAACCTTATGAGAGTGAAGGAAACAGAAGAGCTGTGTCAGGATCGTAGCAAGATGGTCTGGAAGTCTGTGGTCTCTGCCTACCCCTACGGGAAACAGGCGTGACATAATGTATGGTACGTAAGATAACATTTGAAAAACATATACTTACAAAGTTTAAATCAAAATTGTACCACCAGGCGGTTTTATAGATATTCTACCAGACAACCTTTACCAAGATATCTTACCAAGAATTCGAGTAGGTACACATTATTTATTATATCTATTATTATATATATATTATATATCGAGTAGGTATTTATTATACAAACATATGCCCCTGGCGGGTTTCGTATTTTTTTTTATGCACAACGGGTTGGTACTTGACCTCAATCACACCTAATGTTAAGTGAAGATGAGGTCGAAGGTGGAAGCGTACTGACCCGGAAACCCCAACACATTTGGAGTACTGGCTATCTCTCTGACAACCGGAACACAACAATGCTATTAACATTGCTGCTTGGCGGCAGATTTAGATAAGATGGTGGTAGCTAGCCAGGCGGACATTTAAGATGCCCAACCACCAACTAAACGGAGTACTTAAACATGTACCCCGCTGGGGATTGAACCCGCGACCTCCGAATCGTAAACCCAATGTTGTCTACATTGAGCCATGGAGGCGGTTATATACACGGAGGATTCGTATTATATTTATAATAATCGCCAAGTATTATATAAATACCAATAACCTATAATTCAGCAACTCACGACGGGAACATTAAAATGTAATAACGTAGGTAAGTAGGTAGATAGCGTAAAATATTGGTTTTCCCACAATAATTTGTTTAAGGCAATATTTCAAAATTTCCTCATAAGAAACAAGTTCATTGCCTTGGAGATTCGTAACTTTATATTCTCTGAACAACTTGAAAATTATTAAGGGAAGCTGTTGGGAAGTAAGCATTTAGGCGTTGCTAGTTGGTAGGTATAATCGGGACCAAAATTAGATTAGCAGCAAAGATAGTCAATAGAAAAATACACATACACATATTGATTAGATGGCTTTGCGTTCAACCAACGATTGCGAGTTCGAATCCCGCTAAAGGTCAATGTTTGTATGATCAATTCGAACATTCATACCCGAGTCTCGGATGTTTATATCAAAATTTCCTGAATGTTAACCTGTTATCGCATACCCAATAGTATTCCCAGTTTGGGACCAGATAATTGGGGTAACCGTAGCGTAAGATTTATGTACTCTATGGTATGACCGTCCGAAATACATTTTTACTTATGCCGACTGTTCATAATAAGGAGAAAGTTGAGGTAATAACAGATAGTATTACAAATTTAATAATGGACGAATACGAAAAACATTTTGAGCGAAACAATAAATTTACGGTTACATGCCTCACTCAAAAATAATCTCAATTCATTAAACAAAATTACATTTAGTATAAAATGCTAGCTCCGGTTGTCAGAGATAAGATAGCCAGTCCCCCAAATAAGATGGGGTTTCCGGGTCAGTACGCTACCACCATCGGCCTCATCTTCACTTAACATCTGGTGTGATTGAGGTCAAGTGCTAACACGTTGTGGATAAGAAAAAATCTGTAAAGCCATTGATATTAGCTGCACATAAAATGGGTTGGATTAGTTGTGTTTTGACGAGTGGCCTTCAGTTACTACTGAAGGCCACTCGTAAATACACGCAATTTCTCGTAATATTAAGTATTCATTGCCCCTTTGAAATCTTTTTGTTTATAATAAGAAACGTATTCTCCCTCTTTAAAATGCTTTAAAAACGATCACTCAGACTAAAGTGCGAAAATTAAAAAGAAAAAGTGAAGAATCTATTTCCGCGGGAACCCCTCTTGCTACATTTTATACAGTAATACCAATCGTTGTGCTAAACCGTTGTTCAAAAAAAAAAGCTCCAATTATTACTAATGGAAAATCCGAGTAGAACCTAATCACAATAATCGAAAACAACCAGTAACTTAACTCTAACACACCTTGATTTCCAACGCACAAACCGAAGACTCAAACATACCGACTATTTTCTAAAGTTAACATTATAATCAACTATTCTTATTCGAGTACCGTTGTGCTTCATAAAAATAATTGA
The DNA here is from genome assembly GCA_949316235.1 of Oegoconia quadripuncta. Lineage (NCBI taxonomy): Eukaryota > Metazoa > Arthropoda > Insecta > Lepidoptera > Autostichidae > Oegoconia > Oegoconia quadripuncta. The sequence continues at coordinate 16,714,653 of OX438748.1, read as the reverse complement.
GTCAACCAGAGTCTTTCGGCATCGGTGTCATGAAAGGTGACTGAAGCCTGGTGAGAATTGCAGCTTAGACTTGTGTGGGACAGCAGCATCATTAGTGCAGAAACTGAGCTCTCATATGGAAGGCACCAACTGGTCATTGCAAAATTTTGATAGATAGATAGATAAAGCATTTATTTACGCCACTGCGTTCACACAATTACACAATTTTTAAATTACAAAGAAATATAAATACAAATAAACGTAAAGACTAGAAAATACAAAGAGCGAGTGTGTGCCGCAGTAGCACAAATGGGTTATAACTCAGTGTGGCACATCACTCAAAGAGCGAAACACTGGTTTTCAGTTACAACCCCTACAAGTACGAGTGCATAAAAGTACGTGCATGTTCCCGTCTGCGTGTACATTTGTGGTCAATCGTGAGTGAAAAGTGTCGGTTGTTGATAAAGCTAGTGTTGAGTAGTAATTTAAATTAACGACAATGATGTGACAAAAGGAAAAAGAGAAGTGCATAGGCAGTTCCACTACAGGTAACGCTTTGGAATTCCAATTTTTTGTTTTTCCATTAAATGTGCCCTAAGGTGTTTTTTGAACAAGCTCAATGTTTTGTTTACTCGGCCGCAATCTGCTATCCATCACTAATTTAAGATACTGTAGCTACTCACGATTTCTTTAGCACCATTAAATAGAGATACTACAGGGCTAGTACAAGTTATGCATGGTCACATTTCTTTATGATTGCGCGTTTGACCTCAATCCACTTGATGGAAAGTGACGATGTGGCCGAAGATGAAGCACGCGATCTCAGTAGATGCCTATTCACCCTGCTCTTGAATATCCCAAGGTTGTAGGATTCAGGAAAGACTGACGCCGGAAGGGAGTTCCATGCCTTGGCTGTTCGCATTATGAATGAAGAGTCGAATCGCTTAGTGCGAATGTTCTGCTCCCCTCGCCTAGTAGTCTGAAGATGAAATGGCGATGGTGTAATAAGATTGTATAATTCCAACGCACACTCACCGAAGTGCATCCTGTAAAACACTGAGAGACAGGCGACCTTGCGACGGTGTTCGAGGCTCTGCAATTTAGCAGTGATCGAATGGTCATCAATGAGTCTTTCGTCACGTCGTTCCACAGAATCGAGTGCAGCCAGCTGGTACTTGGCTGATCCATTCCAAAGGTGACAGCAGTATTCCATGCACGAGCTAACCCGAGCCTGGTAAAGTACCAAAAGCTGCTTCGGCGTAAAATACCGCCTGACCTTGAGGAGAATATCAAGCTTTTTAGCTGCTGTATTAGCATTCCATTCTATGGAGCGCCCAAAATTTAGGTTGGAGGTTAACTCCAGACCCAAAAGATTGAGATCGTCAGAGATTGGTATGGATACATCCCGGAGAGTTGGAGTCAGGTGAAATGTACTCCATTTGCTGGTGATGTCATTTTGACAGATGACCGCGATAAATTGTGTGATTAGCTATATCGATACTTGTCATACTACCATGCTGTATCGGCCCCAGTCTGCTACAATACCAGTTGCCTTACTGATTAAATGTGAACTGGTGCTCACGAAGCAAAAACATTGTACACAGGGTAAGGCAGACCGCAGCCGAACAGCTTATCGTACATGTAGCAGAATTTTCTTGCAACTGAATTTTAAGCTTGTAAATGCAAGATATACATTTTATACGATAAACATTTAATGTTAAAGTTCTACCTACCCAAAACATGAGGAAACGAAAAGTTTTGATCGAATACGTTCGTGCAGATAGTGCACGGTATACGAGAGGCCAAAATGTTTCTAGTACTTGGTTTACTTAGATTAACCTTCACCGTGATACAGTCTCATACAATAGGTTTTGTGTCGCCCTCGCCAAGGTCTGATTGAAGACTAAAAAATTAGTGCTCCCCACACACCGAATTTCAGTATTAGTGCACCACCGAAACTACGGTACCTAGTAAAACATTCCGATAGCAACACCGAAATCAGATGAAGACGAAATAATAGGACCTCCACCATTTTTGAAGAAATACTATTAGTGGTCATCTATTGAAAGACCGACGCCACAGCATTGCATCGAAATCGAATAGCGAGTGCAACTGCGCGGCTAGTGCTTCATTCATCATCATCATCAGCCCGAAAACATCCCACACTGTAGGGATATAGGGAGTATGGCCCATAGTCCACCACGCTGGCCCAGTGCGGGTTGGGGACTTCACATGCCTTATAATTTTTATTTCTCAGGCATGCAGATTTCCTCACGATGTTTGTTTTAATTAAATAAAAAAATTAATGTTTTAAGAGCAGTCGGATAATTAAATTAAATTTAAAACTCATTGATACATGGCCTGCCTGGAAATCGAACCCGGACCGCCGAAATTCGGAGACCGTGTCTTGACCGCTGAGCCACCGACGTTCTTTAATGAAATGTAAAAACCAATTTGTAATATAAAAACCTATTTTTAAAAGACCAACCCCTAGAGTTTCTTGCTTTTTCTTGCAAAAATTGCATCTAGAAACACGCAGTAGGTTAAAAAATGTTAAATTGACTATTTTAAGTGTACTCTGTATACCAACAAAAATAACACATTTTTGCCTTTGACTTTGACTTTCTTTAAAAGTACTATGACACTAATTATTTCCTTCGAGCACCAAATCTATCTTCAGTGAAGACCCATTGTCGATACGATGATGACGATTTAATGTTTCATATTAAAGTCACAAGTAAGTAAACGTTGATGTAAGTCTTATGCAATAATTCAACTTTTCCATCTTGTCCGTATTTTAAAATGAGGTTTCGCGAAATCCAATTCGAAAAGGCCTAGGGGCTTGGTCAGTTCGGAGAAAGGTTGTTCCGGGTACAGGTCACAAGCGAGTAATTGCACTTGCGTTTTAAGTATCCCATTTTGTTGGCAGACATTCCCGTTTTCTAACTGTTGGTGATTTAATTTCTTTACCGATCTCTTTTGGGATTTTTTAGGGCTCCGTAGCTCATATTGAAAAAAAGAATTTGGAATTTATTGTCCGCGTGTCAAGGCCCTTTTTCTAAAAATGCTAGAGGTATCAAGTTGAAGTTATATTGATTATATGTACTTTGACGCATAGGGATCAATAAGGAGTTTGGAGGCTCCACTGAAAACCAGCGTTGTTGTGAACGGCTACAACCCGCATGCTGAGTTGGAGACCTTTTTGACTCCACCTTGCGACACCGACGATTAGATGGCAAACACAATGTTATTTTTTGCATGTGTCTCGACTGTGTAATATTTGTACCTGATTGTTTGTGTCATGAGATGGGTTTAAATAAATTTTTCTTTCTTTCTTTCTAAGCAAAAGGACTAGTACGTACAGGGACCATTACGCCAAGCTTGCCAAAAATACCCCTATTTTTTGAGGAGTAAAACGTTTTTAGGGGTAAAAACGAGGCGAAATACCACTAGCCCAAAATCTAATATAAGTAAGATCCAATTTTTTTCCGATTTAAACACTAATCTAATAAACACTATGTATCTCTATGGTTTGCTGATAGAAAACTCTATCGGAGTTAAGCTCGCCTTTGTACAGTTTATATACAATACATATTTCTGTAACAATTTTGTGTACAATAAAGATATTAAGATAAGATATATATATATATATATATATATTTATTAGAACTTTATTTATTTTATTTATACAGAATCAACAGCATAATCACAAAACATCTAATTTTAGGCAGATTAATTTCGTGGGGTGTGGTAATATTGTAAGCAAGCATGGACATAGCTATCTTATTATTCATATAATTATCAAATCACAAATTGTAACCAATAAACTGTTTAAAAGAGCACCCCATAGAGTTTCTTGCTCGTTCTTCTCTGGAATGAGCAGTAAATTTAAATGTAATATTAATATTATAGTGACGTTTTTAAGTGATAATTTTACATATGAAATAAAATATTTTGATTTGATTTGATTTAATTCATGGCCCGAAAAATTCCTAAATCTGTGAGCAAAAGGCTAAGTTGGGTAGCCTGCCATACATATTCTTATGCGAAATTGTTTATCCGTGGTACCGGTCCTCCAGCACCACAGATATACATTTAAATATAAAAAATCGGCACCTATTCGATGTGCTATATGTAGTTATTACAATTTACACGCGTGTGGAAGAATATACAACTTTTTTTTAAGAAAGCAACAAAATCGTAGAGTAATATCTGAACACCGATTTGCACGAAAATTGAGGCTGTGGAATTGGAAACACACGGGTCATATTAAACATTTCACCCGCTACTCTTTTCCAGTTTGTGTTAAAAGAATGAATGAAGGAGCATTCGTGTGACATTCACAATTCGTTTTCGATTAGCGAAGTTAAGTAATACCTGGCGCTCGTACTTGGATGGGTAACCACAACATTCGGTCCTGGTTGTTTGCAATTGAAGACTGTTGTTGAGCTAATTGATCTAAAATTGATCTTTTGGCGACCTGTTTGCAACTCTAACCACTATACCAAAAGGTTGCGGGTTCGAATCTAGGGGCATATATTTGTGTGATGAATATGGACATGTGTACCCGAGTTATGGATGTTATCATTTATAATAAATATTTATTTACAAAAAAAAATGCATTTATGTAGTATATCAACCATCTGGTATCCACAACACAAGCCTATAGTTGCTTACTGTGGAACTACATGGTGCTGTGTGTATGTCTAAGGATATAAATAAAAAAAATGTTATAAAGGTATATTTACAAGTCTCACAAAAATCTATAAAGGTTTATCCGAACACCGTACCAATGCCATCATTGAACACTTCGCATTTAGTATTTTGTGGAAGTGGGACTCAACGACCAAATTTGTGGGAAATGTCGTATTATATTATCGATGTGCAACGATTGTGTAACAGACAGCGACCTAAAATTTTTCATAAATTTTTACAATTAAAATAAATTTTTCATCATATGTCAACCCTAACTTACGTGCATAATATGTAGGTTGATAAGCACCGTACACTACACTAGGTAGGTAGGTAGGTAGGTACACTAGGCACGCCTAGTTTTGTAATGTAATAACAAATCGTTCGTCGCAAATTGCTGAAAAAATAGTGAGTTCTGGAAACATTAGTAATCCGAGAATTTCTGCAAAGTGTTATTGATCTGATTACGTGATAGGGTTGAACTTTGTCAATTAAGAAGATAAAATTGAAAATGAATGAAAACGATGAATAATAGTATTCTTATATATGATTTTTAGAACACAGACAAAGTAATTAGATTTAACACACTCGGGACAGTCGGTCGTTGTGTCCCCACTATATCCACGCGTTTATACTCGTAATATTTCCCCGTGAATTGTCGCATGCACCGAAAATTGTCGTCGTAATTCTCCGAGATTCAATTTAAAATCGCTCGAAGCTCGGCCAGTCTAGATTTCAGAATACTCTACCGAGGCCGGCCGAACGAATAATTGGTATTTCCCTTGCAGCCGTTGCATTCAAAAATCGGTTGGGTAACTTCACAAAAACCAAAGGTATTTGCAATTTAAAGAGTGGTTGAATGTTTCTATAGAGTATAGTTTTAGAAGTCTAGACCAACCAACTAAAGTTTTTCGCATATTGTAATTATATCGACGCTGCCACAATTATGACTGAATGCGCTTCTAGCGGGATTACAATATGCGAAAAACTTTAGTTGGTTGGTCTAGACTTCTAAAACTATACTCTATAGAAACATTCAACCACTCTTTAATATTTGAAACAACATCCACGGTTCACCTTATGAAATTTATAATATCCTATGACTTAATCCAGGGTATATTCTACATATACCCTGAATTAAGTCATAGGATATTTTTAATACCGATAAAGTGAGTGAGAAACAAATTTCCGCGATAAACTTATTCCAGGCAGGCGAAGGCGCGGGCGGAAAGCTAGTATTATATATATGAATCCATGCCATGTATGCAGTTTCATAGATGTTTCGAGAGCTTCGTACTGACGCTGACGATGCTGCCCATTACTAGTAAATGTTGCTATAATCAAGATCTTTAGTCATATTTTACGATATTCAGGAAAAAGGAAGGAGAGACGTTGGTTCTTTGTAGTCGACAGTGACCATACCTACGAAACCTTGCGAGTTTAAATTAATAACAAGAATTTAGATTGTATATTGTATATTGTAATATTGAACACTAATTATTTGAAAACTTCTAACTAATATTATAAATACGAAAGTTTGGATGGTTGTTTGTTTGTTTGGTGCTCAATCACGGCGAAACGGATGAACGGATTTGGATGAAATTTCGTATATATATAGGTAGAATATACACTGTATTATGACTTAAGATAATTTTTATCCCAATATAGTGAGTAGATCTCGCGGAATAAAGTTATTCCACGCAGGCGAAGCCGCGGACGAGAAGCTAATTACTAACATATGAATGTTAGTAATTAGCTTTTTGGTATACAAAATATAACCTTGTATTTTTAACATATATTTAACTACAGAATTCTAAAAATTACAACACTCAAAGCAAATACGTAAGGAAAGGTTACCTATCGCATATGAAACAATACAGATCAACAGGTAATGAATGTGCTTTCAACTGCATAGTTGCGGTGAGACTGCAGAGGGCGGGAGTGTAATGGATATTGCAGGACGGTTAAGGAGATCAGTCACCATAATGCATCATTGAGTTCGAATGAAGGTTTACTGGTTACGCCTTCTGATTGATTATCGAACGTCTATCGGGCTCAAGCGACTCCGTTTACACAAAGTCACTACGGCCCGTATTTCAGAATATTGCTCAAGCGAAGATCTGCGTTTGAGCATGTTTAGAAAGAGATACCGCTATACAAGTTACATAAAACTCTCCCTTTTTAACTGTCCTCAAGCGGAGATCTCTGTTTAACATCATCATCAGCCCGTAAACATCCCACTGCAGGGATATAGGCCTTCCCTCGTATAATGAGAGTGTATGTCCTCCTCTCCGACATAAATGTCCATAGTTTTGAACTCAAATAGAGGTCACAGATATATTGTCAGTCTGAGGATTATGAAGGGATGACTCTAAGCCCGCTATTTCAAGAGATCTCTTGCCCTTGCATTGGGTGTGCTTGGCGGAATAAATAGTTAAAAGGGTGGTAACCACTCAGGGGGCTTACTGACATAAGGTAAGATGCTTACTGTGGATGGCAACGACTACTCTGACTCGCACAAATCACACAGTCATTTCAAATGGGTCAAATAAACGATTCTTATTCTTTATTCTTATATTTAACGACCTGTTTGGTATAGTGGTTAGAAACTCTGCTACTATACCAAATGGTCGCGTTTTCGAATCCCGCTAGGGGCATATGTTTGTATGATGAATACAGACATGTATTCCCGAGTTATTGATGTTTTTCATTTATACATTTATTTATTTATATATTATAAATGTATGTGTAGTTTATCAACCATCTGGTATCCATAACACAAGCCTAGATGCTTACTGTGGACCTAGATGGCGCTGTGTGTTTGTGCAAAGACATTTGTTATTTATATTTTAGAAGTACGTCCCCTTAACGAGTTTATTGGAGATCGACGAGCTTGTATCAACAAATCCGACTTGCTTTTCTAAAGAACTATGTTTCTTTGACACAAGATATTTTCTACAGTATTGCTGTCCTTTTTTGAAAATTTACTATTGTTACAAGTCATACATTGATTGCTTTGCTATCTCTACTACTGAGTGAGGATTGGTGGATTTATGTCAGATTCACTCACTTCACTCCCACATCTTACAGCAATATAGTGAACTCAAGTGAAATATTGGAAGACACTTACCTATAAATCAGAATCTGGTATCTCAAAGAGAATAAATCTGTGTTACAGATCGCCAAGTTCTTATCCCTCGGATTGATTTGAAAAACAATTCAAACTTTAAGCTTTATTTCAACGCAAGATACATGTGTCATTTGGTGAATATCAATTTAATTGTAATGGAAATAACAATCTAATGGAATGGAAAGTCCGAGGTAGCTGGAAAGGGAAATTATCTGCGGGAAAAGAATATATCTTTTTATTTTATAAGATAATTATTTTGTCCACAGTGTTTATAAAAAAAATACAGTTACATAATTTTGGGAACTCTTAAAATTGCACCAATTTAGACTTAACATGAACAAGACTGATTAAAACAAATATATTCGCAAAGAAAATACTTGTAGAAATATAATTTATGGTTGATTGTATACACATCAATGTGAAGAGAATGAAAAAAACAATATAATAGTAATGCAATAGGTCGGGTGCATACAAAGCATGCTTATCCCTTAGATTGTATTTTTATTATAACACTTTATTGCATACAAAAAAAAAACAATTACAATGATACTTAGCTATTAATAAAAAAGATATAAAAAAGGCGAGCTTATCCCTTAATTTTATTATAACGACCTGTTTGGTGTAATGGTTAGCAACTCTGACCACTATACCAAAAGGTTGCGGGTTCGAATCCCGCTAGGGGCATATGTTTGTGTGATGAATACGGACATGTGTACCCGAGTTATGGATGTTTTCATTTATAATAAGTATTTATTTACAAAAAAAAATGTATTTATGTATTATATCAACCATCTGGTATCCACAACACAAGCATATAGTTGCTTACTGTGGAACTAGATGGCGCTGTGTGTATGTCTAAGGATATTTATTATTATTATTATTATTTATTATCCCTAAAAAAAATATGTTCCAGCAAACTCCACATAGGACGATAACAATAGGGACGGTGAACATAGAGTGCATACAAATAAAAAGTAAAATAAAAATAAGAAAATAAATATTACAAAATAATAAGTACGTAAATAAGTCTACCAATATATAAATGAATATATAAATAAAAAATGGTTTTATTGGGAAATTAATTTTTATCTTTAACTAATATACATAATTAATACCTGTTGCCCACAATTTTGATCGCGCGGAATATTTCAACGAACGATTTTGTTGAAATATTTTTTTTGCTGAACCTATGTTCAGCAAAAAAAAATTGCCTTAATCCAGATCCTAAGGAAATTTCATCAAAAATCTTTCACATTTATAATGTTAGTTGGATTAGTTGGAAATTGGATAATTATGAGTTACACTTAGTGTCAGGATGATTCGACAATAGATTTTCATCCTCTTACACGTCCACACTTCTGCATTGTTGGGAGTGGGTATGGGCCATTATCCACCATGCGGGCCAAATGTGGCTTTTTGTCAGACTAGTGACCACCTCACAGTCAGTGTTCTTAAGCCATCGACTTGGCTTAACGACTGCCGTCAATTGAAACAATACCGGTTCCGATTATTTAACGTGCCCTCGGAAGTACGGAAACACTCATATTAAAATGCCACTAGTGGTCACCCATCTAAGGGCTGACCGCGCCAGACGTTGCTTAACTTCGCTTATAGAAACGAATAGCGATTGCGACTGCGCCACAGATCCTTTACTGAATGATCAATCATCATCAACTGTATATTTTTTGATACAGTAACATATGATTAAAACCAAGAGGAAATTCGTGTAATGGAATTTTTACTCATCCAACATTAAATATAAATAAATATATATTTCGGATACACCAATAATAATAATAATAGAAATACACCAATCATCTAGTTCCAAACTAAGCAAAGCTTGTACTATGGATACTTGATAACGGATAAACATACATAAATATTAATATAAACATCCATGACTCGGGAATAAATGTTCGTATTCATCACACAAACATATACCCGTCGCGACAGGATCACCACTATCACTGCACCAAACGGTCGTCAACATTGCTTAACACGTTAACTGCTGCGACGCAGACACAATTGAAAATCAATTGTGACCGGCGTGGCGCTCAAAGGCTTAACTTTGGTAATCGAAATCGAAAAGCGAATGCGACTGTGTGACTTGATTATTGTTAAACATTACCTATTTCAATGAAGTCGCGTAACTCTATCTCCATAACAATAACCACGACATTTATCTTTCTAACTAAAATTTAATATTTTTCATAATCGCCAAACTTCAGCGACAACTACATTAAAGCATACTAAAAACTTTTAAGCTACCTTCAAAACTTTTTAAGCTTTTAACTTAACATGGGACAAGCTTATGTCAAAACAGCGAGCGTAGTGTCATGCAGTGTTCTCATTGAGTGGGTAAAGGCAGACGAGGCATTTCCTGTGTAAATATATTTATAAGGTGAAATATTTATAATAACATTATAAATGTATGTGTATAATATAATTATCTAGAGCTTGAAATATTTATCTTAATTAATCAGGTTGTATGTACTAAGCTAAGAAAATACAATACTTAAAAGATAATATATATATCATATTTACAATTTAACCGCCTCCGTGGCTCAATTTAAACAACATTGGGTTTACGATTCGGAGGTCGCGGGTTCGATCCCCAGCGGGGTACATGTTTATGTACTCGGTTTGGTTGGTGGTAGGGCATTATAAATGTCCGCCTGGCTAGCTACCACCATCTTATCTAAATCTGCCGCCAAGCAGCAATGTTGTGTTCCGGTTGTCAGAGATAAGATAGCCAGTCCCCCAAATGTGTTGGGGTTTCCGGGTCAGTACGCTTCCACCTTCGACCTCATCTTCACTTAACATCAGGTGTGATTGAGGTCAAGTACCAATCCGTTGCGCATAAAAAAAAAACAACTATAAAAATTGTATCGCCTCGAGCTCTCCTACTTGCGGCGTCCCCTGCACGCTAGCCGCGTTGCCCCGCTGCACAGCCGGGCTTAGTCTTTCTGTAAAGAAGGCGCCCGCCCTGAGGTCACCTGACGCTTGGATTAGCAAATCCGACACCTCTTTTATGAAACTGGCTATAGGAAGTGACATAGGAATCTACATATAATAATCTTCTTAGTTGTATACAATTGGTTATCAGTTTGTTAAGTTAAAATTGACAAAATTACTTTCAGAACAATGTTTTTCCAATTTTAAAGACTATGGATCGAATATTGCATGGCATGTCGCATTGATAGTCTGCCAATATTAAATGAACTAGATATTATAATAAATAAATAATAAATAAATATTTCGGACACTTACACCAATCATCTAGTCCCAAACTAAGCAAAGCTTGTGCTATGGATACTAGATAACGGATAAACATACATAAATATTTATATAAACATCCATGACTCGGGAACAAAATGTTCGTATTCATCACACAAACATTTACCTATCGCGGGATTCGAACCCGCAACCGTTGGTTTCGCTGACAGGGTCACTATCCACTACACCAACCGGTCGTCAATTATATATAGACTTATTTTGATATTAAACTCTATTATATTTAGCCGACTTCAAAATGTTTACTCACGTATTTCTTCATATAACGCAAAGTTCTTCATATAACAGTGATTAATTACGATAGTGAAGATAAAAAATTACGAATTGAGAAATAGGCGTCTCAGTAAAGTTACTTTTTTTCTACTATTGGTTGGGTTTTTTTTATTAATAAGGTTTTATTTGTTTATACAATACTAGCTTTCCGCCCGCGGCTTCGCCTGCAAGGAACAACTTTATCGCGGAAATTTGTTAATCCCGCGGGAACTACTCACACATTTCATCGGGATAAATGTCCTATTTCTTAATCCAGGGTATGTTTTACCTATGTCCCAAATTTCATTCAAATCCGTTCACTCGTTTCGCCGCAGTTACTACAAACAAACAAATAAACAAACAAACATTCAACTTTCGCGTGTATAATAATAGTTAGATCTGAGATCTGTTTCTACTATATCCTGGTGAATAAACGATTACCTTAGCATCTTAATATGTATATTAGTCTTTATTACCTAGACGTTGATATGTATTAGATACTTAAATTGGTTTGCATAAACATAATCTTTGAAAACTTATTTGCATTATGGCAAGAGAACAAAGTTTTTTTTTTTTACGCGCAACTTGACACCTAATGTTAGATGAAGATGAGGCCGAAGGCGGATGCTTACTGACCCAGAAACCCCATCTTATTTTGGGAACTGGATATCTTATCTCTGGCAACCAGAACACAAGACTGCTATTAATATTGCTGTTTTGGTGGCAGATATAGATAAGATGGTGGTAGTTAGAAAGGCTGACATTTAAAATGCCCTACCACCAACCAAACTGAGTACTAAACACGAACCCCGCTGGGGATCGAACCCGCGACTTTCGATTCGTAAACCCTATGCTGTTTACATTGAGCCACGGAGTTTAGACTTATATTCCTACTTTATTATATTTTGATAATGATATATGATTAACGAAGAAAAAAATACTCCAATTTCATAGGTAAAGACCCAATACATACAAATACCTACGTACTACTTACGTCATTACTACGTCACTTAAACAGTTATTATTCAAATGGTAAAGTTATAACTTCGTTGACACCAATAGTTGTTACAAACTCTCGATTTATACAACTTGCTACCTATCCGTCTGTCTGTACGAACGTCGCAGTTCATTAACATTTACTTACCTACAGCACAGCCGTGCAAACCCTGGGATTGTACAATTTACAGTTCGTTACACTTCTCGCAGTTCTCTCAATCTCGATTAAATACTTACTACATTCTGTACTATAGAATAGATAACTCAAGTAGTTGGTCTCCCTCAAGTTTTCCTCGCCAGACGTTGGCTAACGTAATTTGCCTCGACGTCACTCTCCGCGCTGAAGTGTTTATCGAAACTTTATGTTTATGACGAAAGTATATACTAACTTTGTAAGTTATGTGTCAACCATCTTAGGGAATGTATGCCGCGCGAATTTGGAGGAGTACTGCTTACAGAAAAGGGACAATATGCTGCCTTTCTAATTGGAATCGCCTTTTGCGTTAATTATTATTATCATTATTATTAAATTCTTTATTGCACACAAAAATAAAATACAAAGAACATTTAACATAGATGATGAAGTGTACAAAGGCGGTGTTATCGCTGATAGCGATTTCTTCCAAACAACCTCAGTTAAAGAAGATTTTTAAAAAGCAGTTGGATAGTACAAAGTAAAAAGTGAATAACTTTAAATATATAATGTTAATATTATTAATGTCGGATGTCGTTCTCAGTAGTGTAGAATAGGACTGTCCAATCAACTGCCTTGGATATCTAACGTGACCATTTATTCTACGAACTTGGGACGAATGATGGTGTAGTGAATAGTGACCCTGTCAGCGAAACCAACGATTGGGGTTTCGAATCCCGCGAGGGGTATATGTTTGTGTGATGAACACGAACATTTAGTATCCATAGCATAAGCTTTGCTTAGTTTGGGAGTAGGTGATTGGTGTAAGTATCCGAAATATTTATTTGTTATTATTATTATTATTTCCCTCGAAACGGGACATCCACAGATTTTAGGTAACTCTAAAAACTTGGTAGTTTTTAGAGCTCCCAGTGCCGTTGTATTTTGTGTAATAAACGATGTATGATTTATGAAATACTTATGTTTTATTGTCAATAGACCAAGTACTTTTAAAACTAGACCAAGTAACATTAGCATGCAAAGTCAATTACTGGTAAAATCGTAGTTTTAAAATGCTGGTGTGTGAGACCGGCGTCATCAACAATTTAAGTCAAATTGACGTCACTGGTGGCGGGTTAAATTAATTCATTGTGACTGTTTTGGTATCTCTACACGAAGTCGTAGCATATTCCTATAGGCGTTGTGTTTAAGACCTCTACAAACAGGACTAAAGACTGCAAATAGGCCAGCTATCTCCTACCGTGGATGTTGTAAAAGGCAACCGCCTTGAAACGTACCTACCACAGCATGTTGACAGACAGTAACGTTATGTATTATTTTTAACCCCCGAAGAAAGGCGACGGCTGTTATGTATTTGACGGCGTTATGAATGTGTGTTTGTGTGTATGCGTGTGTGTGCCTTTGTTCATGTAAGTGCTTACTTCCTTAAGTACGGAAAGAAGTCAGTAAGTACCTTATTAATACGTGGTAGGATTTGAGTGCGGCTTTTTATACTAAAGTTTAAACGAGGGGACGGATTATATTCGATGAAAATCGGCTAAGCCGTTTATTATTTAGCTTTTAACACTGTTTTGGTGTATTTCTAAGGTTACATTTAGTTAGGAAGGCCACATGGACGCGCCAAAGGAACGGACATACAAAAATACACTCGAAAAACATTACCCTCCTTCCTTGGGCAGTCGGGTAAAAATAATTGATATCAGATTATATGTTAAATAATATTGTAAACAGATGCTGAGCGCTGTCCCTCAAGATCCAAGTTTGACCTAGTTTGAGAGTCAGAATCCATGTTATATTAGTTTGTAAAGTTTATGTTTACCCATGAGCAGAAAACCCTTTGAACATTTTTGTAAAATAAACATAATTATATAGCACACAATTTGTATATGTCCTCTGTGCTTTTCAGAGTGGATTGACTAGGTTATGCAAGGTTGCTCTGGATGCTACCGTGGAGTCCCATGCAGTGGAGCTCCCCTCGCGAAGCGTTTCCTGTAATCCAGGAAATGTCTGCTATAACGAACCGTCTTTGTTATCAATTGAAATCCTAATTAAACCATTTGCCTACGTCGTACATAATATTGGGTCATTACCTATGAAATTGGAGTTTTTTTCTTCGTTAATCATATGTACCAATTCCTGCGATTTTCAAAGCTATATCCAAATTTGTTTTTATTTGGAAAATGGAATATTATTTCAAGGTTTCACATTAAATGTTTTTTAATTTCTGAGCGAAATCACATAAGAAAAAAAATTTGAACAGAGCTCTTTTCATGTGCTTCTCATAATCATTTCTTAGATTCGCTGAAACTTTTATAAAGCGGTTACTTTTAAAAATTACGGATTTGCCGTTCCCAAAAAAAAAATCAAAAATGTTTGTATGGAGAAAACAGTCTTAATGAAATTCTTTATACAAAACGCCAATTTCATAGGTAAGGACCTAATACAAGCCTAGTTGCTTAGTATGGAACGAGATGACACTGTGTGTTTAGAATATCCAAGGATATTTATTTACTAAAATTAAACAAACTAAGCTAAAGGTCACGCAACGAGCAATGTGATCGAATCAGAAATGAAGACATCAGTAGACGAACGAAGATCTCTGACATGGTCCAGAGGATTAGCAAGTTGAAGTGGCAGGGGGCAGGGCATACAGCTCGAAGAACTGATGGTCGGGGGGGCATTAAAGTTCTCGAGTGGAGACCTCGCACCGATAAGCTCAGCGTAGGACGTGCACAGACGGTGGATAGACGATAAAGGTGACTGATAAAGGTCGTTGGAAGCAGGCCGCTTCCAACCGGTCACTCTGGAATTCTATGGGGGAGGCCTACGTTCAGCAGTGGACGTCCTGTGGCTGATATGATGATAATGTTAATGAAACAAACTAAAGAATACCGCCTCCGTGGCTCAATGTAAACAACATTGGGTTTACGATTCGGAGGTCGCGGGTTCGATCCCCAGCGGGGTACACGTTTAAGTACTCGGTTTGGTTGGTGGTAGGGCATTTTAAATGTCCACTTGGCTAGCTACCACCATCTTATCTAAATCTGCCGCCAAGCAACAATGTTAATAGCATTGTTGTGTTCCGGTTGTCAGAGATAAGATAGCCAGTCCCCCAAATGTGTTGGGGTTTCCGGGTCAGTACGCTTCCACCTTCGTCCTCATCTTCACTTAACATCAGGTGTGATTGAGGCCAAGTACCAACCCGTTGTGCATAAAAAAAAAAAAAAAAAAAACATTGGGTTTACAATTCGGAGGTCGCGGGTTCGCCACACATTCGTGATTCGTGGCTAATTTAACTATCTGCCTAAAACATGTACACTATTACAATGTAGGCTGTGAAGGTTCTACATTACATAACAAATAACTATACCCATCTACAAGACGCCCGATACAAACTCAAAGGCTGTGAAAATAATAATCACTTTATAGAAAGGCTTTGATGTTGTCACTCCATACTCCCAGAGACAAGCGCGAGTAGGAAAATGATCGTCAAGTTTCATACATAAGCTGTTGTTTAGAGAGGGGATTTCATTACATTCAAAATATTATATCCTTACCTATGAAATTGGCGTTTTGTATGAAGAATTTCATTAACACTGTTTTCTCCATACAAACATTTTTGATTTTTTTTCGGGAACGGCAAATCCAAATTTAGCTAAACTTTGTGTGTATTATCGGATAACATTAAGTTTTTAAAAGTAAATAATTATGGGAAGCACATGAAAAGAGCTCTGTTCAATTTTTTTTTATTATGTGATTTAGCCCAGAAATTAAAAAATATTTCATGTGAAACCTTGAAATAATATTCCATTTTCCAAATAAAAAACAAATTTGGATATAGCTTTGAAAATCGCAGGAATTGGTACATATGATTTAAGAAGAAGAAAAAACTCCAATTTCATAGGTAAATACCCAATTTATATTAAAGTATTAATTATTTCATTAATGAAAATTGTAAGAGTTATTACTCTGGATACAGGTGCTCTTTGGTTTGAAGACTTTAGTTCCGTTCGAGTCCGGAAAAGCGATGATTTCTTAAAGATCTATCGTCAGCTTATCACAGCTTATCGTCAGCACATCTCTGGTAACAAAACAGCTGGCAGCTACCTCGGGTAGCGTATCAGAATTGTTATACAACGAGATAACGCTGCCAGTCTTTTGGGCACCCTCCCACACGGTACGGCTCCTAGAAACGTTTACCTATCATAATGAAGGAGAAGAAGGTGGTGAGAGAGAGCTGATGCTTACTTTGCTCAGCAGCTGAGCTTATGCATTCAGCGGGGCAATAGCGCTAGCGTACTTGGTACTATGCCTCACGGTAGCGTGTTGGACGGCGTATTTTTTCTAAAAGATATAGGTATTTTCAATAGTGTTTTATAAATTTGTTGTTTCTTACTTACTTAAATAAATGTATTTTTAGGTACTCACTACACAGGAGAAAAATGTTTCAGTCAGCTTCCGTGCTATAAATAGTCGAAAAAAAAACACGTGAGAATTTATTATCATAATCAGGCAGTATGTCCACTGATGGACACTGACTTTCTGTATAACGACATCTTACTACATAATATATAGCAAAGGTAGAAGTCGTCTCCTTAATTACTCGTATTTAACGAGGTTCTTTTGTTATAAAGGAGGACTTGGGATCATTACGGTGTAGATTTACAGCGCTGTGTACCTACGTTTGTAAAAGGGACCGAAGCCAAGTGCGAGTTGTTTTAATTACAGTTTCATACTTACATTTACAGAATTAAGTATGATATTAGACCAAAATCTGAGTTACTTGAGCTTTTTGTGCACAATGGGTTAGGGCTTGATCTCATTCACAAGATGTTAAGTGAAGATTTGTATTAGGATACGATGGGATTGGCATTGTCACTCTCTGTACAAAAAGCCCTAAATTAAATAAAGATTTAAAAAGAAAAAAGAAAAAGTTAAGATGAGACCGAAGATGGAAGCCTGATCATTTGGAGCCTAGATTATTTATGGGACTGAATATCTTATCTCAAACTACCGGAACATAATTATGTTATCAAGAATGTTGCTTAACGGCAGGCTTAGGTGCTGGTGGCACATGAACCTCGCTAGGCATCGAACCCGCAACATCTGTTTTGTTTAACTTAAAATAAAGACTTTAGAAGGACTATAACGTGTTGCTTACTCTGCTAAATCAAGGAGAAGACTATTAAGATAATCGAGAACTTCTCTATGAATCTCGATTTTTGCTGAGCGAATCATCATCAAGTCTGCCTTCAGGCAGGTATCCTGGTTTTTAAGGGACAGTCGAATATTGACAAAGATTGAGGGTTGTGTTGAAACCTGCCAATTTAAATGATTTTAATTTGATTTGTAATGATTAATCTGTATAACTTAGATATAATTAGGTTATTAGAACAATGCACATCTGGCTTTCTTTCACCGCTTCTTTTCCCACAGATGACTTCCCTTACCGATATAGTAGTAGCTGGACATGCTGACTGACAGAGAAATGCTTAAGCCCTATTTTTATTTCCAATAGATTTAAATTGACATTCAACAAATGATATCATGTATCTTACGTTGAAGTAAATGCTTGAACTTTGAAATTATTAAGAAACTTACTCCAAGTCCTCCTAGTGGAAGGAATCGTACCCAGAAGGCTAGTTACATTGTCCCGCAGTACAGCAGATACACTTCATGGTATATAGTCTAAGCATTTCCACGTCCATCGGCGCGGATATGTGATCTTCAGTGAGACTGGAGCTTCTCCGATGGTGGGACTGATTGGTGGGAGTGCGGAGTCTCCCCGCAGACAATGGATCACCTATTATCTTGCTCCGCACGTCAAAGCTGTCCCTTTGACGACCTCCTTAACGCCACAAAGAGTACTGGTAGAGTGGCTAAGTTTTGGTCCAATAAAATTTGAAATCTGCCCCGACTCTAAAAGAAGTGTGAGACGTCTACAATTCCAGCGATGTACTTATTTTTGAATTTCATTTAATAAGGTGGTGACTAAAAATTTTATGATTAGTTCCCGAAAGTAAGTCTGCGGATGTAGTACACAGAGGTTCTTCGTAGTGAAAATTTTTGTGTAGAACAATGACAATTATAATTGCAAAAGGTATTCAGAGTAATGAATAATAATAATAATTTTTTCAATACCTAAGTTTACAATAAGATAATTTTAATAACTAGGGTTATGGAGAATGCATTTGAAATCATCTAGAATAGTAGACCTAACTAAATCTAAGCACCAAAAATGTCTTCAGGTACATATTTCAGAAGAACCTTAGTAGTATAGATTGTATGTTCAAATTACTTTAAGATTAAGTATTTCTTAAGTATCATAAACTTTATCACTTGATAGTCTTAAAAGAATGTTATTTTATCTATCTAAGCACGTCAGAGAATATAAAACACTAAGTTACATGTTCGTAGCTCGCTCGCCATAAAAATATGCTGATAAACTGCTACTACGAGCTACGGCATGTGCCGCTACGGCGTAGCACTTTGCCGCGGCTATCACAATAGGGTATCGTATTTTATTTACAAAGCTTTTGTCGAGGGTTTTGTACCAAGAAAGTGATATTTCCCTCCATCCCTTTCAGAAATCCTGCATATTAATGCATTTTGACGACCAATTGATGTATAGTGGGTAATGACTCTGCTATTGATCCCAAAATTCCGCGTGATAAGTGTTTATGTGATGACTACGAAATAAAATGACCCTCTTGTGTAGACTATAATTTTAGAGAGCTACGGATGATGAAATAATATTCAGTCGCAGTTAATAATTTAATTATTTATAAAACCGGCTAAGTGCGTGTCAGTCTACAGTGTAGGGATCCGAACTTGCCCTCACAATATACGAACTTTTTGTTGTTTGTCAAATAATTTCCAACGGAAAGCGCATTTTATTAGTTTTTCGGGTTCGCAATCGGGTTTTTTGGTTTTTCTGGTTCCGATGTCAACAAAGAACCCTTAATAGTTTACCTATATTCGTCTCTCTGTCTGAGGCTTAAAATAGTATTCGATTTAGTGTACTGTTTAAGAAATATTAAGCTTTAAAAAGCAAATTTTTGTTAGAGTCTAGTGTTACGCCCCTGTAAAAGCTAAACAAAACTAAAACTAAGCTGGGTATGCCAATACCTTCTATTTCACTTACCCAATATGTCCTATTCTATATCCAGTATAATGAAGTTAAAAAGAAAAATATTAGATAGGTATAATATACCCAGTATAATAAAGTTAAAAAGAAAAATATTACAGGTAAGTAGGTTTTACAGATTAATGAGTATTTTGTACTTTGCGGGCGTCATTGAGGTGTTTAATGTATGTATGTGCATAGAGGAATAACACTACCCGGTATGTGGCTGGAGAAACAAATAAACATTAATTAAGACGAATCTAATAACACCTTCCATTTCGAAATCGGTCAAGCCGGTAAAAATAGAACTTAGAAAGGTAAGGTACAGGAGGTAACATAAAAATCTACATCTCTCAATATTGAACAACCAACAATTGATAAAACAACCGACACCAATACGATTCCGTTCTTTATATTCAGAGCGCGTCATCAGATGTTACAAGTTTACATTGGATTACTCTGTCTATCAAACGAAAAAACAAAATAAATCGTCAAAACTGGTTAACATTTGACGAAAATAGAGATGAACATGCTTAAAATATATTCAATTTAATTTTTTTAATTGACTAACTGAGGATTGTGTCTAATGATTTTTGTGACCCTTTGTGCTTCGATGATTTATGTGTGACCATGAAGACTCTTATTTTGAAGGATTTCCACCTACTTACAATGTACTTAATAATGTTATGTACGAAGTGAGAATTTATCTTGTTTAATATTATTATAATAGAAAATTAAAATGACAACCTGTTTGGTGTAGAGGTATAGCTACTATACCAAATGGTCGCGGGTTCGAATCCCGCTAGGAGCATTATGTTTGTATGATGAATACAGACATGTGTTTCCGAGTTATGGATGTTTTTCATTTATACATGTATTTATTTACAAAAAAAATGTATTTGTATATGTATGTATTTATATGTATTTGTGTAGTTTATCAACCATCTAGTATCCATAACAAAAGCCTAGATGCTTACTGTAGACCTAGATGGCGCTGTGTGTTTGTGCAAAGACATAGACATATCTTAAAATTAGTAATACAATACCGAATAAATATTTTTTGTTAAGCTGTTGATTCTGTATGAATAAATAAAGAAATTAATTAATTGACTGGAAAAATGGTAAAAACAGCCTCTTTCAAATTTAAACAAAGCAAAAAGAGCCCACCCTGATGATAAACCCTATAAAGAAAAAAAACAATGACCAAAATCGGTCAACAATTGACGATAATATGGGTGAATATACATAAAAAATACATATGGTTGATCATAGATTCTCTTCCATTTTTAGAACCCTTCCTAGGGTATTCGAGTAAAAATAAGTACCACCAAAATAAGTAGGTACTCGATACTTCAGCAGAATAAGTCCAGAGTGGGCTTCATTGTCCTGCTATCCAAGTCATTATATTTATTACGTTTAAGTGAGTAGCCCGAGGGCATAAACATTGGCAGGGGAATTGAGGAAATTAATTACAAACCAACATTTAATTTATTATGGAATTTTGCGAAAATTTTGTGGAGAAACGACGCCATTTGGAAATATACTTATCTGGGTCATAGGACTATTTCTTTTATCTCCATTATTGTTATTCGAAAACGTTCTTTAAAAGTACCTTTAATTTTTATGAAACACACATTTATGTATACATTACACTTTTCATAAAGGATCATCATCATTATATCAGCCGAAAGAGGTCCACTGCTGGACAAAGGCCTCCCCAAAGATATCCACAACAATCGGTACTGCGGTGTTTGCATCCAGCGGCTTCCCGAGATCTTTACGGTCGGTAACCTCGTGGGGGTTCTGCCCACGCTGCGTTTTCGGATGCGTGGACGCCACTCGAGAACCTTTCCACCCCAACGG
This sequence comes from Oegoconia quadripuncta, assembly GCA_949316235.1. NCBI lineage: Eukaryota > Metazoa > Arthropoda > Insecta > Lepidoptera > Autostichidae > Oegoconia > Oegoconia quadripuncta. The sequence goes on along the minus strand of OX438748.1, from coordinate 16,693,167 downwards.
GCGTCGGAGGACCAAACTAGTGAAATGTATACATAGACGCCTATACCTAGCTCTAACTAACCCTTTTGCATTTGTAATGCATATTCATTTGAGACAGATATATTTTCTTAATATCGTCTTGGAGAATGAACGTATCATTTCACCGCTCCTGCACTATCAAAGCCTGTACTATGTGTACTTCCTCCTTCGTTCCTTCGTCATAATTTTATAAATTACCTGTACAAATATTCAGTATATATATTAAACAATGTTTAATTTTATCTACATGCAACTGTTATATTTAGTTATATGGATGGATTTGCACAACTAGTACAACTTTCCGCATCGCGTCGGAGGCTCTTGACGTTGGGCTCCTCTGAAAACCAGCGCTGTAACAATTGCTACAGCATATGCTGAGATGGAGTCCATTTTTGACATCACACTGCACTCACCGCATCTGTTTCTGTATATTTTTATTAATATTGCTGTTGCCATAGTGTGATGTCAAATAAATATATATCTATGTCTATGTAGAACTTATAATCTTAATATCTTTATTGTACACAAAATTGTTACATAAATATGCATTGTATATAAAATGTTATAATTATAATTTTTTTTTTCATAACTATAATTCAATATCAAATTCAAATTATTAATTCAATATCAACTAGTGAATCATTTTCAATATCAGTTAAAAGTTTGATAAAATCTTGTATACTTTAAGAACTATCGAGTGAAATAACTTATTCCACCGAGTGTACCTGTAAGTACAGTTATCCTGTGGGTTTCTTGCGCCGCTTCTTTTCCCACAGATGATTTCCCTTTCCGAAGCGGTAGTAGCTTGGACATACTGACTGACAGATAAATGCAATATGCCCCTTAATTTCCAGTAGTTTTGAATTGACATTCAACAAGTAATATCATGTATATTAACGTTTGAAGTTTATACGAGTATGATTTTTTTAGGCTCAACGGGTTGATACTTGACCTAAATCACACCTGATGTTAAGTAAAGATGAGGTCGAAGGTGGAAGCGTACTGATCCGGAAACCCCAACACATCTGGGTGACTGGCTATCTTATCTCTGACAACTGGAACACAACAATGCTATTAACATTGCTGCTTGGCGTCAGATTTAGATGGTGGTAGCTAGCTGGGAGGACATTTAAAATGCCCTACCACCAACCAAATCGAATACTTAAACATGTATCCCGCTGGGGATCGAACCCGCGACCTCCAAATCGCAAACCCAATGTTGTTTATATTGAGCCACGGAGGTATGTACGAATAAATAACTGGTCTTTAATGTTCCAAAAACCTGTATCTATCAAAAACATTTTTATCAGATTAAAGTCTTAGCCCACTACAAGTTAAATACTTAAAAATATACATCCAGGAAACCCCCGGGTAGTTCCCTGGATGTCTGCCAATAACTGCGGGTTTCTTTGCCAAACCCGTCTCCGATGTAATGCGGGCTCTAACGCGGTGTGCTTACTGACGTGTACATTGAGTTCTAAAATTAATTTTACTGTGAACTCGCCTTGTGAGTGTTAGTAGATTATATTTAATCAACTTGAAGGGAATGAAAGGAGCAGTACTCGTGGCGTAGTTGCACGTTACGATTAGCAAAGTTAAGCAACGTCTGGCGCACGGTAAACAGGCGATGTCCATTTTTTTCAACTGAAGGCAATCATGAAGTAGCCTTCATGATTGCCCCATCATTAAATATGCCCCAGACTAGCGTCTGGGGCATATTTAAATGACTGGAATATACCGACTATCCGGTGGCTACCAGCCACCGTAGCATGACAGGCGCGATAAACGTTTACGTCGCGGGAGATAATAATTATCCTGCTCATTCACTTGGATGAAATATAGAACTACCCCACTGTCACAATGAACTATGTCATGCTACGCAGGCCATCTTTTTTTTTATTATTGACTGGATTCGCGTTTGACCACAATCTCACCTGATGGAAAGTGACTATGTAGTCGAAGATGAAGCACGCGATCCCAGTTAATACCTATTCACTCTGCTCTTAAAGATCCCAAGGTTGCAGGATTCAGGAAAGACTGACGCCGGAAGGGAGTTCCATACCTTGGCTGTTCGGATGATGAATGAAGAATCGAACTTCTTAGTGCGAATGTGCGGTATATTAACTATATACGGGTGGAATCCCTCCCCACGCCTAGTGGTCCGAAGATAAAAGTCTGACATAAATTCTACACTGGGTTTCCGTGGTGGACTAAAGCTCATAGCCTCTCACAGTGAGTGAAGGCTAAACCCCAGAATGCATATCAGGTAAGGTAAGTAATTTCTTAAAAGGAAACCTTTGCGTGTTTTTTATCATCATATCAGCCATAGAACGTCTGCTGCTGAACATGGCTCACCTCCATAGATTTCCAGAGCTACCGATTGGAAGCGGCCAGTCTTCAGCAACTTCGGCCACCTTCATCAAGTCGTCTGTCCACCTTGTAATGGCCATCAATACTAACTATACTCGTACTATGCGAAGGTATATTTGTTTCTCTTCGCGTAGTTACGAAGCATCATATCAGAAGTCATTCCACTGTTGGGCTACAGCCCTCATAGTTGAACTCACATTTGAACGACAAAGACTATACTATAATAATTTCAATTTGACATAGCGATATTGCCAATTTTCTCATTTTAGGGATCGCCTCAGCCGATTCTGTTTTGAAAGTAAACCCGTAATGAATCAAACATTTTCGAAGTAAATTATTTGTATGCCTACTATTAAAAGAAATAGCAATAAAACCAAGAAGTAGAATTCCTTTGGGCAAACTTACAGCCTGCAATGCATCGCCTGGGGACGTAACCGCTTCAATAATAAATCAGTAAGTCGACTTTACAAAATATGACCCTGCCCCGACTACAGTTTTCTCCTCTACAATTTTAATAACGTACCTAAATCCAGTAATGGAGGTCTGTCGAACCGTTCTCATAAATTTTCTAACTTCTAGTGAGGCAGTTGAAAAATTAGTAGGTTTTAAAGAAAGAAAGAAAAATGTATTCACCGTATAGTCCAGTAAGGATACACTTTTAATTTCCTATAATCTTAAAGGCCGTGATTTTGCACATGGATGGAATACCTGTCAATGATAGAATAAAAATATTTTCTAACAAATCGGTGGCTTGCTTTAGATATGGTATACGTATTTAGTAATAAAACAGGCTATTATATTAAAATTTAATTGAATTACCATTCTGAATTTTAACTTTTACCAATTTTGCATGTTGGTGGTAGGGCTCTTAAATGTCCGCCTGGCTAGCTACCACCATCTTAGCTAAATATGCTGCCAAACAGCAATGTTAATAGCATTGTTGTGTTCCAGTTGTCAGAGATAAGATGGCCACTTCCCACAAAAGAAACAATATGACAAAGACTGACACATGCACAACGCCCGCACTATCATACCCATATTTTTTTATAAAATTTTATAAATAAATTTGGCGGAAGGAAATGTTTTAGAATACATAACAATGAAGTTATTTAATATTAACCTACAAATAGTATAGTTTAATAACTTGTATCTGATTTCGTGCATAGGTTGGCGCCTGTTACATAAGCTATACAATAGGTAGGTACATAATTAGATATACAATATTCAAGATAACTTCAAACTAGGGTGTACTTAACTTCACATAACTTTGGCGTTCAAACCTACATAATGTCAAGTTTCCTTCCATATACCCACGAATGCTTGAAGACTGTACGGTAATCTCTGTGGCAATAGGCAGGCTGTATTTATTGGCAACTGTTTATGTTTTTGTTACTTAAGTATGGCAACGGTGTCGATTCAGATGTACACTAACTAAACTAAAACCAGTTTTAGAGTAGTACTGTCTCTTTCTCCCTGGAACAGTACGATGCGCCGTCATCACTCCAAAACTGGTTTTAGTTTAGTTGGTGTACATCCGAATCGACACCGCTATCTAAATAAAAAAAATAAATAAAAAAAAAATAAAAAAATTCATAACAATTTTGATGTAGATACAACAACAAGATAGAACAATTTAATACCTTCTAATCCCGTTATACTAACAAAATTTCAATGTAATGTACTTTTTCAATGTGCAAGCTTTATCTTTTTAAATAAATAATAATAAATATTACACATACATATTAACACATACACACAGAGCCATCTAGCTACACACTAGGGTTATATTTATTTTTGTAAATAAATACATATTATATAATGAAAAACATCCATAACTCGGGTAAACATGTCCGTATTCATTATACAAACATATGCCCCTAGCGGATTCGAACCTGCGATCTTGTGGTATAGCAGTCAGAGTTTCTAACCACTACACCAAGCAGGTCGTCATCAACATTAAACATTAATATTTAAGGTATTGCAGACGGGTGTTGTGATCAACAACCAAAATAAGATATCGGGATGTTTTGTTTGTCCCCAGCTAGTATAGTTTTATATTTAAGTCGACATATAACGAGCTAGATTCAAGAGTTTGTTGTTTGCGGGTAGTCAGATTATTTGTTAATAATAACGTTTTGTTGTGGAATGAGTATATCAGAGGAAGTCTAAAAGTGGCACCAATAACAGAAAAGTTGAGGAGTAATAGGTTAGCATGGTTTGGGCACATTATGAGGAGGGATGAAAGGCACGTAACAAGATGAGTGTTAAGTATGAATGTGGAGGGATACAGAGATAGAGGAAGACCAAAGAAGGTGTGGGTAGACTGTGAGGAATGATATGTATGTGAAAGGGGTGAGTACGGAGGTGACGGCTGATAGAGGAGAGTGGAAGAGGATGACATGTTGTGCCGACCCCACCTAGAGAGGGATAAGGGCAGGGAAATAATGAATAAAGTTTTGTTGTGTGTCACGTTCATAAGTTCTTAGTTTTGTGAACAGAAAATCTTAAATTTACGAACTCTTACACTGTTTTATATCATATAGTTAAAGAAACCAACTGAGCCGAATTTCCTCAGATATGGCTAGCAACCATCACACAAATATCTGAAAAAAAAAGTTTACAAATCGATTCGGTCAAGCATACAGTTGACGACCTGTTTGGTGTAGTGGTTAGAACTCTGACCACTATTCCAAAAGGTTGCGGGTTCGAATCTCGCTAGGGGCATGTTTGTGTGATGACTACGGACATGTGTACCCGAGTTATGGATGTTTTCATTTATAATAAATATTTATTTACAAAAAAAAATGTATTTATGTAGTATATCAACCATCTGGTATCCACAACACAAGCCTATAGTTGCTTACTGTGGAACTAGATGGCGCTGTGTGTATGTCTAAGGATATTTAATTATTTATTTATTTATGTAGATATACAGACAGATAAGCTTTAAATTTATGACCTCATTTCTTCAGGGGTTAAATGATAAGTTTATATAAAAATTAAAAAAAGACAAATTGTTTTAAGAAACTTTTGATGGGATTTCTCCAACGTACTTGATTCGCTGGTGGATGAGATTAAATAATAAATAAATGACAAATCTTCGCTTTAAATCATTATATCAGGTACAGGATGTCCAATGCTAAACATAGACCGCCCCATAACCCATTGAAAGCGGCCTGAGTCCAGCGATTTCCCACGACCTTCAATAGTAGGTCATCCGTCCACCTTGTGAGTCCTACGCTGCGCTTGCTGGTGTTTGGCCTCCACTTGAGAACTTTACCTAGTCCCAAATGAGGCAAAACCTGTAGTAGGATGACGGATAAACATATATAAATATTCATGTCTTTGGAATAGAAGTTCGTACAAACATTTACTTCTTCACTTAACATCAGGTGTGATTGAGGTCAAGTAACAAACCGTTATGCATAAAAAAAAAATAAAAAATTACTCCTGATGGGATTCGAAGCCAGGGTCATTAACCACATAATGATTATAATATATTTGCCCAATTACGGCAACAGGGCTGAACGGATTTCGATGAAATTTAGTATATAAGTAAAAAATACACTGGATTAAGACATAGGATATTTTTTATCCCGATAAAGTGAGTAGTTACCGCGGGATAAACGAATTAAACATGGTCGCGATAAATTTATTCCAAGCAGGTGAAGCCGCGGACGGAAAGCCAGTATATATATATTATAATCACATACGGCATAAGATACCTGATTTGTAAGAAGTGACGTAAATTTTTTAACGGATTTAATCTATCTTCGATATGAAATTGAAAGTAATATCAATAAGTATTATTTTACGTTTTGCAACTTGATATGATCCTACCTAAGTACACTCGAATCATCGTGAACAAAATTATGCACAAGAAAATTAAATATCTACATCAGTCTCTACAATTACAAACGAGTAAGTTCCCTCGTAATTTAATCAAGTATACGAGACAATAAGAAAGATGGAGGCGACTCCAGACCAATTTACTTAGTTCTCTAAAGAAAATGATAATTTAAGCACAACGGGTCTGACTCAATGACAATTTTATTTGTAATTTTGTTTCTATCAAGGAATAATCGTAGAAAGTTGATTAATTTTAAGCTAAATTTATACTACGCTATAATATTTTACCAATTAAAAGGGTTTATCCCATACGGTATTCCGTACAAACTTTAAAGACCTAATATTGCGAAATAAATAGACCGATTCTATTGAAAATTTATACATATAAGTAGGATATATAGATCTTTTATTAGAAAAATTTTCCAGATACTATCGAGAACTTAAAACGTTTTAATACTCTTTTTCGAAAATGATCTCTACTAATTCATTAGATCCATGTATACTCGTAGATATGTGTTTTATGCGTATAAAGTTTTAATAGAATTTGGACTTGAAGAGTTTGTATGGAATAATCCTCTTAAGTCATAAAATATGATACAGCAAAAAAATAATTGTGAATCTTTAAAGACAAAAGTGTCTCCTTACTGAGGTTTTCTGGAAAAGATATCTTATAGAGATAAGCTCGCATGTTGTATATTATATATAGTGCGGATTTTTTTTTATGCACGATGGGTTCGTACTTGATCTCAATCACACTTGATTGGTAGATCTGTGTGAGACTAGTGATTACTTTTTTTTGTGACTGGAACATTGCCCTCATGCAGATAGGCCTTTTACAGCGTCGCCGGGCGGATGAGCGAACGCAAAAGCACTCTGTCTGTCAAGTAGTGGTTACCCTGACAGTCAGTGCATTTACGTTACTCCTGTAGGCCACCGAATAACGATAGGCTTATCGATTGCCAACAGTTAAAAAAACCGGGACTGACTGTTTTACGAGTCCTTCAAAGCACGGACATACTTGTATGCCACTGGTGTTCATACCCATCTATGGATAGACTGCGTCAGACGTTGCCTTATTTCGCTAACGATTACAATTTAAAGAACGCAAAGTGCACAAGGCTCTAAATTGTATCCAAAATATGTAGAACCATAAAAAATTAAGAAAAATAAACGACATAATCGCTTTGCTCTTAAGAAAATCGGGATGAGGAACGACCTCAGGTTGTGGATGATTCTGATTCATCTGTGGCCGGTGAATGATCAGGAATGGCCATGTTGGATATTTCATATTCTTAAGATAGCAACTTTAGTTAATTTCAGGTCTTCTAATAGCATATGTGACTGCGTTACGTGAGCATATTCCTTCACCTAATGGTCCACTAGACCTCACTTGGTGGATCATTTATGCGTTTCGAAAACAGGATTAAATAAATAAAAATAACTATATCAGACACTTACACCAATCGTCTAGTGCCAAACTAAGCAAAGTTTGTACTATGGATATTAGATAACGGATAACATACATAAATATTTATGTATACACCCATCGGTCGGTCATTCCTTGGAATTTGCTCGATATAAAAAAAATCAAAGTTACGTCTGAAAGTACAAATTAATGGCTGACATTACCTAAATACCTTAGGTCGAATCAGAATCACAATCCAAATATGGTCTTGTATGTTTCACATTGCGTGCGCGAGAAGCGGCATGATCAGTATAAACAAATAATAAATAAAAGGATTTATTCATCACGAAAAACAAACATAATCATACATGAGAATCGGGAATTACAGAATTTTGGTGCTGCTTTTCAGCCCCCCAACACCAGTGGCAGCACCACCAAAGAAATAATGGGCGACTTTCCAAACGCTGTCAATTTTTTATGCTTAGGCGTGGCTCTGGACAATGTAGAAATTAAAAAGAACAAGACAAATAGGCCCAGTCTGTCAGCGCCATCTACCGACCCACTCTGAACTACGTACGTGATCAGAAAATTGCCCATTTGAATAACAAATTTAAATATTATTATCACTAATTAAAAGTACAAAGAGTTATACAAAAGTATATGGGATGGAGCAGGATTGAGCACTATCGCTCCTGATTGATCTGTTTACTATGAATATAATATATATATATCAGTCTTAGATATCAAGGGCAAACAGTGTAAGCACCATAGAATAATCAGATACCGCTGAAGGTCAATCAACCGCGCGGTTCCGTCATGTGTGAAACTCTTTAATTTGCATAAATGCGTCGCCAAATTATTCCAAATAAAGGGCAGACCGCCACTTATCTCGATCAGACTTAGAGTCTTTGTCAACAACCCGTCAGAGATACGATTTCGGGGTTTTGTTTTGTGTAAAATAAAAACGGTGAAAATTCGTTGGGTTTTAAAGTATTTTTCAAAACTGCTGTATAAAAAAGAAAAGCGTTATTCGGTGTTCATTTTGTTAAAATTGAGTACAGTTTTATGCTGACGATGATGTACGAGATATGTACAGAGACACCACGTCCATACCTTCGAGAAATCATCATCATAGCTATAAGACTGCTGAACATAGACCTCCATAGATTTCCAGAGCGATCGAATGAAAGCGGCTTGCATCTACAGACTTCCCACGATCTTCATTAACTCGTCAGTCCACCTTGTTTTAGGGTTAAAATAATAATAATATTGACATTGGTAGCGTTTTATTCCTAGTATAATTAATGCACAAAGTACTTGGCCTTAATGACACCTGATGTTAACTGAAGATATCACAGTGGAAGCGTGCTCACTCGGAAACCACAAATTCTTTGGAGAACTGGCTGTTTATCTCATACCTGGCGAACTCTCGACGGCTTGTGTGATATAGTGGTTAGAAACACTGACTTCTATACCATAAGGTCGCGGGATCGAATACCGCTAGGGGCATATATTTGTATTATGAATACGGATATGTGTACCCGTGTTATGGGTGTTTACATTTAAATATATTTATTTCCAAAAAAATATATATTTATTTAGTTCTGATATCCATAATACACCTAGTGGCATAGTGTGGAACTTAGTATGTCCAAGGATATTTATAAAGATTCTATAAAACCCTACATATAGACAATAAAACAATCAATATAACTGCTTTGCCTAACGACATTCACAGATATGAAGATTGCGAGGTAAAAAATGTGAATTAATCAATGTTGTTACCTAGATACAGTATTATTCCTGGGTTAGAGAACGAAATATAACAGTATTTCTAATTAATTTAAGTACAAGGTTATTTGAAAATCACCATGAATCTTATAACTATTTTTTTTTATAATTAAAACTAAATTTATAATTCCAGATTTTTATATTGTAAATGCATAATTTGTTGTAAATCACAAGGTTTTTATTTCAATAATACGAATTCTATTGATTCCAGTGATCCCTGTAAAATAAATTTTGTCAAATCAGCAAAACGCTTATATAAACAAATTTTTCTTCGGTCCAAAGTTCATAAGACGACGAATCAGAGTGAACTTAATATCATAATTAGTAAACTTGCAATACCGAGGTTTAATATGGAATACCTACATTTAATTTATTATTTATTCACATATTTTCATATTGTATTCAAGTACTTTGGTACCTTCGGCGTCCGAATTCGACTCGTTTTTATTTATTTTTCTCTAGAACGGTGTATACATGATAGATAAATCGTTTATTTATAACTCCAGTCACACCATAAGTTCCCAAACAATTGGATAAAAATATTTAAAAAACAGTAGTTAGTTAGTTTAGTTTAGTTTTTTTTAGTTTCCGGGTCAGTACGCTTCCACCTTCGACCTCATCTTCACTTAATATCAGGTGTGATTGAGGTCAAGTACCAACCCGTTGGGAATAAAAAAAAACATTCAATAAAAATAACATCAAGATACACTAGAATATGTGTGTGTTACAGCCGTACAAACACACTACAGACATTGGTACACAAGAAAACAACCAAATAAGCATATTTTACTGTGCGCATCAGTGACTAAATGATATGATAGCCGCTGATTAAATTTATTTTATTCCACGCGTAGATAATTTTTATTTCAATATACGATACATGATATTTATGTATACAATAACATGTACAGGTTATGAGATATAATATGTATTTATTTTATGTAAAGTTTACTACATACAGAATAACAAAAACACAAGTAAAATAAATTTAATAAAACAAGTTTGCAACGGTATCGCCTTTTCTCGAGAGCTACGCACGTAGCAAAGAGCTACACATATGCGTAGTGCCTTGAATGATGGCGCGTAGCAAGGAGGTTACATAAAATATTTTCATGTAGGAATACTGTAAAACTCTATGCAGGTGGTGGTAAATGCAGTCAAAATATATATAGCAAAAATTGTTATTTTTAGTAAGTTTAATACTCAATTGACAAACTGACAAAGTTACAATTGACTAACTTCTTTTAAAATGAAATTTTAGTTTGACTTATCAGTTTAAATTTTTTAAATTAAAACAGATATTTACTAGTAAATTGATATTGAAATTAAGACAAAATGAAGTGCGAACACGTCCATAGATTAGAATGAATTAATTTATTTCATTTTTACATTTTCAAATATTAACTAATGATGATAATGATTCATATATGAAAATGATCGTCATACCTGGTTAATTATAAAATACATATATAGCTAATATATAGCTAATAAAAGAATATAGAATATAGAAAATAAAATATATAGCTAATGCATTTTATGTATTTTACTTATTTAACAAACAAATAGACTTACAGAAAACATACTTAAATTACGAAACTACCAAGATTTTGGGACCATACTCAGAACATCCATACCAGAGAATTTTTTCAGGAAACTTCATTTACTAAATAGATGCTGCCTGAAATCAAACCCAGGCATTTGGAGATAACACCTATGATACATTTAATATATAATTATTGTAGATATAAAATAATAACATTTTACTGTTTGTTTACAATTACAATGTACATGCAGAAAAGTACACAAATCCGAAACTTTAACTCCCAATGTAACTGACAGTTCTATATTAATCTGCAAAAGTTCAACTTGAAGACTTCGAAAAGTAATTTGCCGATGACAAACTCTTTGACACAACAATATTCTCTGTCGTTTCGACTGTGTTTTATTTATCTTTGCCGCTACAAACATTCACAGTACACTAATACAGAGGAATCTAAACTTTATAACGTTTAAAAGTGGTAGAACGTAAGATGGAGAATCACTGCAAATCCATTTGGTGAAATTCAGGTCTTGCAAGTAAAAGATTTACTGATGCCATATTTTCAGATGGATTTATGAACTAACTTAGCCTTTGTACGATCGTTCTTTCATATAAAACAACCGTCACTAACTCATACCAAAGATTCGTTTTAAAACCGAATACAATTTTCCGGTAAATTTTCACGACCAGCAAAAAATATTTCAGAATTTTAAAGCTCCAGAAACCTTGAATTTAAATTAAATTTCCATATTTTCGCCGGATATATCCGACGACTTAAATCTCTATCGGTTGTCTCTAACAAGTTGGTGTTTGAGGAGTTAAGCGGGACGCCGGCGAGCTGAATGGCTGCGAACTAGTCAAGTGAGAAATCCGACCATTAACGCTGCAGCGCTATATGGTTATTAAACAAAATAGTCCAGTTATCCTTAATTAAATGTAATTATTATAGGTTAGTGTCTTTGTTCGGCGAGTGGAGACGGCCTTATCGACTGGGCGGCGCCGGTCGCGAGCATTCGGTTGCGTTCGGGCCCTCCCTCGGCTACGCTCGGCATCCTTCGCCCCCACTCGGCACACTCAGTGGAAATTTAAGGGCTGCGTTAGGGGTTTTCCGACAGGCGCTCTGCGTCTGCGGGACGGCCATGGCACCCGCACGGCGTTACATAACCCACCGACCCAAATCTATGACGACTCTCACACATAGTAAGCCAACACCAAACTAAAATATACTATCAAAAATAAACAACAAAACCGTAAACAAAATTAACGCAGGCGGGAATCTTCCGAAAATGAAAAAGTAAATTTTTCAAGTCCCCGGTCAAAGAGAGCGGCGAGCTCAAACGCGAGTAAAGCACGGCCAATTGTCGTCACGATAAAAAGACGAGAGTAGCAATTTTCCTTTGCCGACAACCCTTTGCGAGGCGAGAGGCTGAGCGCGCTGGGGCACATGGCGGCCGGCGGGCGGCGGGGGTGGCGCGGGGCGAGGCGCGCGGGGAGGCTGTCCCGGGCCGCCCCGCCTCAGTGGCGGCCTGCAGTGGCAACGACGCGCGTGTCGCCTCCGACACTTCCGCCCCGCGCACACCTAATCCGTTCATTTAGCACCAAGCGCCGCACTCGGTGTGGTGGCGGAGCCTTGCGGCGCCGAGCCCTCAGGGCCGATGCTCTGACGAGCTGGGCCTCGCGCCGGCCCGGGCCCCTTCGACCCGCGACCGACCGGCATGTGAAACACCACGCCACTCGACAAAATGATTGTGTGCTCGATTGTTTACGTTAACGCCAGTTGATAACCGACGGGCCGGCGCTGGCATGCTAATGTGAGTATCGATACTACCACGATCAATTTGTGAAAGCCGCGCGTACCCGTTACCCCATTCCGTATCTTATATCGTGTTGCATGTAAACTCCACTTCGCCGCTCGCACGAAATAAAAATACAAGCTATGCCTCGTACTACACTCGGGCCGAAAGTGAAACATTACGTTTTCCTGCAATGCGACATTGTGCGAACGCGCTCCGACAAAGTTTTCATACATTATTAACGTACGAGTGTCATTCATGACAGCGGGTCGGTATTACACTTGGAGAACTCAACACAGATATTACTTTGCTAATTGTAGATGTATTAAACAGTAGCGTTATGGTGTTGAGATTGTGGTTGTTGTTAACAGTCGGACTGTTCGGGTGGCGATTGGTGAACTCTGGCACGTGGTGAGGTGGTTGCGCGCGCGGATTGTGGACTGGTTCGCGCGGGACTGGTTGGCGCGGGACTGGTTCTCGCGCGTGTGTTTGGTTAGTGGTCGCGCGTTGCGCGCGGGAGCTGGCGGGCTGGCGCTATGCGGCGCGGCCGGTAGCGCATCGGCGCGGCCGAGCGGCGGGCGAGCTCTCGTACGCTCTCGGCTATGTGCCCCCTTTGCGCTACATTGTAAGTACTCATTTATATTTCATTAAAATCACCATCATCCTAGTTTTCTTAAAATCCTGCAATACAATATCCTACGATTTTTTTAATATTGAAAACCTGAACTCTACACATAAACTGAAAAACCATATCGACTCTGACCACAATTCAATATTTTTAAGTAGGGAAAGTTGCATTTAAAGCCTCAAATCACTTTTCATAAGAGAATTTACCCTAATCGCCATGCTAGACAGTCAGAATGACGATTACAGATTTTTTGGGAGCACCCCACAAATGCTGCTGCCCATAACTATACGTGGTAAATATCCAGGAATATTTTTCATAGGTGATTTATAATTCCATCAACATAAAAAATAACATTAAAATAACCTAACAAGTTGAAAAGTTTAAAATATCAAGCTCTTAAGTGATAATCTGTATGTCGCATAATCTAGTTTTTAAGGTGTATGGTTACACCTTGAATTATAAGCAGAGTGTTATTAAAAATTTCACATTTCACTAAATACTTTTTCATAACGTTTCGAAAACATTTAAGTATCTTTTTCATAATGTACTGTCTAAAAAATAAACTAAGCTATTTCGAAATGACTTTTTGGATCAGTTGGATGAAAATGGATCAGTATATTTACATAAGATGCTCCTAAATCTACCGAATTTGCTCGAGAGCTTGACACAAAATGTACTGACGACGCGAACGTAATCCCATTAAACGCTACCAGGCAATCTAGGAGTACAATACTTATATTTACTGCATAACCCGTTTATTTAAAAAAATGTTTATCATTTAAGTTAAAATTATAAGTTACCTAAAAATCATTAAGAGTTAAAGTTTGTTCTTTATAGCACAAAGGAAAACCAACTGGCTACAAAATGTTGTAATTTTATGCTAATTAAAATTTTTGATTAAATATTTATGTAAAAATTGATTAAATTTACTTAGCTCCCCTTTACAACATCATATCAATATTATTTATAAAATTATTAAATCTGAAACGAAATATATGTTTTGTAATATCTATTTTAACTTAAATAATCGCACGTAAAAAGATTTACACCCTCTGATAACATTATGAATTTAATATTTTTATGTAAATTGTATTTATGTAACTGATTAAATATTTATTTTACACGGGTGAGCGTCCTCGCTATATTTATCAGCAACTTCGCGAGGTGGCTTGCAAATATAACTCAAACAGTGAATATCCTAAATGATTTTGGAGAAGAAAATGATAAATAAATATTTCGGTCAGTTACACCAATAATCAGTCTCAAATTAAGCATAGCATGTACTAACATAATCATTCACATAAACATCTTTGACTCTGGCATAAATATTCGTACTCATCACATAAAATATTTACCTCTAGCGGAATTCGAAACCGCAACCGTTGATATCGAAGGCAGGGTCCACCAAAAAGCACCAATATGCCGTCAAAATAATAAAATCGTAATTTAGTTATAGAGTCACGGCACCCGTTTAAATTTATTAAGCGGTCGCCGTGGCCGAAATCGTTCGGAAGCATCATCATGTACGACCACGACTGAGTACACCTCGATCACTGAAAAAAATAACTAAATTCAAATAGTAAACTATACGAGATATTGCGCATGGGAAAAAGATGTATTGTTAATGTTAAGATCCCCGGAACGTATTTCAAGCAGAATTTAATATAACAGAAGGTATCTAGTTTTATTGCTGTGGTCGAAAGGTTTACAGCAATTGCAGTGGAATCAGAAATTATTAATGTTTCATTGACGTCCATTTGAGAAAATATTTGTAAACCATTTATACTTATAACGTAATGGAAAACGCTCTATCAAAAGTTGTCTTAGTCAATTCCGTGTTTCACAGCTAGAACTGTTTTATATAAGATCTTTATTTATTAGTCCAGAACTATTGAAAGAAAGAATTGAACGGTGTAATTCTAATATATTCCAAATAATAATTTTGCTTATAAAAATTTATATACAAAACACCGAACCTTTCGGCCAAATGTACTGCTGCACTCAAATTATACACGCTTCGGTTATTTTAATCCGGACTAATAAATTAGAACCTTATCTTTATAGTATATTTAATTAATAAATAAATATTTCCAACACTCGATAACGGATAAACATACATACATAAATATTTGTATAAACATCCATGACTCGGGAATAATTGTTCGTATTCATCACACAAACATTTACCCCTTGCGGGATTCGAATCCGCAACCGTTGGTTTCGCTGATTACCAATCACCTGATGACTACACCAATAAAAAAAATAACGATTAATTCGATTTCCAACGCGGTTCATGTTTAGTAGGTAGGTACTCGATTTGGTTCGGATATTTTTAAATATAATTTGATATCTAGATGTGTCACCAAACAGCATTGTTGTTAGAGCATTGTTGTATTCTGGCTGTTGGATATAATATAGCCAGTCCCCAAAATAAATTGAGGGTTCCGGATAGCGCGCTATCACCTTCGGCCTCGTCACTTAATATCCTGTGTAATTGCGGTCAAATATAAGCTTAAAACCAGTAGACTATCTAACCTCACTGCACTCTAAACGTATTACCTACTTATATACAAATCCCTTCGCTCACACTGGGCCATCCTTTAGTTGAATAAATAAATAGATGTGCTCAACCTTACAAAGCGGCGCACAACACACAATATGTTGTTAACCTAAATTGTAGTTATATCCTATAGGTAATGTTTCATAAATGTACAATATAGAAAATTAATAACTACCAAGAAACTTCAATTTGAAATAAGTACAATGCCACAGTAAATAAAATGATATAGAATTCTTGACTTCGGTAAACAATTCCTCTGACTCAACTGTTTGTACACTCAGCCATTTGTCATAAAGCCAGGGTACACTCCATTTTCAGTGTTTTTCAGGGTTTTCGACTAAGTATAAACAAATTAAGTTACTATTGTTTGAGATAAGATATAGATGTAGCTCTCAAAAAGTTGCGAGATCCACATATTAGACCAGCACCCAAATAATAGTTTCACGGAGACTTCATGAATATATATTATGTTCTACTAAAAAACTAGCATGCTCTATTATTATTGTCACATTATTCTAGTACTGACAAAGAGGAGTCACAAAAGTCCAAAATCGCGAAGTTTTCCTCCATCATAAAACCCTGTTATCCAGTTTGCATGTTGCTTACAAAATTTCAGCTGAATTTAACACCGAGAAATCAAAATTGAATTGTAACCAATAAAAAAGGTGAAAGTAATAGAAAAAAAAATTGTAATAACTTTAAACACGGCTGCATATAAATAACATTATAAGTATTGAAAAACCAAAAAACCTGACGGCATATTTGTAATTCCATGAGTACGTGCGTACGCCATGTTGGATTTGTTTATCATTAAAATATATTCTATGACACTGGGAATTGAGACGAATCTAACGATTGCTAACACTTCAAAATCTAACAAGTCGTAGCCGTTTGGTTACAGACGGTAACATAAATCGACATCATACATACACACACCTGAAAAACTATGCTTCCTAAGACAGTCGGGTACTACTAATCCTATCAAAATCCGTCACGAAATGTTTGGAAACATACCCCATTTTGCGTACGTCATGTTCAATTTTTTTCCATATCATATATCCTATGACAATATGGGTATCGAAACAAATCTAAAAACACATTACACTTTAAAATCGATAAAGCCTTTTAAGCTGAAAAAGGTTAGCTCTTCTAATTGTGAGTTGTGTGGAACTGTGGAAGACATACACCACATAATCGGAATCGTACGAAAAGACAACATTTGTTTGAACTCTTAAAATTGTGTAGAGTCAACGTAGGTGTATTTCACAGGATCCTGGCCGATCCAGCGTCGACTAAGGCCAGAATGCTATATAACTTTGTTGTTGATGTTTTAGATTGTAAGTAATGTAAAGATTAGGGTATGATGAGGCTGGCATAAGATTCTAAGATCATAGATTCTAAGCCTCAAAAAAATTCAAGAATAAAAAAAGCCTTTTAAAGGGTACAGGGGGTAATATAAAATCTACATACAGACAAAACATTACCCTCCTTCGTGAGACAATCGGGTTAAAAAAGCAATACACAAATGTCGATAAATTATAATTTTACAAGTAAACGACAAGAGTAAACAGAAACAGTATGACATTATGTCAATATTTAGAAAACCAATAATGTTACGAATTGTTTCGTTTGTGTAGGAAACGTAACAACTGGTTGTTTGTGAAAACGGAACGCGATTGAACTCTACAAGTCCAAAAGGACTATTTTGTGAATGGAATGATTGCTTCGGGAACATAAATATTCTCTGTTTGATATGAGAGATCAGAAACATTTGCATTGAAGTTGAATACGTCATTGTAAACGTCTCGTACGTCGGACGTAAATACTGCTTTATATTTTAGTTATTTCCATAGCCTGATGTCTTAGGATATCTTGCTGTGGGGCAATGCCGCGGATATAAATACAATCTTTGTTTTACAAAAACGAGCCGTGCGCGCAATTTATCAATTGAGACCTGCAGTGTCACTTAGAGACAGATTTAAAGAGTATAATATGCTAACCTTTTCGTCACAGTACATTTTTGAAAATCTAATATACCTCTAAAAAATATAGCATCATTTACGAAAAATAGTGATAAACATGATGTCAATATAAGAAATAAAGATAAACTTGCAGGTCACATAAGTTGCCTCCGCATAGTCAGTAATTCATTCAAAGGGTTATGTATACGGCTTTTCAATAAGGTTCCTGTTGATATACAAAATCTTCCTTTCAATAAATTTAAAGATACTATAAAACAGAAACTTATTAAGAAAGCATATTATAAAATATCAAATTATTTAGATGATAAACATTCATGGACATAAACAGCCCGTTCGCATAACCAGGCTATTTCACAATCAATAATGAAATATTATAATATAAAATAATAATTAATAATTTTGTAATATAAAAACCTTTTTTTTTAAAAGAGCAACCTCTCGAGTTTCTTGCTTATTCTTCTTAGGGGAAAATTGCCTTTTGAACAAGCAGTAGCTTAAAAAATGTCAAATCTGACTATTTTAAGTGTACCCTTGTGTACCTATAAAATAATTCATTTTTGATTTTGTGATTGTCATTATTGCATGATTGACAACTTCTATAACAATAAATTAAAAATTTTGAACACCACAGAGAGTTACCGGTAACGAAAACGTGATCCAGATAAATCAACTGTAAACGCCAAATATCGTCGAAGCGGTTAAACCGATTGTTATCATACATGGAAATAGAGATTTCTTTAACACCCCATTAAACATGGAAACACGGAACTTACAAAACTTAATAGTATATTATTTTAAACTAAAGTTGTCTTTCTAGCATTATTAACTAAAGTGTATGGTACTCAAACTCTGTCTACTATACTGGTCCGAGAACAGCATCACAGGAAAACCGTTACCGTAAATGAACAAATTGCCGAATTATATTTTTCAAAAACTCTTTTGTAAATTAAGAGAAAGTGAAAAAAATGCAAGATCTTCAAGTGTCTATGTTTGCATGTATGTCAATGTGTGTATTCATTTATGGGTAAGAACGATCTCTCAATACTGGCTCTGGAAAATAAAGAAAACAGGCTTAATACTCAATGTTCTTAGAAACTTCAACGAAGAGTTTACTTAACATCAGGTGTGATTGAGATTAAGTACCAACCCGTTGTGTATAAAAAAAAAAAAAAAAAAAGTTTCCTTAGAATAATTGTGTATACACAAAATTCTGCATTTATTTAAATAGTCGTACTTAGGCGCTTAGAAATCGCAGCATTATTTTTCTTGTAAATACACTACAATTTCCTGATAACTGTTCAATATGCCGCTCACAAAGCAATACTAATGCTCTAAATAAATTATTGCATTTTTTCATTTGAAGAGACTAACAAGAAGAGTCTCATAGGATGATGTATAAAACTACTGTAAAATATTCTGGTCGTTCGTCACGGCCAACTTATTCATAATTTTAATTTTAAAAAAAGTTGAAAAATTTACGCCGCCAAATTTTTGGCTATTTGTCACTACTTCGATAAAGATCGAAAAGGACCCTCCTAAACAATTTTGGCATGTGGAGAGGATAAATAGATGAAGACTAACAAAAGAGATATCTAGGTGCAAGGCGAATGTGGATGGCAGTGTTTAAAGAGGAAGACCACAGCGAACGTACCACGATCAAAACCAAGCCAAGAAACTCAAGTCAAGACTAGCCTAAACCTGCCAATGATGACCAATTTTACGAGTGAATGAAGCGAAAGAGGTGTGTCAGGTTCGTAGCAAGCGGAAGTATGTAGTCTATGTCTACCGCTACGAGAAATAAGCGTGACTTTATATATGTATGTCTGATAGCAATCCGAATGTTGCCTCCAGCAAAAATAAACAAATTTGAAATCGGTAAAAAAAATAGGAACGAGCATACAATGCACATGAACACTACAGTACAGGCAATCAACGTCGTGATTCGAGCTCGATGGCGTAAGCTGAAGGGCTCTTAGCATCGGTCTGTGGGCCGCTTATTTTAAGGATAATCAATTTCACCGGGTGAATTTGTGAAATATCGAACAAGACCGAGCGGTAAGGATGCTTGAGAATACCATACAGGATTTGTAGTGGAGGAGTGGTTGTACGTTTTAACATTTGTCAGAATTACTAGAATTTTTAAGTGAACGTCTATTGAAATTTAATTGGTAAACTCCTGTGTTTATCTATTATTTTGTATTATTTTTATATAATGTTCCGAGACTTCGATAATTCTTCTCTTATTTGAAAGAGTATATCGTCAGGGTGGTTTCTTATAATTTCGTAAAGTTCAGATTTCTGTATGTAGAATCTTTTTGAAGTTGGTTTTTTGCCAATTTTCCGGTGGAATTATTGATAAAATATGATGGTTGTTAATTTTAATACAATTTTATAATACCGACTTATAAGTCGGTATACATAGGGACCAAAATTGTATAATACGTTTATGCTTGGGATATATCTGACCACTTCATTTGGTGGTGGTGACGATTGGCATGTATGTATGTATGTATAAAATCCTGTAAGTATGTATAAAGTCAGAAGCTTTACCACCAAATTCTTGGAAATACTAAATTTCAAACATGTAATATACAGTTGAACGTTATTGAACCTTTCTTACTATTGAGTGTCGAGTGTACCGTTACTAATGCGTCGTCGCCTGTACCAACGTTGCCTTTGGATTTTTCTCAAGAGCTCTCTTATCTCTCGCCATATTGTTTAGTCAGCGCGGTCTAACGGACCAGTGGAATACTTTAATATCGGAATATCAATATTGCTTATTTTATATTTGGAAAACAATATTTTTAAGGTTCAGAATAGAAACCTACTTGTGTTGGAGACTATCAGAATGATTGCAATGAACATTCTCCTATTTTTACTCGACTATCAGGAAAGAAGTTAATGTTTTCGCGTTTGAGTATTTTTTCGTAGGCGTCTTATTGTGAAGATTGTTCAAATAATGTTCTATGGATAAATAAACCAAAAAAAAATATATGGTAGATTCCGTGCTATTGATTGAGTTATCATGCCTCTGAATAATCAACTGATACCGACATTAGTTTCATCTAAATAATACATTTTAATACTTTGAAGAAAAAATAAGAAAAGTACGGCACGTAATCTGTTTTCCTCAAAATATGCTAATGTAAGATTTTGATATTATTTGTCTTTATATTATATCTTTTTCATAAAACATCTTTGGGAAATGTAAAACAACCGTCCAAGTCAAATGAACCAGTTGCTGAGCCAACCTCTAGCGCTACCCGCATTCAATTGTTCCGCTGGTATGCTCCAGCATCCTCTAGCTAGGATATAGATAGTACAGTAGTACAAAAAGAATAGGCAATCATCTTCGCGCGCTCTAACTGTATGCAAGAGACGGGCAGAGCGCTCACGCGCTCGCCCCCCGGGGACGCTGTAAAAGTCTTTTGACTAACAGAAAACGATCCAGCTCAAAAAAAAGAAAAAAAAAGCGTTACTTAATACTATTATCATTTTGACTAAAAGCTACCTATCTGTAGATTTACTGGGATCGCGTGCTTCATCTTCGGCCATATCGTCCATAAGGAATTAGCTAAAGGACAGTAGTTTTGAAGGTTTCTTTCGAAAAAAGTTCATCATCATCATGTGCCACGGAGATCATTACAATTATACTCTTATATAACCTAATACTCTTATATAACCTAAGGTATATTATGTTACATTATATGTACCGCTGTTCACATTAACATATTAATACAATATTTACAAAAACAAGGGCCTATTTTTAGGGATAACGATCCCATTTCCCGAAAAACAAGATTCACTTATTTACTGCGTTTTATGTTTCCCATAAAATTCTCTGGCGGCAACACTGTATTTCATGGTGTGGCCAGGGCTTACGTCCGCCGTTGAGCTCATTGGGCCTTCTATATTTGAATATTTATTAAATCATACCCTCCATTCGGAACACTCTATTGTGTAAGCGCAGTTCCCCCTTCATTTGGCTGATCGCTGAGGGAGAATGTTTTACGTCTCATAATTAAATCTTCTTTCGTTTCTTTTCTTGTCTTCACAGGGAAAAGTCACGGTTGATTTACCATATAAAAAATTGACACCTTTATCTGCAAAAAAATTGTTCTAGTTTTTACAATTTACTTTTAATATGTAAGTAGTCGATGTGTGATCGATGTCATCAATAATGTATAATAATAATAATAATAAATAATAAATAATAAATAAATATCTTTGGACATACACACAGCGCCATCTAGTTCCACTTTAAGCAACTATAGGCTTGTGTTGTGGATACTAGGTGGTTTATATACTACATAAATATTTTTTTTTTTTTGTAAATAAATACATATATAAATGAAAAACATCCATAACTCGGGAACACATGTCTGTATTCATCATACAAACATATGCCCCTAGCGGGATTCGAACCCGCAACCTTTTGGTATAGCAGCAGAGTTTCTAACCACTACACCAAATAGGTCGACTATATGCTACAGTACTTAACGTCAACGACAGAAAGAGCAATCCTAGAGTTTCCTCATCTTGTTCATTCTTTTCATTTACAAAGATCATTAGTTATGTGATATATATTATGGCCTTCACTATACTAATTGTATAAGTTTGCACCATCTATAGACGTCGCGAAACAGGCGTGAGCATAAGTATGTATATGTATAGATATACACACATGTGTATATCTATTTCTCAGAGATCTACAAATATTTTCATCACATGTATTGAACACTTTGGGATTTTTTTCAACGTTTCAGTTATGTATTAAGAATACAGTCTACGTTTTAATCGTTTCAGACTTCTTCGTACGTACCGATTTCAGTGGACCTCTTAAAACACCCCGCCTATTTGAAACCTCGCTTCCTGAAATGTGCCATATTTAGAAGGAATTGTCTCTACATAATTTAGAAGATGGCCCCATTTTTTCCGTCCCTTCGGAAGGTTTTAATCGAAGAGTCTGTCAGTTTTAATTTACGCTAGAATTTATACGAGGCACTTGACGAGAATTATTAAATTTGTTAAAATTCGGTTACAAAATTTTATTAAATATTACAGTTCAGAGAATAATTTATTGACTGTGACATTTAGACATGTACAAGATAATATGTAAGATGATATAACGTCATTATAGATAGTTTATATGTCATACTTCGTCATTTGAGAATATATAGTCACTCCGCATACAAACAAGGAAGATCACTATCGATGAGAGTGTTTCCATCTACGTCATCGTCACTTAGCATTAGGTGTGATGAGTAAGTACAAATGTCAATCCATGATCATTATCGTCAGTCTATCCTTGTCAAAAGCTTTCTCTTAGTCTACAAATACAAGACACTCGGATTGTACTGTTTAGTTTTCTGTATGATTCATATTGTGTGTAATTACACTGAGCTTATGACCCATTTGTACTGCAGCAGCACACACATGCGTTAGTGTTACAATATTATGTTATTGTTGTTGATGTGTTACCTTATCTGTGTATCAATATGTATAAGCTAAATGTATATGTGTGACTGTGGAAACAAATAAAGGCTTTATCTATCTATCTTTATCTAAGACGACCTGTTTGGTGTAGTGGTTAAAAATTCTGACTGCTATAACAAAAGGTCGCGGGTTCGAATCCCGCTAGGGGCATATGTTTGTATGATGAATACAGACATGTGTTCTCGAGTTATGGATGTTTTTCATTTATTTATGTATTTACAAAAAAAAATATCTGTGTAGTTTATCAACCGCCTGGTATCCATAATACAAGCCTAGTTGCTTAGTGTGGAACTAGATGGCGCTGTGTGTATGTGCAAAGAAATTTATTATTTATTTAAACATAGGATCTATCTATCTATGTGATCTTTACACGAAGATGCGGTGCCCCTCGTGTAACGTTAATCCACTATGCAATTAAAAACTTTTTAAGGGGACGCCCTCGAAATGACAGTCGATTGTGCTACATTCAAGTAAGTAATTATATATCTCATAAACAAAACCTCAACAGGGAAAACTAGAATGTCAAGCTGTAGTTGATTTAGAGGTATCCACCGTGATCCGTTTTAATGATTGTAGATAATCCTTAGCAATACAAAACTATTTGCACATTTTAAACATCAGAATCTAATTCAACTACAGCTTGACATTCTTGTTTTTCCCAGTTCCGGCTTTTATCTCACTATTTACTTGAGTGATCGATTTTCATTTCATATGGTACCCCCATTAATAAAAGAAATAACCAACTTCAAAAAATTTCTTGTGTCAGGCACTACAACATAAAAACGCTAGTATATCCATTAAAAAAAACAGTCGGCAGAATTAAAGATCCTTCTTTTGTAAGTCAGTTAAGATTCTAAAGCGATGAATCTTTAAGCACTCAAGAACGGTTCCTAAAAGAACTAAATAAATAGAGTAGATGACATGTTCTTAACTAGGGTGAAATATAAGATTCTGTATTGTACTCAACATTTACAAAACACTGCGTAATCGATAACGACGCGTGAGTTCGATTCGATTCAGTAGTCGATTGATAGACTGCAAATTAATACCGGATAAGTCGTTAGAGCCGTTACCGTGCCGGGACTGTAAGGAAATTAAGCGGGACCCGATTCATCCGTGTCAGGAAATCGGTGAATATCTAACGGAAGTATCATTCATTTGTAGGTACGTGTCGATAGATTCACTAGATTAAACATAAATAGATTTTGATATTATCGATAATGGGATAGGTTTGTCGCTTGTCATTCATCGATAATTGCATTGGAGAATGATTGCATGTTGTATGCTTATCCTGAAAAATTAGGGTAATTGATTTTGTCCTAATATAGCGAACTATTTGTGAATCTGTTTTGGACAGATTAATAACCTATATTGTTATATTGTACCTTTATTGACAATAAATAATCAAAACATTATTTTACCTATACTATGTTTTCTATCGAATTCCTTTGTCTATCCAATTTACGTAAGATTTAATATTTTTCTTCAAACTACGTTGCAATTTCCTCACAACTTTTTAATGTAGCGATCAGCGTAGCATGACATCGTTTGTCGAGCGCGACATAGGAGTGAGAGTGGGATAGTTGTATATTTCGTCGAAGCGAATGAGCAGGACAAATATACGTTTATCGCGCCTGTCGAGTTACTAGTGCACGTTACTCATCTCACTGCATTAAAATTGTAAGAAAAATGTACTACACTCTTCATATAGTAATCTAACGAAGCCAGTCGAAGTAGTTTTATTAGAAAAATTGTAGACACTCGTATAAACACGTTAAAATTAAGAACAAGCCTGATTGCTGGCCGCTAACGACAAAGTTGTTATAAATTAGAATAAAAAAAAACATCAGATAAAAATAACCGCACAGAACTATGGCGGATTTCAGTGAAATATTTTTTTAGTGAAATTTACAAGTGTACAAAAATAAATGAGTGTAAATTTCAATCAATCAATCAATCAAATACTCTTTATTGCACAATTAACAAAAGCTACATGTTGAATACAGCGTACAGCATTAGTCGCACAAAAAGGCGGTCTTATCGCTAACAGCGATCTCTTTCACGCAAACCTTAGGGTAAAGATACAAGCTACCAGTAGATGAGGATTTCATTTTATAAAATGCTTCTTCATTGCAGTAGGATGAGAAGTAGATTATTACCTGGTGCTAAATCACTCGTGTCTTTAGAGCCCTCACTAAGTCACTTCGGTGCAACAATTATTATCCATCCAGCGACTTCATTCAAGACTTTTTCTTTCCTACTTTTTCATTCTTTAATTCTTCGTTTTAGTCTACGGTCAACACGTGGCAATATAGTCATGTACGGCACCATCTACCTTCAGTACGCACCATACAGAGTTCCACTGTTGATCCTGGCTTACAGAAGTTATAGTGGGAGGAGTACCAAGGCGGGATTTGTGAAACAAAAAATCAGACAGAACGTCGTTCATCGTCCAGTCTCGGAATTCCGAAAAACACACAGTAAGCCCTCTAATTATTAATCAGGAAGCAAGTTCTTCCAAGATAATAGCTCCAATTTACGTAAGCGACAAACCTATTCATTACAACCGTTTGTCTTCTATGGCTACCTATAGTATGGGTCTATCTATTTTGGGTACACTGACAACTCCAGACAGATGTATCTGGTAATTTCATTAAGCAAACGCTTGTTTGGTAGCCATTTACATTTGTTTAATGTTATATACTTAGATTGTACATATAGAATTATTCGTAAGGGTTGATTAGCTTTGATAGTTCACCGACTTTGTATACTGACCACAGTGGCGTTTCAAAAGATGTCAAGTTGAATTCCAAGTTGGGCTAATGGAGCTGTAACCGTCCATCGTGATACAAAGTACATAACGAAGGTCGCGCGTTCGACTCCCAGCGGTATATATGTCTACAGGATGAAATTTAATTCGTGTAATAACTATATAGATAAACTGCACATAAAACATATGATATATTATTAACTACATAAGATACATAAATTTATACTACTATTGTATACTAGCTAGGTTGAATTCCACAGACTGAGATATATATATATATATATATTTATTTATTTATTGTTTATTGCACACAAGAAAAAACATACAGCATAATAGAGACGACACAACAGGTTCTGCTTATTTCTACAATGAAATTTCTTCCAGCAAACCTACGAAAGAGAGATAAAATAATCTTAATTAAATAAATAATTAAGGAAAACATGATATAAATTAATAATATAATAATAATAAATAATAAATAAATAAATATTTTGGACACTTACACCACTCATCTAGTCCCAAACTAAGCAAAGCTTGTGCTATGGATACTAGATAACGGATAAACATACATAAATATTTATATAAACATCCAAGACTCGGGAATAAATGTTCGTATTCGTCATACAAACATTTACCCCACGCGGGATTCGAACCCGCAACCGTTGGTTTCGCTGATAGGGTGACTATCCACTACACCAATCGGTCGTCATATAACCCCATATTTTTAAAGCCGGAATCGATTCTATACGTGTTTGTAACCAAACAAGTAGGTTTCAGATATACAATGAATAACTTCGTACATGTATCGCAGCAATGCGTGGTACGATTTGAGTGTGGTTTCTTATAGGCATTAAAGAATAAACGAGGAGACAAGTTATTAGTCATGTTTGATGAAAATCAGTTAAGCTGTTTCGAAGATATTTAGCTTTTAACACAATTGTTTGGTGTAGTTACAGTTCTCTAAATTTTCAATTACTTATCAAAATTATTATAAAACGAATATTTTGGTGCAATAAAGAATAATAACATATTTTAATTAAAGTGAGATAAAATGGTGGAATAACATTTTCAACCAATTAAAGTACTATACAGGGTGAATTTGAATTACAATATAATACACTTTAGTGCACAACAGAAAAGATAATACAGCTACAGAAAACTTATTATTAAAACTATCTCTTCCAGCAACCATTGGTTATAAGGACAGTACATTTGAAAAAGGCATGTTGTGCTGTATTAAATAGGGATGCAGATACAAACTACGTGAATAGATCTCATAATATTTACATACACATACTTACATAGATCAATAGACAAATATACCTACTTAAATATAACATTAATACCTGAAATACAACCAAATATATAATAGCAATAAAATGCAAACGTAAATATATATGTGAGTGAACTAAATAAATTTGTGTAGTTATTTAACGAATAACTGCACTCCACTCTTGATTACGATCAATTTTCGACCACCTCCTCAAAATTATGAAATTGTATTAGTTATATACTTTATTAAAAAAAAGAGGACAACAATGATCCTGTGGGTTTCCTGCACCACTTCTTTTCCCACAGATGATTTCCCTTTCCGAAGCGGCAGTAGCTTGGACATACCGACTGACAGATAAATGCAATAAACCTTTTTTATTTCCAGTAGAATTAAATTGACATTCAACAAATGATATCATGTATCTTACGTTGAAATAAATGCTTGAAGTTTCAACAAGGCACCATAGTCGAATTCGATCAAAAAATTTATAATATTACCCATACAAAGTAAACCATTCTGAAACCAATTTTAGGTTGGAAGTCTAACAATTTTAGCTGGTGACTTCAATTCTGATTACGAATAACTTTCCACTAGGAACCATGGCAGAATTCGATTTTTTTTTGACTCGGGCAAAGTAATCAGGAGTGGAATCGCAGAAAATAGGAATTACATGAATTAAATTTCACCCTGTAGGTAGCAATATACGTCGAGTTCCACAAATTGTTACAATATTATCTTGTTAAGGCATCAATAGGAGACGATCGTGAATAGGTAATAGAAATTATAAGATTGGGTAAACATTATTAAGTATGAAAAGATACTAATTCTATGAGAATCTCTGGAATTAACCACCTCCGTGGCTAAATGTAAACAACATTGGGTTTACGATTCGGAGGTCGCGGGTTCGATTGTTACATGTTTAAGTACTCGGTTTGGTTGGTGGTAGGGCATTTTAAATGTCCGCCTGGCTAGCTACCACCATCTTATCTAAATCTGCCGCCAAGCAGCAATGTTAATAGTATTGTTGTGTTCCGGTTGTCAGAGATAAGATAGCAAGTCCCCCAAATGTGTTGGGGTTTCCGGGTCGCTTCCACCTACGACCTCATCTTCACTTAATATCAGGTGTGATTGAGGTCAAGTACAAAAACCCGTTGTGCATAAAAAAAAAAAATTAACTTCCAAATTTGCCCAATTACCCAATTTCGTCATCATTATCATACATTACCATCAATTTGATTGGCTGTTAGTACTCGGTATAAGTTGGTCTCTTATTCAAGTATGTTTTTTTCTTAAGTTATAGAAATAACATCTGAAATACATACCTCTGATTACCTCTGATTCATAAGGCTGACTCCACAGAGAAAACGAGCAAGAAACTCGAGGGTTGCTCTATTTAAATAAGTTTTTTTTACAATTTGTTAGTCGACACAATAAGGAAAAAAGTAATAATTAAACTCAATATCGCCGAACGATTCATATCCATGCGTGCTTTATCATTTAAATAATCTATGATTACAAAATAGCTTTTTGCACATAGTTACGATAATTTTAAATTAATTTAATTTAAATATACAATTATATTGAATAAGTGAAGACGTAAAAATGTTCCAATTATAGTATCTAGTCACTCTGTTCGACCTATAAGTCTCGTGGCGATTAATTCGAAATGTTATTATTATTATTTATAATTTATTGCACACGAGTACACATAAAGGTCAAATACATACTAGATATAGAATGTACAAAAGGCACTATGTTATCTCTAAAAAGAGATTTCTTCCAGCAAGATCCTGCAAATGTGAAGGAAAACATGTTCGATAGGATAGACATAAATGTTAAGATAGCTGTCTCTTTTTCTCTCGTACTCTCCGTATCTGTATTCACCCTCATCTATGCTACGTGCACTGTTTACAAACGTCATTAAACGTAACGTATCTGTATCATTGCCTATATTTAATACAATATCTGGGGGCACGGCCGTGCCCCCACCAAGTCGAGCAAAAAAGCGTCACGGCCGTACCATCCTTTTCTCGAAGCAATTCAGACCATTTTCGACCCCCTGTAACTTCGTTGTGGATAAAAATAGAAGACTGAAATTTTCAGTAACTATGCAGGCATTGTAAAGACACGTATATTTAAAATTTCATTCAATTTGAACCAGTATTTTAAGAATTATAAGGGGTCAAATTTCTTAATTTTGTCAGTCACTGACTCACCGATCATCAAAATTCTAAGGCACTTCTAGCAGACCTAGAAGCTTCAAATTTGGAATATAAGTAGTGTTTGGTGTATGAATCAAGGAAAAACTAAAAAATCTAGAAAAGACAGCAAAGAAAATTAAGCCCATACAGCCAAGTCTTCAGTTAATTAAATTTTTCAATATTTTATTTTACGGCAATTATTATTATTGCGTGCGAAGCCGCGGGTTTAAGCTAGTCCCATATAAATATAGGCGCATGGTAGTGCCCCTGCCAAATCGAGCAAAAAATGGGTATTCCGGTGATGAAAACACGTGTATTAAATTATTTATTAATGCAAAAAACGTACCTACGTGCGTATTCGTACTTATTACGAGTGCGTAAGGTTGTATAATTATATACCACGCGCTGCGATGCTAGCGAGTGAGCGCGGGCCGTTACTACGCGCTGCGCGATGCTAGCGCGAGGGCGCGGGGCGGGGACAGTGGCGGGGCGCGCGGAAAGGTGAATGTCGCCGAGCGAGCAGCAGCCGCGCTCATACGCGCGAGCGACCCAATGCTGTTCGGATGTGCCCAGAATTCTTACCTATAAGTTTGCGATTTTCATTGATAATTTCGATTGCTATATTAGTTTGACGACTAAAGGCTACTCTCATTGGTTTACTGATATTATTTGCTTACAATTTGGACGTTGTTCGGATAAATAATTTAAATAAATTAAATATTGATACTTTAAGTACCTAAGTATCTACAAAATACAAAAAGAAATGAGATCCCATCAAAAACAATACTTGTCAAAAAAACCAAGTCTCGCAACTCAGTTGTTCTGCGGTAAAAAGTTGTGAGATCCATGTAATACCAAGTCGGTTGTTAATTTATTCAGTCTCTACTTAAGCGACTTTCTGTCTTAATACGTCCAGTCTCTAAGACCACGATCGTGGTCCATAACAATTGAAAATCATTTGTGTCTGGAATCTCCGTACTCGAAGCATTAAGTTATTACGTAATAATTAACAGCATCTTATAGTGACGCATATCAATATTAAAATTCTTTAATGTTTTATATAAATATATTGAGACTTGGCCATCGCCTGAAAAGACGTGTAAATTCAATCGCCTGAAAACACATGTAAATTCAATTATTTAGTGCGATGGCCAAGTCTCGATATATTTATATAAAACATTAAAGAATTTTAATATTGATATGCGTCACTATAAGATGCTGTTAATTATTACGTAATAACTTAATGCTTCGAGTACGGAGATTCCAGACACAAATGATTTTCAATTGTTATGGACCACGATCGTGGTCTTAGAGACTGGACGTATTAAGACAGAAAGTCGCTTAAGTAGAGACTGAATAAATTAACAACCGACTTGGTATTACATGGATCTCACAACTTTTTACCGCAGAACAACTGAGTTGCGAGACTTGGTTTTTTTGACAAGTATTGTTTTTGATGGGATTTTCTTTACAAATTTACACTAATCCAATATTTTTCATTTCATCAGAGAAAACTACGAATTACGAAATTTGATCTAAGAACGTTATCCAAGTATGCAAGTTTCACGTAGTGTGCTACTATTCAGAGATAGTTTGACGGGCTATAAAGTTACCTTACATGTAAACTTAATGACAGCAGCATCTTCTCAATACATATTATGTTCTCTTCAACTACTATTAATTATCCTTCCACTATGCTTCTTAAGATAATATTGTCGGCAATTTGTATAGGTTTGTATTTGTGCGTTAATGCAAAAAAAATAATTATTTTTTATTTATGCACAACGGATTGGTACTTGACCTCAATCACACCTGATGTTAAGTGAAGATGAGGTCGAAGGTGGAAGCGTACTGACCCTGAAACCCCAATACATTTGGAGTATTATAACCTTATTTACTAAAAGTAATGATAGCATAACGTTAGAGTGCTCATTGCAATGTTTTATTTGTAGAAATCTAATTAGGAACACTCTAATTAGGAAATCGGAATTAAGGAAGCGCTTATTACATCATCATATATGCAGAAACTAATTCGGCATACATTGCTGGCTGAACTAATGATATTTGAATTAACAGAACCAAGCCTCCCAGCAACGTATGCCGAATTACACTCTACGTTTAGGATGGAAGTGTGCGGTCGGGATTTTCCAATCCACTAAATCGGAATCTAACTGTTCTATACTTCGATTACACCTAGCTATTTCCTACAAATCGGATAGTGTAACAAGCGCTTAACACTGCGGCATCCCTCATAATATCAGAACACAAGGAACAAGGACCAGTTTTCTCTTCATGTTAGCCGACTTCAAAAATTTAGTAAATCTTTCAAAGGGCAGTGTTGGCGACAGACTCTGACCACATCTTGTAGTTTCTAATACTTTTGTTTGTGTCTGTCAATGTCAATGTACTTGAAAATTATATCTTTCATTTCTTAATCAAAATATTACTAGAATTGTGTTGTCCTCTACAAATTTGGCCACGGGGTAGGGTAATACAAGTCTTACCAGGCAAAGACGGAAGTGTGCAGACAGTGGAGGTCATGACAAAGGCTGGAGGTTTATAGAGGGCCATATTTTTTTCTTTGGCCAGCATCTGTCGCTCACCCTTGCACACCTGGGGCCGACATGTTTGCGACAGACACTGGCCACATATAGTTTAGTTTCTTTACTTTTGTTTGTGTCTGTCAATTTCAGTGAGAGTGTGTGTGTACATGAAAATTATATCCAAAAGGAATTGTCTTTCATTTCTTACTCACCTGTCCTGTGCTTTTCTGTATACTTCAAAACATGACACGTGGATGTTGTTTCTAGTTGTGTGTGTGTGTTTGTGTCCAGTGTTTGTTCGGATGGATCTCAAGAATGGATACCATTTATATTTAAGATAAAACTAGGCGAAAGGTTCTCAGCTATGTACGACGAAAATCGGTTCAGCCACTTCTAAGATAATTAACTTTTAACACTGTTGCTTCGCATACCTGTGTGATATTATTATGGTCAGTTCGTCGGAGGATTTTTAAATTTTTAATTTATATTATAAATTTGGTACATTCCTGTCCGTGTCCCATTGATTTGGGATGCTTGATACGGAAATAATTGGTGCACCTACACAGTGAACGGGCGTTGAAAAAAGGTAATAATAGAAATCAA
Source organism: Oegoconia quadripuncta (assembly GCA_949316235.1). Lineage (NCBI taxonomy): Eukaryota > Metazoa > Arthropoda > Insecta > Lepidoptera > Autostichidae > Oegoconia > Oegoconia quadripuncta. The sequence goes on along the minus strand of OX438748.1, from coordinate 16,660,345 downwards.
CAAACACTCGAGGAAACGCGATAAAACAATCGGCCATTGTGAAATTAAATATTAATCCCACAATATCCGACATGACCGCTAATTGAAAAATCGTGTACCGATTCCGACAATATTGTCAGGCGGCAGCGTATCGGATAACTGGATCACCACAAAACTAGCAAAAACCGGTAATGGATGAAAACAATTAGTCCACATGGTCTTAAATTGTGCGCTGACATGCACGTGGAAATAGGACATAGGTTGTATTTCTATTACACTTTGGATAGAAGCATTCAGGGCACATAGTCCAGTAAGGATACACTTTTAACTTCCTATAATTTTAAAGGCCGTGATTTTTTGCACATGGACAGAGTACCTGTCAGTGATGGAATAAAAAAAAATCTTACAAATTGGTAGCTTGCTTCAGATATAGATAGTTAGTAATAAGACATAGACTATATGATTAAAATTACCATTGTGAATGTCATTGCGTCAGAGAATATACTTAGAACCCCTGTAACTATTTGCAAAGAAATCGATCAATAACTTATTTGACGACCTCTTTGGTGTAGTGGTTAGCAACTCTGACCACTATACCAAAAGGTTGCGGGTTCAAATCCCCCTAGGCGCATATGTTTGTGTGATGAATAAGGACATTTGTATTTATAAAAAAAAATATTTATGTAGTATATCAACCATCTGGTAACCACAACACAAGCCTATAGTTGCTTACTATGTAACTAGATGGCGCTGTGTGTATGTCTAAGGATATTTTATTTTTATTTATTTATTTATTTCTTTATATTTATGAAAAATTTCACCGAGGGCAAATATCACGACTCAATAAACTAGTATTAGAAAATATAAATGTAAGTGCAAATGAAAATACACATTAACAGACTTATTTCATTGATATGGAAGACGCCAAAGGGTGTGGCGGGTGGCGGGGCACAGGGCGCAACCAATCACAGCAAGTCACGGCGGCGCCGGGGCAAGCTCCGGCGGCGAGCGGCGAGTGGTCGCCTTTCGGCACTTGTGGCTAAATACTTAGAGCGCGCGGCCATTAATGTCCAACTCACATAATTTACATTTTTAAATTTTAATTCTACATTTCTAAATAAATAAACTTCAATGTTTTATTTTTTATTTTTTTTCGTAATAGGTACATGTATCCTATACATCCTATACATACATTCTGCAAAGTTTGTCGGGTTAATTTTGTTAGACCTTATATAGATGTTTTTTGGTGTAAAGTCCCTTTGTCGCCTTACGAGATACGACATTACACCCACGGGAAGATACGGGTTGGCTCTATTGTTGTACGTGCCGAAACCACGCAGAACTTATGAAATATTGTAATATTGTAAAGAAATTAAATAATATAACAAAAATCTTCAACTTCAACTTTCTATTTTAAGGCATACAAAATTGTCAACTTGATATTTGATTCACATGACATTAGGTAAACTGTACGAGTAAGTTGTACTATCAAATAAACATGAAATTGAACTGGCTATTTCCATAGAACGATAAAATGCATATTGGAATATGCAAAAAGGAACCTGCGTTGGCAGTGATGGAAAACTCGTATAGAGGATAACCCATCCCGAAAATTAGCGAAATGTACACACAAGCCCCCATGCGAACAGAACATCGTTTCAGCTGTTTTTTCCGCCAGTGAACAGTTTCGAGCGCTCCATATTTTTTTACTCAACAGCTAGGAAGGAGGGTAATATTTTTCCGGTATATGTATCCTGCGCTCTAATACCCTAGTTGCTGACGTATCCACAACGGCCGGGGCTGATTGTCTCATGGCGAATGAGTTGTGGGCCAAAATCACCACGACCTTAATGGAGCCCACCGTTAGAAAGATAGCGTCGCGGCAGACCAAAAAGAGATGGTGAGACAAGCTGGATGAGTTCCTCAACAACTGGTCAGAGGAAGACCGGCATAGAGAGTTGTGGGGAGAGAGGAGGGAGGTCTTTGCCCAGCAGTGGGACAGTATGGGCTCCTAATAATAATATGTATCCACGTCTTCATTTAGTCTCATATTCACGTTTCAATTTTTTTTTAAACCAGTGTTAGATTATAACTTAAGACATACAAGAAATTATTATAATATAATGATGTAATGTTTCAACCAATGAAATAAGATATTTCGGACATTTATGCTTAAAAATGATTAGAAGTAGATTATCAATATTATGTCATTAATAAAAATATATTTTATAGTAAAAATACGCCTTCCGACTGGCTTCCGTGAGGCATAGTGCCCAGTACGCTAGCGCGATTGCCTCACTGAATGCATAAGTTCAGCTGCTGAGCAAAGTAGGCGTCAGTTCTCAGATCTCCGAAGACGTGGACCAGTCAAATGTCAAATCTTTTACATTTTTTGTGTCAGACATCTAAGGGATCAATATCTCCACTGCAAGTGCCGCAAACTCTCTCATTTATAGATTTATAGAATAATTTGAAATAAATCACTGACAGACACCACTGCCAATTTCAATACTCAACTTAGTGTCGTAATTCCTAATTAGATAATTGGTATAAATATTCCAAATATTTATTTGTTATGCTGTTTCGGCACCTAAAAAGAATAGAAACAATCCATCTCTTCCCGTGGGTATAAAAGACCAATATTCGTATGGCTTTACACCAAATAACATCTATGGACTTATAACGGTCATGGGTTCACCCCCTGTCACGTGTGCATTTCTGTATATTTCGAAATGTGAACTTTTTAACTTCTATTTGAAAATTTAGTTCTTCGATATGGAATACGATTTCCACGAAGGAAGTTACGCCTTACGCTATCTCACGTTAGAAATAGAATTCAAGATTACGTTTGTATATGTGTTACAAGCAATCTGCTGAGGAATTCCTAGAAACTCGAATAGCTGTGGGAAAAAAATATTTCTTTTACAACAAACACAACCTACAGCACTCATGAATGTTGTATATTCTCATTTCGTTAGGCGCGGAGGCAAAAAAATACCAATTTTTTTGTTCTTTCCTCTTACATTTGTGAGAAAATATGATCATTAAATTATAGCTACAAGATCAAAGGAGACTCCAAATAATGCACGGCTAGAATGATTAGTTAAAATATATGGTGAATTACTTGGCCACGGAATATTAAATAATACTTTGGTTATGCTAAATTTATATGAGAGATTTTTATCTTTTAGTACTTATTGTGTGTTTTCCACGCCTATATCTGATCTTTGACCTGTAGGGTAACGCCTTAAAAGGAAAAAATAACTATTATAAAATCACTTCGTCGTCAGTCTGTCTATCTCGTTTAAGAATGTGTGGAGATACCAAGCTGCAATTAAAATCAATTACTTAGGTATATGGTTCCTCGAAGCAGATCCCACCTCCGCTCTCCTCCCACTGTAACTCCTGTAAGCCAGGATCAACAGTGGTACTATGCACGGCGCCTACTGAAGCTAGACGGTGCCCTACGTGACTCTATTGCTACCTTGGACCCCAAACTAATTAAAGAAAGAATTTAAGGGTGAAAAGTAGGAAAGAAAGAAAGTCCCACCTCCCCCCCCAGCAAATGGGAGTGTAGCTAATGTGACGCAAAAAGCCAAAGCGGCTAACCCTATGGGGGAGAGAGTCAAGTTAAGCTCGACTCCCTAATTTAATACACCACGGACAGCGCCAGATCGCAGTGAGCGTTGATGGTGCGGTAGCCAGGAGGCTACCGTAGGTAAAAGCGCCAATAGTAGGTATGGCAGAAGCGCTTGAACGCTCGGAAGTTGTGGCGGTTTTGTACTAGGTCACAGTAATATACCGGCCGAATATCCGAATTTAGATTGTCAAGCATGAGTTTGCGTTCCTCGAAGCAGTAAAAAAATCAAGCTTTTAAGTCAATGCAATCTAAAAATACTGATATATATGTCACATTTTTGATACTCGAAAATAAATAAAAGTACCCATGTCCCTAACCCTGAAATTAATAAGAATCAAGGTAATTTTTTTGTGTTAAGTTAATAATAAAAAAAATAAAAAACTTACATTTCGAGCCTAGACGAACTATATAGGTATGTATATATAAGTTTATAGAGAATCCTCTATGCTCTAGTCAGACTCGCACTATTTACTCGCACGTTATTTTTTCTATGAGCAACCAAATACGTATCGTCTAGTTAGGGGATGGATGAATAAGAAAATTGTTACTCGGGATCCTTTGGCATTAAGGCTGCGCAGTTGTGGAATGCACTATCACAAAATATTTGTCACGCAGAATCGCTTGCAATGTTTAAACTGCGTCTAAAGGAATATTATTTACCTCTCTAATGAATTGTATATACTGTTATATATATTTATGTGTATTTATTGTACTTATTTATATGGTTTGTTTATTTTAGTAAGTGTTTATCTTTGTATGTATTCCACTATACCTAGGTATTTTCTATGTATCGTCTATGTACCTACTGATATTTAAGTTATTCAGCTTTTACACTATCCAACTACTTATTAAAAAAGCTTCTTTAACTGAGGTTGTTTGGAAGAAATCGCTATCAGCGATAAGACCGACTTTGTACACTTCATCATCTATGTTAAATGTTCTTTGTATTATATTTTTGTGTGCAATAAAGAATTTAATAATAATAATAATAATCTATTTGAAGTAAAACGACCTCACTAATAGTTTTTAGGAATCAGAAACAATCCTACAAAAACATTGCCATTATTATCCTAACGTTCCAAAAAGTACAAAGACCCAAATTAAAGCACATACGGGCGAGTAAATTGCGGTGTGCCTGAAAAGTTTTTTTTGGCATACCTTTAGGGAGTTGAATAATTTTATGTCCGCATAAACCCTTCCTTGTTGGAGTCTAGCAGAGACGTTACACAACTACGGGTAAAGGTGGTCTCTTATTTTAACATCATTTTTATGTGGCCTGTACACGAATTGGAACTTCAACGCGAAGAACGTTAATATTTATACGTTTAAAGCCTAAGGATGATATTCAAAGTAGTTTCAAAGGAAATGGAAACACCTCTTTTGGAAACTACAAATACCACTCTCTGAAGTAATAAAATGTATTTGATTTGATAAACAACAAGTTTTAATTATGTAATTATTTAAATTAGTGCATGCTACTCTCTCATGTTGCTGTGCCTTCACAAGGTCCTTATTGATACAGTACACTATAATGTCATCAAAACAAAACAAAAGGAATGCAATAAATGATTTGAGTTTGAGTTTGAGTTTGAAGTTTGTTATTTAAAGGTTCGATTCCCGGGTAGGTAGATGATTCTAATTGTGTTCTATTGTTATCATCAAATATTATTGTAAATTATTTTGCGCAATAAGGAGTTTGCATTGTGTTGTATTGCATTGTATATGTTTAGTACGCGGTTTCGTTGGTCTTAGGAAATTTTAAAATGTCCACTTGCCAGCTGCCAAATGTCTGCTACCATCACGAAGTCTGCCGCCAAGGAGCAATGTTGACAAGTATTGGTTATGTTTCTGCTGTTAGAAATAAGACAGCCAGTTCTTCAAATAAGTTGGAGATTCCGGGTGAGTGCGCATCCACCTTCGGTCTTATCCTCACTTCACATCAGAAGACCAGTATTTGTTCTGCGCATGAAAGAAAAATTAAATAAAATTTATATTTTCTGAAAAATCTGCAAGTTCACTAGTCCCTACGAGACTCGAGCCTTCACCAATATAACGAATTCAATACACATTCCTCTTTCACAGTACCTAACCTTCACGTTTCTAGATAACGCATTATTACGTAACAGTTGTCTACTGTATGTGGCGTTACCCACTGCACAAAACGCAACTACGACAATAGCTGTCAAGTACAGTACGTGCCACAGTTTGTGGAACCAATTTCTGTGGATGCTGTATAGTGGTAGAAATTGTTGCCGGAATGTCGCGGTCTCTGCATCCAGTATTTAATCAGTCGATTTACTTATTTGCTAGTCTGAATTTCCGTGTTTGTGGCATACTACAAAGTTTGTTATGGGTAAAAGACTACAAATAATCTGAAAGAAAGCCCATCTTATTTAAGTGTTTCGTTATAGAATCAGGTATATATAACAACCGTTATATTTAAACTAGAGAAAGCTTGCAACTAAATCCGCGTGGATATGAGACTTGGCTGTACGAGCTCCATAACCTTTGGCAATCCAAGAGAACAAACTTTACAGAAAAAAACTGTTAATTCGTTACCACGGTCAGAGTACAATCTTGGCGGGCAATTTTTTTTTTTTTTTTTAATTGGGTCACAAAACTGGACACAATTCAAAATATTTTCAGTCTTACCCAACATTACGACATAATTAATTGAATGTATCCTACTGGATGTGAACACAGCATGCGCACAGGTAAACAGTCTCAATACTTAAGAATAAAATAGACTATTAACTAAATCACTAAAACAATGCAAAAAGACCTATTTATAATTGTTGTACAAAATGATGTATATGTATTAAGGATAATTAATCCTTTAATAATTATGTCCAGGTGTGTTTTATCCTTCAAATTCTTGCCGATATTTATCTGTGAAATTCCTACAAAATCCGTTCAATATTTTAGAAGAGAGGAAACTGATAGCTCTTTGGTCACCCGTGACGTCAACTAGGCGATTCGAAATATTTTTTTAAAAATTGGAATGGACCTGCCTTTCAAAGACTTCACACAAACGGCTGGAAAAACGAAAGCTTATTCCCTGCAGTGGGATGATTACGGGCTGATGATGATGATTATGTATAGATGCGAATCTCAAGATACCTAAAAAGACATAAAAGAGCAGCCCTAGAGTTTCTTGCTCGTTCTTCTCTGGGGAGTCAGCATTGTGAATGAGCAGTAAATTTAAATGTAATGTTAATATTATAGTATTATAGTTAATAGTATAACCGCCTCCGTGGCTCAATGTAAACAACATTGGGTTTACGATTCGGAGGTCGCGGGTTCGATCCCCAGCGGGGTACATGTTTAAGTACTCGGTTTGGTTGGTGGTAGGGCATTTTAAATGTCCGCCTGGCTAGCTACCACCATCTTATCTAAATCTGCCGCCAAGCAGCAATGTTAATAGCATTGTCGTGTTCCGGTTGTCAGAGATAAGATAGCCAGTCCCCCAAATGTGTTGGGGTTTCCGGGTCAGTACGCTTCCATCTTCGACCTCATCTTCACTTAACATCAGGTGTGATTGAGGTCAAGTACCAACCCGTTATGCATTAAAAAAAAAAAAAATAGTGACGTTTTCAAGTGATAATTTTATCCTATGAAATGTTAATATTTAGATTTCATTTGATTTGTCTGCAAAAGCATGATTAAATATCACAGTAACAACATTACATCTCCACTGCACTATATCATAATTAGTTTTTACTTTAAATAAAAAAATTTGAAAACCGTCGTCTGAATGGTTATTTCATCCAAATATGGCGAAACAACTGCGTTAAAACCAAAATCCTGCTCATCAGAGCATTGAGCTTGAGGAGCAATCATGCTCCTCAAACGCTTATTGAGGATATTGCTCCTACTAAACTAAGATGTAGGTATTATACAAGATCCATTGTGGAGGTCAACGCCACTGCAAATTAAGCAGAGAACACAAGCCTTAAGTCTTGTTTCCTTTGACTAGTTGACGATACAATCCTGAGGCTTTGAGACGCAACTAGGTTTGATACCGACTATACAATGAGAAATTTGTACATGAACAGTGTTATAAAATTTTTCACTGGGGAATGTTAAAGGAATGCGATTTAAAAATAGAACACGACGATGACCTTTAAGTTTACGAACCTTTCCCCTCCCCAAATTCCCTCATCAATTGCCAACATTAATTAAATTTTACATCATTCAAAACAACAGACCTATTTGGTTCTAATCTTGATAATAATTATGGATACCCAACAAGAATAGCCGAAGGGACACTTGGAGAATGACAAAACCGTCGAAACCCGTCCATTATGACAAATGGATGACTTAGGGCAGTTAGCACAAATGCCACAGTCAATTGTGGGTAGACCGACAATAATATGACATGTCTTTTATCCGACACAGGTAGTTTCATTTCTATTCTAAAAGGTCAGGAGTCCGGAAAGGTAAATGTATAGGACAATGGCATTCTGTGGAGCTTTATGTCTGTATGATCGCAAACCGCAAAACGTATTCATTTGAACAATGCTTTGTTGAATATCTGCTTGATAATATAAAGACATTTTATGTTTTAAACACTGAACCTCAACGATCCCTGTTTAAGGTTAGCTACATACATCTTGTAGATGGCGCTGATTAATGATATCTCGGTTTCATGACCTTTATGTAGCTCTTTGCCGCACATGTAATGCTAGAGTACAGAAAATGGAATTCAGCTATTTTGACAATGACAAAAACTGTGATGAAATAGTGCCAATTAATGCCCAAAGGAAAAAAATTGTGCCACTGTAGTTTAAGAGTTTTTCAATATTTTAGAGCATTCTGGCGACATGTGTAGCTGGAATTCTCATTCTCATGCGTAGATACTGCTTTAACTATTTTTATATCGCAAAAAACTGTACACAAATAGTGACACCGAAATTAGGTAAACTGATGGCTATATGATGGCTTATTATCCTCACATATTTATTTTATTCAGTAGTGAAACAACTGATATCTGTGACAAAAACGATATTAATAGCTTTATTTTGCAAAGATAAAACGATTTACCAATCGGAATTGTCTCCTCCACAGGTGGTTTGGTAGTAGGTACAAAATGCAGAACAATTTTTTTTTTAATGCACGACGCGTTCGTATTTGACCTCAATCACTGTTAAGTGAAGATGAGGTCGAAGGTGGAAGCGTACTGACTTGGAACCGGAACCAAACCGAGTACTTAAACATGTACCCGCGACCTCCGAATCGTAGTAAATTGGTACAACACCAGGATTACTACGTCATATGTGATGAGAAACCAATGTTAATATTTAAGGCCATCTATGTATCCCTCGCAGCCATTCGCTGGCTGTATTTGTAAGTGGTACAGCATTGTATCATTAGTTAAGTACAAACGCAGTTTTCTATTATTAACGCTTAGAATGCACTGATATGGTAATTGTGATACGAACTAGTTCCCAATATGTTATAGCAGTTTTATTTGGTAGGTATAGTTTTTGGCTAGGCTTGGAGCGATTACTGGTCATGTCAGCCTCATAGGTACAGTTGCTTATATCATAGCTTTATTGGATACCTTTTATTTTCTCAACAAATACACCTTAAAATCTTATGCGTATAGAAGAATGGTACTCGACACTTGTCTCAAATACAAACATTTTGGATAAAATCTAAATAACTTGGGTTGGGGCGATGACTGCACATTTCAACCCGACTGATCATATAAGTTTAGTGCTTACACTAAAGCCTACAAATTGCTTTCGTTTTCTGTGATTATTACAGAAGTGAAATATTGAGGAAGCGACAAAAGTGTGTTCGCGCTAAAACAAGGTTTGTTGAACGTGCCAATTCTCATTTAACCCAAAAGTGCTTCCCGTTTAATTGTTGCGGTTCTTACGCAACGCTTTCGCCCCTGTCATCTATCACTTACTCCAAACGCCACGTCTGCGCACGGTCACGAACTAAAACCCCCACCCCAACAATGGGGCTCACAGAAATGGCTACAATAAAATGGGGAGGGGATAAATTTTGTCTCGCTGAGCCGTGTCCGCTAGGGTTGCGTTGTCAAGACTAAATCGGGACAAAGACAACGACGGCAAGTAAGCGGTAATGCACGTAGACAAGTAATATACCAACAGTGTTCTCTTCTTTCTAATACTGATACGAGTTAAGCAGAAGTGAATAAAAGTTTGAATATGAATACAGATTTTTTTATTTATACTTACACTATCATGGCCGACAAGTCTATGCCTAAGATAAAGTTTGGATAATACTTACTTTTTTAAACGACTTCAAAAAAGGAGGAGGTTCTGTATTCGGGGCGTATTTTTTTTTTTTTTTTAATGTATGTACACCGATATCTCCGAGGTTTGGCGGTTGATTCACATGGTTCTTTTTGTAAATGAAAGGGGATACCGTCGAGTTGGTCCCATTGTAATTTCAGCGCAATCGGTCCAGTAGTTTTGGTGTAATCATGGTAAACATCAGAATGGAATTACATATTTAGACGATTTTGTAGTTTTTACACAGGGAAACTAAGTAGATACAGTTTGGGTTTTTATGGAAAAAGTGTATAGAAGGTCGGTGTAATTATCAGCAATAAATATGACAAATCGAAGATCATCAGGTCGAGCTGGTACACCCGAACTGCCCATTTAACCTGTAGGAGCGAGAAGGTTCGCAATCGCACAAAAATTATCAGGGAGATTAGCAACCACGTATAAATACTAATAACTTTTTTTAACTAACTTCAAAAAAGGAGAAGGTTCTGTAATCTTTATGTATGTACATCGATTAGTCCGATTTACATGATTATAAGGCCGTGCCTGTGCTCACGCTGCTCAGCGGACTCCTCGGCAAGCCGGTCGTGTATAAGACCGAGTTTATGCTCGTTCCGTTCGGGAGTTTCCCGACGAATACGTGATTTAACGTAATCTTTCATAGCTACTAGACGTACTCGGCGAGCTTCGGGCGTCTCCTGGGAACGCGAAATTGCGTTCCATGAGGCATTTTTTTTAAGCCGTAGTACCCTCTCAGTTTCGGTTTCTTTTGACCGACAGTTATTTAAACGAGCAGCACCTTTCATAGGCCTGCCCATATTGGTCAGTTAATATATTTTATTATTTTGTAATGTCTGACCAGACACTAAAAAGAATTAAATAAAAAGGATTTAAAAAAAACGACTTCAAAAAACCCGGAAAAAATAATTTAATTAAACTACTGCAATAATAATAACTGAAAAGTATAAAATAATAAACCAGAGCAGAATGTTCTTTATAGATAGATGTACACTATTATATATAATGAGAATACAATACAAGTTATATGCTATACAATAATAGTTAGGTATAATAATGAAATTAAAAATATATACAATAGGTACTTTTTGAAGTCGGTGCCTGCGTAGCCTATAAAATACACAATCGAATGAAAGTAAACAGTAATAACTTCATTAATTGAATATTTAAATTGTATGAAAATTCCTTTGTTAACCGACTTCAAAAAAGGAGGAGGTCCTGTATTCGGGGCGTATTTTTACTGTTTTGTTGATTGTGTATTTTATAGGCTAGGCAGGCACCGACTTCAAAAAGTACCTATTGTATATATTTTTAATTTTATTATTATACCTAACTATTATTGTATAGCATATAACTTGTATTGTATTCTCATTATATATAATAGTGTACATCTATCTATAAAGAACATTCTGCTCTGGTTTATTATTTTATACTTTTCAGTTATTATTATTGCAGTAGTTTAATTAAATTATTTTTTCCGGGTTTTTTGAAGTCGTTTTTTTTAAATCCTTTTTATTAAGTTAGTCTGTCAGTAATTGTTTTGTCTTTATTATATTCATTATCATCAATTAATCAATCAATCAAGTACACTTTATTGCACAAAAATTCTACAATACACTTCATGAATATAGCTTCAAAAAAAATTGTACAACCAGGCGGTCTTATTGCTAATAAGCGATTTCTACCAGACAACAAAGTAGGTTGTGCACCAATGATTTAAAACATCATCAACAGCCTATAAAAGTCAGCTTCTCTCATGGTGCGATTGCATCTCTTATTATTGCTTTGCACTAATCGACTAACTGCGCAGGCGCGTGGGCGAACGCAGATTTTTTGAAGCTAACCAATGATGCTGGTACACATCACTGGTCTCTACTGATTTATTTATTTATTTTCGGGAAACTGACAGTCGTTACATTATAATGTAAAGTAGAACAAAATAGTCATTCCATAGTCAGAAATAGTCTCCACAGATATGCTCATGATTTCTTAGTCACTTTTAACACTCACGGGAACAGACGATTTGGTACTATTCTATTCTATCGGGCCGGCCACACGGCCACTTTACCACATAGCTAACCTACAAATCATAACATTCCTTAACAATTTCATTCCTTACATTTCGAATCTGAGAAATTAACACAGTGTACCTTGAATAATATAGTATATTTATTATACATACTTTATATGTTTTTTTTTATTGTTTGAATGGATTCGCGTTTGACCACAATCTCACCTGATGGAAAGTGACGATTTGGTCGAAGATGAAGCACGCGATTCCAGTAAATGCCTATTCACTCTGCTCTTGAAGATCCCAAGGTTGTATGATTCTGGAAAGACTGACGCCGTAAGGGAGTTCCATGCCTTGGCTGTTCGGATGATGAATGAAGAATCGAACTTATTATAGTTTATCTCTACTTTAAGTGTCACATTTAAGTATAACGACCACTGCTGGTCAACTAGTTCAAGTGGTTTAACATCTATATATTGATTATGTAAATTCATCGCTATTATTATCAATAATGTTGACCAATATGATAAAATTTGAAAACGAATCAACCAATCACATATCAGAACGTCAGCGATAGCAAATAATATAGTAAAGTAATCGCTACCCAAATTTATGTCTCGATTACGTTACTAATCGCCAGCAGGATAATGTTGTTATAATCAGATTATAATAATAAATTAATAATAATAAATAAATATCCATGCATACATACAGCACCATCTAGTTCCACAGTAAGCAACTATAGGCTTGTGTTGTGGATACCAGATGGTTGATATACTACATAAATACATTTTTTTTTGTTAAAAAATACTTATTATGAATGAAAACATCCATAACTCGGGTACACATGTCCGTATTCATCACACAAACATATGCCCCTAGCGGGATTCGAACCCGCAACCTTTTGGTATAGTGGTCAGAGTTGCTAACCACTACACCAAACAGCGAATGATTTTTTTAGAGATCGGATATTATTTTATGTTGCATCGTAATTTGCGTTTGTCATTAGCGGGATAACCGGGACAGAGTCCTGAAGTTAGACTTAGCAACCCTAGCCCACTAACCAGTATCGGGTTAATGAACCGTTGAAAATTCGGACGGCTCTTTTTGGACAAGAATTCTGTCAGATATTTTAAGCGTGATAGGGTTGAATTGTGTAATAATGTTTTCTTTGTAAATTACATTCGAAAGGATGGAGTAAGTAGGTGCCGCTTGGTATAAGTTGGCAATTAAAATAAGTAAGTATATTTTGGCCTTACCGCTGGCCTAATACATAAGCTCAAAGTTCAGCGGGTTATAATCAGAGTCTTTGTACGCAATAACATACCTATAGATCAAGTCATAACTATAGTCTATAGTTTTTCAATAAGGTTCCTGTTGATATACAAAATCTTCCTTTCAATAAATTTTATGATACTATAAAATAGAAACTTATTAAGAAAGCATATTATAAAATATCAGCTTATTTAGATAATAAACATTAATGGACAACAGCCCGTTCGCATAACCAGGCTATTTTATAATTAATAATGAAATATTATAATATAAAATAATAATTAATAATTTTATAATACAAAAACCTTTTTTTTTTTAAAGATCAACTTCTCGAGTTTCTTCCTTATTCTTCTCAGCGGAAAATTGCGTTTGATCAAGCAGTAGCTTAAAAAATATAAAATTTGACTATTTTAAGTGTACCCTGTGTACAATAAAGCATTTTTTTATTTTGATTTTGAGTCGCCGATACAGCATACAACATTACTAATATTTTGGCTGAGGTCACTTATTTTATGAAAGACTGGATACGCGTTTGACAACAATCTCACCTAGTGGAAAGTGAGGATGTGGCTGAAGATGAAGCACGCTAGCTCGTATAACCGATAACCTTTGGCGAAGAAAGGTTCTTGATTGGCCACCACGTATAGCATTGGTTTACTCTCCGACTGATGATCTGCAAAGTACCGCGAGTCACCGATAAATACAAAGAGCTCATAAGGACTGAATTGGAGTGGCAGGCCTGGAATATTTACATTCAGCAGTAAACTAAGGAGATAGTGATTATGATTTTGAAACTATGCAATTTTTTTTCAAATGGTGTTTTGATGAAATAATTAGAAAATAATAAATATCTTCGCACATATACACATAAAATCAAATTGAGCTAGAGTGGATACAGTCTCGATTTAGGGACTGCCTAATTGCAGATATCTTTAGCGCCAGAGTTCGAAGAATTTACTAAAGAAAGGCCTGGAGCTCAATTTATAAATGCATGAATGAACTCTGTCTACAGTTTAATCTAATATTGCTATAAATGCGAAAGTTTGGATGTTTGTAGGAAGATGTAGGATATTTTTTATTCCGAATAAAGTGACTAGTTCCCGCGGGATAAACAAATTTTCGCGATAAAATTATTCCACCCGGGCGAAGCCGCAAGCCGAAAGCTAGTTTTTAAATAAAATACTTAGCATATTCTTTTTCATTTCAAATTGAGAGCATTCTTCCAAATATTTTTATGATTTGTCGATACTTGAATTCGTTTAATCCTTCAATCATTATACGTGTTTAGATAGACAGTACAAAACCAACGAATGTATCAAAATTAATCACTTGGGCGGTCGTAGACACAGCTTGGATGCTGCAAATACAATCATGGAGCAGTCGGACCCGACTGCTTCAAGCTGTTGCCATGCGGTTCGTATCGAATGCAAAGCAACTGCAGATGCTGTCGCTGTATGGTGCTCATTAATCTATTGATGTAATTTTACAGAAAATAGACTGCGTTATAATATTTGCATGACTTTTTAATGGAATCGGAAGGTAAGGTATATAACCCATTTGCTAGGAAGTGGTCACAGCCACCTATCAGACATATCTTGGCATACACAAGGGGTCTCGTGGATGCGTTATCAACCTTGCAGAGAATGAGTAAACAAACTTTACTACAAAGTTGTTTATACGTGCAAAATCACGAGGTTTCCGAATTTTTCAATCACGTAAATACCGGGTATTCGATGGCCCGAGACATTTACAAACAATTCACCACCGGTGCAATTTTGAAGCAAAACATTCACCGCGCAAGCTGTAAATAAACAAATCCAAGCTAGAATCTCTACACATATAGGAGCAGGGTTTAAAAAGAATTGTGCTGTGTGGGTTTGGCAAATAATAGAACCAGCCCTTCTTTTCCCGTGAGTGTCGTAAATGGCGACTATGGGACTTTCCACCAAAAAATATCTATAGATTTATACGTTTTAACAGCGATGGGTCGCCTCCTGACATGTGTGAATCGCTGTATAGGTGAGCCATGACTGTTGTTTCAAGCATTAAATTTCAATAAATCATTAAATTAAAATTAAACTTTTAATGCTTGGAACACCCAAACGCTAATGTTTGGGATATCTCCGACCACCCCAATGGGATAAACGTTATATATGTATTCTTTTAAAAATCGTAATCATAAATAATTTAGTATTTTCGGATTTATTCCTTTACTTGTACAGTGAGAATTTACTTCTTGCCCAATTCATAATTTTTTAAATTTATTTGCCAACGTCAAAATATGCGGCATAAATTCTTTATTGCGTTGACTTAGAAGCTTGACTTTTACAGCAAGTATATGATAATAATTTCAATTTGATACCACAAATTTCTAAGAAACACAGACGGGCAAGGAAGTAATCCTATGAGGGCTCCTTTTTTTCCTTTTGAAGTTCGGAAAGATAAAAATCACATTATATGATTACTACATACATAGGAATACACGTGTACATCGACCTCCGTATCTTAAATTAAACTTTCCGCCAAAATTCTCGCATACGTATTAGCGGCTGGTATAGGGGAACGGCATCTTCCTCCTGGAGCAGGCTACGGGAATAAAATACGGAATACTATCGGATGAATCACTCGTAGCGCAGTCGCATTAGCTATTCGTTTTCGATAATCATAATCATAATCATAATCATAATCATAATCATAATCATAATCATAATCATAATCATAATCATAATCATAATCATAATCATAATCATAATCATAATCATAATCATAATCATAATCATAATCATAATCCTAATCATTTATTTGCCTAATCATAGGTACAGAGAAAAGATGTAAACTATTATAAATAATGAACAACCATGATTTGCCTTTATGGCGTGCAATAATTATTAAAATTTAGAAAATTTAGATTAAATTAAATAATGAAATTAAAAACAAATTAAATATAAAAGTCAAAAGTAAAAAAAAAAAAAAAGTCAGACTTCTTTCGGCCATAAATACTACAAACTAGTTACACACATTCAAAAACAAATATAATAATAAATTAAATGTTTTTATATTGCAACGTCCAAATAAACCTTAATTTGTCAAATCAAATATAAAATATGTCAATTCAAATATCAGAAGAATGTTATGAATTCGATTGTATTTTTTTTATATTTGTTACCTCAAACCTCCGTAATTTATAAAGCGATTCGATTTAGCGACACACATACAAATTACAAATAATTATTTACTGAACACACACACACACTCCATCAAACATATAACAGCGGTCGTTTTTTGTCATTCATTCATTTATTTATTTAATTGTTGAAAATACGTAAACATAATGTGGTCTTATAATAATGATAACCATCGCTGTGTTCTACCCCACCGGGCGTACAAATTATATTAATCCCAATTAATATTATAAATACGAAAGTTTGCGTGTGTCTGCATGACGTCTGTATGTATGTTTGTTACCTCTTTACGCCTATATGGCTAGATGTATTTGGATGAAACTTGGTGGGTAGACAGATTAGACCCTGGATTAAAAATATAGGTTAATTTTTTTGCTGAAACAATGTTGATAAAATCTTCCACACGGACGAAGTCGCGGGCGGGAAACTAGTAATACTATAAACATTGGACATATTAAATGGCAAATTGACGACCGATTGGTGTAGTGAATACTGACCCTATCAGCGAAATCAACGGTTGCGGGTTCGAATCCCGTGAGGGGTAAATGTTTGTGTGATGAATACGAACATTTATTCCCGAGTCTTGGATGTTTATATAAATATTTATGTATGTTTTTCCGTTATCTAGTATCCATATCACAAGCTTTGCTTAGTTTGGGACTAGATGATTGGTGTAAATTTATTTATTTATTTAATTGAGTCTTACAAAGTAATATGATCAGAATAAATGTCTAATGAATATTCTTGCTGACACTGATTGTTATTATTATTATTCTACTTTGACATTGAATTGATTTAAAAATAGTTTTAGTATGTAGTTGGCCTAAGTATATTTAGGTTCTAACTTCATTGTTGACATATTAATTTGATTATTATTTGTAGAGTATCAATTTAATACTTACTTTTACATATTACATATATTGATTGTTAGTAAAATAAGAATGTCTAATTGGCATAAGTTTAGTAATAAGATATTTTATAAATATTTGGTGTCGACGACCTGTTTGGTGTAGTGGTTAGCAACTCTGACCACTATACCAAAAGGTTGCGGGTTCGAATCCCGCTAGGAGCATATGTTTGTGTGATGAATACGGACATGTGTACTCGAGTTATGGATATTTTCATTTATTTCATTCATTTATTTTTCATGTTTAATAAGTATTTATTTACAAAAACAAAATGTATTTATGTAGTATATCAACCATCTGATATCCACAACACAAGCATATAGTTGCTAACTGTGGAACTAGATAGCGTTGTGTGTATGTCTAAGGATGTTTATTTATTTAAAAGAAAAAAAAAATGTTTTTAAAATATTTGCTGTTGATTCTTCGAATAATAGCTTAGGGTTAGCAATACGAATCGTGAGTACTATTCGTGATATGTTCAACTGAAGTATATTAATATGTGCTTTAACAATTCAAGATACTGTAACCCTCGAACCTAGTAGTATGTATTTCTTGGAAGAAGAAATTTATTCGAGTAGTGCAATCCTTTTTCTATGAAACGATATAAGCTAGGAGTATCATACGTCGACGTAAGTACGCTACATTATTACTTTGTTCCCTCTTCGATGCAATATGATATATCGTATAAGATAGTTTTCATCTACAAATGAAATGGATAATTCGTTTCCAAGTAGCCCTTTATAGCACGCACGTGTGATCCACAAAAGAATCGCGAGAAAACGGTCAGAGTAGGATTTAGGTGAAAAGAATAAATCTATGGAAGTTTTATCGTGATATAAAAGTTTTTGCGTCAGTCCAAGTGTTGAACAAAGAGCGGAATCCAGTTTGAGTCACGGGATTTTGTATTAGATTTATTTATTTATTTATTTAATAAGACACACCGACAGCACACATTATTACAACTCACATAACAAACAGGTTCAAGTATAAACAGGTTTGACATATGTGCCAATAATAGGCGTGTATTTCCCACCCAACAGTAGAGTCGTGTAAAGGCTATATTGATGATAATTATATCTATACAATGGGTTTATAATGTAAATGTTTTGACAATACTGTGCATTTAAGACACTGTTTAACTAAACACTTCGAATCACTAACGCCAAGACAAACAAATGGACGGAGCGCTAATATAATATATCATGAAGATATTAATTTTAACCCTCTTATTCATAAAAATAAATAGTTAAAGTATGTTTTGTCACTTTCTTTCATTACATTTCCTTATGAACGACAGAGACAAAATACACTATAACTAAAACAGGCTTATAAAGCGTTTGTAAAATTTTATGTATAAGACGGTAAGTGTGTTAGTTATCGTTACGTGGTGAGTGCAATGCAACCGCCTTGCTTTGATGCGTATGAGTGCGTGAATGAGCATAAAAATCGAAAAGGTTTGTGGTTTCACTACAATTCAAAATACACAAAATAGAAGGTTAAACATGAAATAAGCAAATAATAAATAAATAGTTTGGATGTACATCAACTAAACTAAAATCAGTTTTAAAGTATTACTGTCTCTTTCTCCCTGGAACAGTACGATGCGACGGTACCACTCCAAAACTGGTTTTAGTTTAGCTGGTGTACATCCGAATCGACACCAATATCACATTAATCTACAAATATTAATTTATAAAATAAAATCACTTATCGATCAGATATTCGGACATTATTTTCGAAAGTTTATTTTGTAAAACTGACTTCATATCAATTGGTATTTTGTTATACAATTTAAAAGCCATGCATAATACAGCACGTATTCATTAACTTCTAGTACATTTTTTTAATGTCGTCATGTAACGGAAATAAATTCGGGAACTGTTTGTTAAATTTGCATGTGAGGCGTGTGTGATTACGTCACAAAGACAACTGACTCTGTCGTCCTCCTTTTCTGTAACGGATGTAGTTATACTGACAATGGCACATAACGTTTTGGCACGGACACCGCACTAACTTAGCGAAATGGTTGCCAGCATACTAACAACCGTGAGTTTTTGTTCAAGAAAAAAACTGGTAGAACAGACAATTAGGGCGGTTTAAAATGGGTACTATAATTGGCAATTTTTTAAATGTTTTTATTACTACAATATACATTATAGGTATATTTATAACTTTATTATTTTACAGTAAAGGACATAATAAGATATCAATAAAAACATACTAAAAAGATAGGAAAAACCAAAGGTTCCTGGAACATAATTTCATCATAGGTAGAACATGTGTCACTGCTTTGTGGTGGATTTGTTAAAGATAACAAACATGAACGTGGCGTAAGCAAAAGAGCAACCTCTCGAGTTTCTTGCTGGTTCTTCTCAGGGGATAATTGCCTTCTGAACAAGCAGTAGCTTTAAAAATGTAAAATCTGACTATTTTAAGTGACCCTGTTTGATTTGATTTGATTTGATAGAAGCAACATAGGGTGTACGAATCTGAGGTCGCGGGTTCGATCCCCAGCGAGGTTCATGTTGGTATTCGGTTTGGTTGGTGGTAGAGCATTTTAAATGTCCGCCTGGCTAGCTACCACCATCTTATCTAAA
Source organism: Oegoconia quadripuncta (assembly GCA_949316235.1). Classification (NCBI taxonomy): domain Eukaryota; kingdom Metazoa; phylum Arthropoda; class Insecta; order Lepidoptera; family Autostichidae; genus Oegoconia; species Oegoconia quadripuncta. Next base: position 16,640,469 of record OX438748.1, on the reverse strand, counting down.
TCTGCCGCCAAACGGGTGACCACTACTAGTGGCATTTTCATATTTTATGCTAGCTACGTCTCATGAACTACAGCATAGACGCCATGTTATTTTTTAAAATCATAGTCGTCTAAGCCTTAAACCAAACATGAGAAAAGACATTCCGCGGTTCCTGTTTGGCTACACTGACCACTATCAAACGGGCCCTGGATTTTCCCGGATAAAATAAATCTTAAGACGAATCCTCTACGATAGGCTTCCCTAGACGTAATTACGTAGTAAATACTTCTGTTATTCTCTGTATAATCTGCTATTACTGCAGAGTTTTTAGCTTCTCTTGCTGATATCCAAAACTTGGTCTTTCATAAATATAGACTATTATTTAAGACTAAATGTGCGCAAAGGGAATCCGATTACTATCTAACTAACGAATCATCGAACTTGCCGCTCGATTGTCAAGTAATTTCTTTGATTTATAAGCACTGGAAAATATACCTTACGAACATATAAATAACTTCGATTTCTCATCGAACTATCGATGAATTGACTTGTAATGGATGCTATTCCACAAATTGTTTACACAATGCGATCAGTGAATGTAGCTCCATATAGTCTGCAAATAATGATAAAAATTTAATATTTTGTTATTGTTGTGACTAGTTTAGTTAAACATATAGATATATATATATACATATAGATGTGTTTGGCGCAAAATTGCAATGAGTTGCGGCACGATCCAGTGCGGCAGTAATGTGCGCTTACCTTTACTGTAACAGAGATATCGTAACTCGCGTGACAAAAGCCAATGTAGTGGCAACAAAACCTTATGTTACAGCTAGTACGTGTATCTGCTCTACTTTTAAAACCACGCAAACAGCACGCAACCGTCCGCAGAAAGGACAGCGTATATAAAATTCATCGCCAACATGGGCCCATTTATAATTACCAAAGCAAGCCCGCATCAAACTGGGGATTGTGCAAAGAAACCCGAAATGCCTATTTTGCGGTGACCCCAAGATTCCCGTAGGACACCCCTGCAATGCGTAGGGTAAATAATAAATTGAAACTTTGCTGCTTAAAACTAAGGAAGCTAATTCCGAACGACAATGCTTATATATAAAACTTTGTTTGGTAGATTCGTTTGGTACAGATATGTAATTACGCGTTTCGAGTAAGGTTTTGCTAGAATAATTAGTTGTTACGTATTAGCAAATAGATATAGGTATCGAGTCTCTACAGGTATTACGAAACCGTGCAGCCAACACATCATTAGCCTAACACTAAGCAACTAGATTTGTAAAATGGATACCAGATGATTTATAATATAATATTAGGTCTTTAAAGGGGCGTCGTCATTCGTTGCTACAATTGATATCTCCTTTCCGCACATGGCCCATGATGTCGTGGAAAAGTTTTAGCTCCACTTTTATTATAAATCGTCTATCTTCACCCTTATATCAATTAGCAGGCGGCTGGCCCATTTTACGGTCGCCAACCCAAAATTTATCGGGTCTACTTCAAGTTCCAGATCATTAAATTTTGTAACACCCTCCTTCATTTTTAGGGTCCGTCATAGAGGCCGAAGGTGGTAGCGTACTGACCCGGTAACCCCATCTTATTTCGGGGACTGGCTATCTTATCTCTGACAACCGGAACACAACAATGCTATTAACATTGCTGCTTGGCGGCAGATTTAGATAAGATTTAGATTAGATAAGCTAGCCAGGCGGACATTTAAAATGCCCTACCACCAACCAAACCGAGTACTTAAACATGAACCCCGCTGGGGATCGAACCCACTCCGAATCATAAACCCAATGTTGTTTACATTGAGCCACGGAGGCGGGTAAGTTGCCTTTTACAAAAATTCTGGCAGCATTACCTCGTTTAATGGCCATACTAACGCGTTGGCCAAGGTAAGCGCCAGCCCTACGATCGTCGGATACCTAAATAAGGCGGAAGATAATCATTTACAGTCACCATAGTTATTCGTATAGGGCTGTATAAATTAATTAATCGTAGAGTGGCGTCTATTCATGTCATACTAACCGGAGTTTTGTAAAATAACTCTCTTGTCTAGATTATATTTTTACAATGGTTAGGACAGCCCTGTGTAATTGATAATGGGGCCGACTGTACATGATTATACATACATCAGAAAGACAATCCTCTTTCCTGAGGGCAGTCTGGTAAAAAGCTATACATAGACCATATTAAAAATATTTGAAAAATTTTAACCTACTTAATTTACTTTCAAAAATGTTTCTCGAGAATGTTCTCTAATAAGTTTTTAGATATATCCTGCTCATCATATATATAGAAGCGGACTACCATTCCAAAGAGATTTACCTATCTATTTTTGCAAACAGATAGATATTGCGAGGGAGCGATAATACTAACTAGGTAATTAAGTAAGTACCTACTCACAAAAACTTAGTAAATAAGTTTGTACTTTCACAAACTGGGCAGGCTGCCGGCGGGCTCAAATAAATTTTTTGTTCCATATTCGTAAGTATCACGTTCCCTTTCGTTTCGAAATACGTAAAAATGTTTCACTTGAATCGACGGAAAGCATTTCCCTTCTAATGTATATGCTCCCCTCCTCGCTCCACACATACCTATTTGACATTTTTCCCTTTTCCTCTGTAGCGACATTTATTTTTATGGCCTTGTCTTTTCAAATATTTCCTTTCCTCCCAGTTGTAATTCCATGAAATTCCCAAATACTTGGTCTTATGTTTTTCAATGAAAATATGGGATTATAGTTTTAGCACGTTTATTTTATACCTAATCTAATCATCAACAGCCTTACACATCCCCACTGTTGGGCCACAGCTCCCTCTCAGGGCCCATTATCCATCAGGCCGCCCAAGCGCGGATTGGCGGATTTACCCCACCTGACAGCTTCAGGCCACCGACTTGGCTTAATTACTTCTTTCAATTGAAAACAACCGGGACCGACTATTTAACGTATAACACTCGTATTAAAATACCATTAGTGATCAGCCATCCATAGACTGATCGAGCCAGATATTGCTTAACTTCGCTAATCAAAACTGAATGCGATGCGCCACAAGTTTTTTTTTGTTAGTATAGGTACATATGCAAAATAGTTTATTTTTCAGACCAGTTTAACAATAATGATACTGGTTTTTGGATTCTCCTAGGAGGCAAATTTAATAATTCACCTGTGTCAGGAGAGACCACTTATATACATGTCTTAGCTTACTCAAAGCTGGTACATCAGTTCCGAAACTACAAATAGAATACAATGAGATGCAAGCGATAGGTATTTAAATTTATATATAAAGCATGTACCGCTTCAAAGGCGACCTATGTCACCATTGCATAAGCATATACGAGGTATATTATCAAGTAAATTTAACTTTGTGAAGTCGGCTAACATAAACAGATAACTGGTTCTTATTCCTTGTATTAACATTGTGCCTATCACTATTTTTAGCGAATAAGGTTATATTTTTTTTTGCATATAACAAATTCTCATAAATGTCTTGAGATGTCATTGTTAAGATATTAATTTCCTTAAACTTATCTCTAAGAGATACTCTAGGTCCTAATTTATAAATGGCACGAATAGCACGCTTCTGCAGAACAAAAATGATATGTATGTCAGTAGCGTTTCCCCACAACAATATGCCATATGACTTAGTAACATTCTTAAAGAAATATTCTACATAGTATCCAAAGTATAACCTTTGCTTAGTTTGGAACTAGATGATTAGTATAAGTGTCCGAAATATTTATTTATTGTTTATTAATTTATGTAAACTTTCTATTTGAAGTCTGGTTTTAGAAGACAAATTTTTATACATAGCAACTAAGCCTACCACTGAGGACTGCGATTAAAAATAACAGAATTTCAGGATGTAGATTATTTATTGAGCCATGGTGGTTGAGAACAGGTTCTCTAGGAGTGTCACGATACATTTAGTAACTAGTAGAACAATTGGTAAAGAAATGAAAAAGTATATGTCATGTCATAAAATTTCCAAACTCAATCATGACTTGCTGGCTGGTTGGTGTACTCCATAATGCTTGCAAGATGGGTATTTCTGTGATACGGAAATTCAACATTTCTAATGACATTCTTCAGTTGCTCCCGAAGCTCATTTGCGAATATAATAGTTTCATATGAAATAGATCTTTTCACTCTCAGCAAATTTGGTAAAATATTAACTGATGAACACAGTGCCTTCCGTTCCTCTTTCGATTCGGTCTTGACGAGTACTGGGTCGTTCGCTCGCTCGGACAACTCCATTAGACTGGCGGCATATGAGATCAGGGCTCTAATACCATACAGAACCACTACCAAGAAAAGGGAGAAGCCAGCGATAAGGTAGTTCTTCTCAATTCTTCTCAAGAGCATCAGTTTCTCGTAATCGTTGACGAATTTACCGAAGATCAATCTATGTATGTTGTATAAAGGGACGTACATACCGAGGTAAATAACTGAGATGAAGTAAGTAGCTATTACAATGATGTAATAAGTCTTGTAGTGTTTGATGGTATTGTTGAGGTACTTTGTGATCTTCCGTACATCGTATATAGGATTTAGCATGACAAGTATCATTGCCATTTGGATCAAAAGCACGCAGGAAAGAATTATACAATTGGCATCCATTTTCAGGGTCACGTCTTCTGGGGTATTAACAGAAATATTGGCTTTACGGCATTGTTTCACAGTATAGAAATTTTCTTTCTCATTGAAAGAAATAGAAAACTTTCATCTCAGGGCCCATGACAATTTGTGACAGCATCTGTGACAGGTGTTCGTTTTGTGAATTTATTTCAATTTTTGAAGTTTAACCTCTTGATGTAGTTTGAACTGCTATTAACAAGGAGTGCGGATTATGCTGGTTTTGTTATTCATAGATTAGGAATATTTTTGCATTACTACCAATAAAAAATAGGATTTTGCTAGATTTAACAGCGAAATTCTAGTATTGGCTTTAGAAAATATAGTCTGAGTTACAGCTATTGAAAGTAGGTTTTAAAAAACAAAAAATCCACAGAGCAATTTTGCAAGTCGGAAAGGGTGAATATAGTGACTTCGAAAAACAATAAATCTATCAAAAACATTCATGTAAAAATGTATAGGCCAAGACTCGAAATCTTCACTCATAAAAAGTTATGAGATCTGATGTACAGCCAATCGCCGGGAATAACTTTACTTGTTAATCACAAGAAGTTATTATAAGCTTATATTGGAGTAGGCAGATCGATTTTCCTTACAAGATAAATTCAGCAGGGTTATTGTACGAAAAGTAACTATTACATATTGTATTGTACAATAATTTAGTTAATAGGGTTAGTTAGAAAACATTACATTAGGCGTATACAAATTACAGCAAATTTAAACTAAATGAACTACCGGCACACTAATAACAATATATATATAAATAAATGAATATGCTTAGACATACACACAGTGCCATCTAGTTCCACAGTAAGTAACTATAGACTTGTGTTGTGGATACATCTGGTACCAACCATCTGGTTGATATACTACATAAATACATTTTTATTGGTAAATAAATACTTATTATAAATGAAAACATGCATAACTAAGGTACGTATGTCCGTATTCATCACACAAACATATGCCCCTAGCGGGATTCGAACCCGCGACCATTTGGTATAGTGGTCAGAGTTTCTAACCACTACACCAAACAGGTCGTCAATATTATTCGTCGTATTATAAAACGACATTCGTAAATTTTAAAATTAATAATTGTAAACTGTGTGATTTAGATAACCAAACCAAGAATCTATGGTATGCTAAGACTATGCTATGATTATTTTTCTGTTTGTATGCCATTTGGTAGATCACAGACGGTCCAATGTATATAACATACACAACTATACCAATAGCTAAGTAATACGTTCCTTTTACGTTTTATTTTCAATTTGAGAAGGATTAAGGCTCATAATTTTATTTATTGACTTCGATTAGTTGTCGTACTAGCATACGGTTCAATATAGCTTGTAAGGAATCTACCTACGCTCTATGATTATTATTTATAAGGCTTGGCCGATTCGTGGAATTAATTTGCAATTTTTTTATGTATATGCACATGTACTGTATGAGCAAGGATATGATATAATCTATCACATGTACCCAGTATACTGATGGATCTCTCTAGTGACCACTGACAGCCAGTCTCTCGCCAGCTCTACGAATTAATTAATAAGAGTTTCAAGTATTGCGCTTTTACGTTGGAACTTTAACCATAAAATGTATCCTATAACATTATCGATTTGCACTTCAAAATCGGTCAAGTCATTAAGGCTACAAGAGGTAACATAGAAATTAACATACATGCACCTTAAAAACATTATCCGCCTTCCTGAGGCAGTCGGGTAAAAATAGTTGTCGCAACATCATTTAGTTGTAAATCAAAGTCTATTTGCCGATTCTGCTCGGGAGCAATTGAAGACGATAGTAGTTGTAGCATTTTAAGAATAAAAAAAAAAAAAATAACAATGATTTAGGCCGGAGTCGCAGACGTCAATAAACTTGGCTTAGGCACTGCCGTGCGCTTCAATTAATTCGTGATTGATGTATTGGACTAAATTTGTATACGCGACCTCAGCCTCCGGCCTAATTAGTTATTTTTCTTGTTTTTGTATTTTGCAGATTTTTAAGCCCCCTGGCTGCTATCTCGAGCGCTATCTCGAGCCACTTTAGATTAAACTACAGATTTTTAGACATCCTTTCCAGGACGTGATGTTTCCTAGTTCGACCGACTACGGTCCAAATTGGCGTAGCTTTCGTCACACAATTTGTAATTTTAAATGACCTGATTCGGGTCATGTCAGTAGCTGAAACATTGCGTCATTGACTATCACATGAACATCGAACGCACAGAGCATCGTTCAACACATCAGGATCATTTTTTTATATGCACATCGGGTTAGCACTTGATATCAATCACACCTTAAGTGAAAGCGGCAGCGTACTGACCCGGAAATCCCATCTTATTTGGGGGACGTGGCTATCTTATCTCTGACATTACTACATTACTGTTTGGAGGCAGACTTAGATAGGATCACAGATAGGATGGTGGTTGCTACCCAGGCGGATATTTAAATTGTCCTACCACCAACCAAACCCAGCACTACGCATGTACCCCGCTGGTGATCGAACCCGCGACCTCCGAATCGTAAACATGTGTTTACATTGTGCCACGAGGCCGTTATAATCTAAACTATCAAAGTTCACGGGTCATAATCCATAACACGAAAAGGTCATTGAAGGGCTCAATCTGTTCCGCTGCTCAATTTATATTAGTACAAAAAAAAGATCAGCGCGTCTAGCTTTTGGTGCTGAAAACACTTTCTTTAACATAGTTGGCGACTTCGCCAGTGATGCAGCTTTCACCGTGTACATACATCTTAAAAATGAAACCAAGAAGTATCAATTTTCATTTATTTTTATTTAAATATTATTAAATTTGGATTTTGATTTTCCACAATTTCTGTATGACAAGATATCAAAAACATGAACGTGTTTAATAGCCCAGAGAAAATACGGTTTGACCTCGGAAAAACGAATAACCGCGATTTTCTTGAAACATTTAATTAAGTGTTGTAAATGTAGTAACAATTGCTAGCATTTGTAAGAAACGCAAGTATTAACTAAATAAGCTAACGTTGAAAATTGTGTTTCTTTAAAAAAAATGCTCAATTGATGAGTATTTCTTTGAATTCAAAACATTTAGGGAAATTATCGTTACAAAATATTAGTTCTCATTTTTTATTTCTTAAGCAATGCAGCTCGACGACTTTTTTAAGCTAAAACACATGCATGCCTAACTATATTAGTTTTTTATCCATCAATAAGTTAACTGTGTTTAACAAAAATCTACCTAATTAAATATCAGTTAGTATTTATCGTTATTAAGATACAAATTAAAAATAGGGTTTTCTAAAAAAATCTAGACTAAGCCATGGTTTTTTAAGCTTAATTATTCAAAATTACATTTCTAATATACCTCTATAAGATAGCAATTATAATACCTAAGTCGGTTCTGAATTATGTCTAGCTAAGGTAATTTTTTACCGTATTTTCCCTGGGCTATAACAAGAAAACCCACAAACGTGACACAATAACCAAAATAAACAATATTACGGTTTATGGGATTTATAATCACGTGAAAACTTTCTTTTGCGAGCAAGCCATTCATTCAAATTACTACCAACCAAACTGTACGCTACAGCCTGTGCGATGGTAGGAGCAGATAGGAAAGTACTAGAATCTTTATTTAATATAGCATGTCTGCACATTAATTCGAACTCTAACAACCTTGCAACAATTATTAAAAACTGACAAAGTCGCTCAATTAAGATAATTAGATAAACAGTCGTTAGCAAACACAAGTACCCAGTAGATATTTTGCTCAAGTAAAATGCTACAGTAAGATTTGAATCATTGACTTGCCTTAAAAGTCTTCTGTAATATATAACTTCTACAAATACTCCCATAAATGCAGCGACGCAAAGACATATCGTAACGATTACAAATATTTTTGTAAGATAAGCTTCGTGTACTGAACACCAAACATTTCTAATATAATATGGTTCTTTGACAGGTTTTAACAAAGTGAACACACAAACAACTTCTGCAAATAGCACCAACGAAATGCCGACACTGAATAAATTAATCATTACGCTGAACCTGATGTTTTTCTGATTTATTATCTTTCTTTTCTTGAGTATTCTGATCAGGAGTATCAGAAGTATTTAGTTCAGATACGGCAGCAGCTTTATTGTTATTTCTTTGAAAGAATTTCCTAGCTTTATTCTGCTTTCCTTCTGAATTAGATTCTTTACTAGTGGAGGACGTAGGACTTTCTTGAGCATTATCTATCTTTTTTGCGGTAATCTGTTCAGCAGTATCACAACTATCTGATTTATTCCTTTGAATGAAGTGTCTATCTTTTTTATTCTTCTTTCCTTCTGAACTTGATTGTTTACTAGTAGAGGAACTGTTGCTTCCATGTGAGCTATTAACTTGTTTTTTGACTTTAAAAAAGGATTTTATGCGTGAATGTTCAGATGTATTTAGTTCAACAAATGAAGGCCAGTGCACGTTATCCTCTATCAACAATGCTTCATCTAAGGCTTCGTCAATTAATAGCACTGGTTCGGTTTCCGGTTCACGTTCTGTTATATATGCAATGTCGATCAAGTCATAAGCTCCCATCACATTTGAAAATTCATGTAGCTTAGCTGAAAATTTTATAAGTTCAAGTAGTCTCCAAAATACCAACACATAAAACAGAGAGAATCCACCTAGCAAATAGTTTCTAGACGCATTCGTGGTTTCAATAATTCTTATTAATTTATCTTTTGGACTCTCACTTTGCTTAAGTATTTTAGGAAGTTTTAGTTCATTTAATGTCCATATTGGGTTCATAATTCCAAAAGTGAGTACCATAGTTCCGTAAATAAAGGCAAGATTTAGTATTAAGGGCTGGTGTATTACAAATTCCTTACATGTTCTAATTGTTTTAGAAAGCGTAACTACATCGATGAGCGGTAAAAGGAAAACTAAAATTGTTACCATTTGGACCACGTTGGTGCAAATTAACAGTGATGTGGGATAATCAAAGTGAAACATACTTTAAATTTTTACAGAAATACAATTTTGATGGCCGAGTAAAATGTCCGAACTGACACTTTCGTTTTATTGACAATGTCAGATACCAAATAGTTGAATAACCAAAGAGGTTGATACGTTAATATTTATCCTCCATTCTGCGTAAAGTGGAAGAATAAATATCCTTTTTAAATAAATTATGTAACATAATATTCACAATTCATAATAAGTAGAGTACATAATTCGAAATAAAATATTCAATATTAACAGGGGAGTTGGGGAATCAGGGACTTTTAGGTTATTCTGGAAAAGCATAGTATCTAACTTCAATGGGAATGAGCTGCAAAAAATTAATACATTGATCGTTACATCACTGTGGTATAAATTCAGTTGTAAAATGAATTAAAAAAAAAACGGTCAAGTGTGAGTAGATGTGTATACAGGGTTGCCAACTATACTTAGTCGGTTTTTCCCATAGGGTCCCGTACTTGCCCTGACAATATGGGTACGGACTTAGAAGGGGATTTTTTGTTGTTTGGCAAATAATTTTCAACGGAATATTACTTCGCGACGGCACTTGCGTAACTTGGAAACTAAATGGTACAAAATGGTAGGTACTTGTATAGGAAAACGAGAAACCATTCATTTTAATTTCGATGCCAAAAATAGGCCCGATTTCATTCGCGGGCTTAAACAAAATCATAAAAGAAAACGATCCTTTCTCAAGAACACTGGCGGAGTCGGCGAAAATTATAATAATGCAAGAACGGCATTTATTATATAGGGGATGAGCCAAAATCCCACCGTACGAGTCACGTCTCTTTAGATAATGACATCACGCACACAAAGCGAATTTGATTCACATACGTGGCCTACATACATTCGTATTTATTTAAAGGTGTAGAGATTCGAAGGACTTACTACCGAGTACATCGGTGGCTTAGCGGTTACGACGCGGTATCCTAATTTGGGACGTACGGGTTCGATTCCCAGGCGGACATGAACCAATTAGTATTTAAATTTAATTTGAAGGCAAAATCCTGAGGAATTCTGCATTCCTGAGAAATAAAAATTCAAAGGCATATGAAGTGCCCAACCCGCACTGGGTCAACGTGGTCAACTATGGCCCATACTCCTTGCACTATACGAGGCAAGGCCTATATCCCTGCAGTGGGATGTTTACGGGCTGATGATGATGATGTAAGCACTGGTTGCATAAGCTATTCTTACTCGGCCAGTTAGTCCTTGCATGGCATAAGCGGAACTTAAATACGAGATTTTAACTGCCTCTGTGGCTCACTGTAACAAAATAAGCTTTACAAAAACGATCGCAGGTTTGATTCTCGGCGGGCGGCAGAATGTGGTTGTTTTATTCCGGCTGCTAGAGATCAGATAGCCAGTCCTCCAAATAAGTTGGAAGTTCTGGGTGAGCGCGTTTCCACCTTCGGCCTCACTTTCACTGTGACTTCACATCTCGTGTATTCAGGTCAATAGCTAACCCATAAAAAAGTTAGAGAATGAATAAAAAGAGCTATGGTAGGTCCGTTCACGCCGGCCGGGGGTAGCGGAGAACGCCACGTGCTTCACTTGAGTAAACGGGATGGATAATGTACTTGTCACGTTTTCGCTAATGCCTCTCGTAACATGGGTATACGTAGCGTGAATTCACATAGCAAGCGATAACAGAAACGCATTACTAAATATTCGATTTATCCCTCAGTCTGTCACACATCCGTGCGTTTCTTTATAGTCTGAAATAAAAAAACTTATACAGGGCTTACACTTAGTTATAATTTTTATAAAGCTACATTATGTATGTTGCAAGTTCAAAGAAAGTGCTCCAATTCCACAGTCAATCAACAATAAACAAATAATGGCAATCTCGACATTAGTCCAGATTAAGGTCAAGAGCGATCCCATTCTAATTTAAAAAAAAAAAAAAAAAAATAGAAAGTACACCTTATCCTATTTCAACGAATATAATAAGATGTCAATAATATTAATAATGTCATGCATAATTCTATTTTAGAATGTCAATTAAATTAATGATATCATGCGTAGGTAACTTTCCTCTATGTGTCTATTTCTATGTATGCAATTTTATCTTTAATTAATTTGAGAATATTATATAACACTGTCATTATCTTTGTCATATTATACATATTTACTATTACACCAGTTCGAAGTTTTTATCATTAACGAATTGCTGTAATAAGATTTATTTTCCTTTGATCAATAAAATTACAAACAAACAAACACACTGACCAGTGCTCAAAACCTATAGGATACTTCCCGTTGTATTTTGTGATGTGGTCTTAATATATAGGTCCTACATCACAACAATTCTAATTATATCAAAACGATTTTATTAATTACCTCATACGACGTTTACCTAACTACTACAAATTGTCAGTTTAAAATGTTTATGTCCTTTCTCACTTAGCTGCTTTTTTAAACCGAACTAAAGCTATTTATCCAATTTGTTTCAGGTAAGTGGTACTCGACCGTCTTCAAGGCCCACCCATGTCGGCCCGGTACGCTGATTCATTTATCTTTTACGAGTAATATGGCGTAAAGGTTTATAGTTTTATTAAATTTTATTTATGTAAACATGTATAAGTATATGAAAGAAAGAAAGTAGTTTATTCACAATAGTGTACCTATTACAATTTACATTATTAGAAATCACATTGTTAAGAACATTTAAAAACTAACAAAATAACAGCTATGCTATGATTTGCATAAATATTGCTATGTGTGCCGCAGTAGTAAATGGGTAACGACTCGGCATAATGCTTCGCTCAAAGAGTGAGGCGCTGGTTTTCTGCTGCACCCGTGTGGGATGAGTTGGCGTGAGGAACTACATCATGGTAGGCATTGAGATCAAATATTTTTATCTATACACAATGACCTCAATCACACCTGATGTTAAGTGAAGATGAGGTCGAAGGTGGAAGCGTACTGACCCGGAAACCCCAACACATTTGGGGGACTGGCTATCTTATCTCTGACAACCGGAACACAACAATGCTATTGTTATTATAGATTTATATAAGATATTTTGCGTATTTAAAAGGTATTTTGTTAGTGACGAAGTGTGACGATATGTGTCTCAATATAAGGTTATATTTATTTATATAACATTATACCGGAAGAGTTTTTTGCCGTAGGTAAGTGAAATAGAAGGTATTGGCTAAACTCTATTTTTTTTTTTTTCAACACCACCATTGAATAAAGCTTTGTGCTCATTTGACGGTCGCGTTTGTAGCCTATTCCACATAATTATATCATTAAATGAAATAAATTAAAAAAAAACTTGAAGAAGATATGAGTATCAAATAAATTTCGCATACCTACGAATCTCACCAGTCGCATATCAAGCTCCGCGCGTCGCGTACTTTGATTTCGAATGTGGCCGACTCAAAGTCGATGAAGGTTTAAAAAAAAAACTACCTATGCCAATAACTTCTATTTCGCTTACATAATATTCCCTACTTTATCCTTAGGGTAAAATAATCACCGATATAAGCTCAGACGTAAGGAACAAGTCGACATTCCTTGTAACAGGTGGTTAGGTACACTCTACACAGTACATAACCATCCTCGCCGTCCCCCAGGCGAGCGGTAGGCGTAATGCGTTTCCCCGCGTCAAAAAAAAGAAAAAAGTACCGTCTATAACTTTAGTCGATTTTTTATGTTCATAGAAAAAATAAAAAAAAGGATTTTTTTCAACATATTAACATATTAATTATGTATTCTAATGTAAGCTTCCTCTTAAATATAATTGATAAACTGGCAACGTTGCATCAAGCTAAAGAATGAATTACGCCATCTACTCCCTTACAAATCAGTCAATAGCTATGTATATATGCGTTAAAAGTAATTTTCTTCGATTTAATTGGATATTTATTTACGACCGAAGTAAATAAGACATTTTAATTTGGATTTCGGATTTAGATTTATTTTGAATTAAAAACAAGCCACCACCATGTATCCATATGCAAATTGTACCGTTCTCCGTCCGTTATTATGCCTTATTGTTGACTTAACTTAACACACTATACGGTTGACTGGTATTCAATAATTTTAGATTTATTTTATTTTATATTCTCTTTTATTTTTCTTTTGCACTCAAGCTTCACTTAATCCAGAAAGAATTATACGTCTGCTATGAGTTAGCATAGCATAGCATACCAAAATAATGAAGAACGCTGATCGCTATGATATAGCTTCCAGCCATATAGAGGTCAGAGATCCAATTAATTTACTATATTTGCCGTAAACTTTATTTGCACAACTAAACTGTAAATATTAATAATTTAATTATATAAAAAATCCGCAATCAGCACTGGGCCCGTTTAGTGGACTGTGGCCCAAAACGGTGTACAGTATGTTGGCGTAGACTAAACAATGGTATCGATTCGATTGGTACACTAAACTAAATTTAGGTTAGTCTATCCTTTTTTAATTACGAACACACGAAAAGGACGAAATTACAGTTTAATGCTGTCACTTCAGTTCTTACAAATAGCATCTTCAAAGGTGTTTAAAGAGCGTGTATAGAGTTAGACATGACAAGTAATTGTAAAAAATATTTTCTAACGGATCAGGAGTTTGCTTTAGGTATAGTGTAGTTATTTAGTTATAAAAAGTTATAGTTATTAGTCCAGATTAAGGTCAAGAGCGATCCCATTCTAATTAAAAAAAAAAAAAAAACCTACAATATTAAATTAAAGTTACCACTGTGCACTTCATTGCATTGTAGAAATTGTAGAAGTGTAGATATTGTATATATATATTTATATTACAAAACTAACAATTTCTTTCATCATTAATTGTGAAATACTTCGGCATGCGAACGAACTGGTTAACCAATCAACTTACCAAACTAGATTGTAGTTTTCAAAATTAACCGACCAGGAATCAAACCAAGATACTCTTGATCGGTATCCGAGGGAATTACTCGATTGCAGATATCGTCGTTTCGCCGCGAGGATATTGCTATTTCAGCACATTCTTTTCAGCCTCTACAAATTCTATTTTCGGACCAGAATCGTAAAAGTGGGCGGCTCCGTTACATCGGGGCAATAAAATTTGAATATAAATGAAGTTTGCGAACAGTGTTGTACACATACAATTTTATTTTATCTGTACATTCAATTTAAAAGTGGGTCTGGGATATTCATCGATGTTTCGGGACACTTGTGCCGTGAATGTGTCCCGTCGTTATGCGTCGGAATAAAAACTGCATCAACAGCCCTATGTCTCCGCTGTTGGGCCCAGTGTTGCCAGATCAGAGATGTGAGAATGCGGTAGGGGCACTTCAAAAACGAGGATTTTCGACAAAAAAAAGGTGAATTTCTTGTTTTAATATTTACATCGAATTTTCTCTATCAATTCATACATTTAAAGACGTTACTCGTGAATATCTGTGTAAGTATGTTTCACACAGCTTTCGGATGTCTCGAAGAAATAAATATATGTAGATTGGTGGATATAAGAGCAGTGACCATAATAGTTAGTGCGGTCAAGCCGCTCTATCAGCCATCACTTTGGCTTAACAACTGCGTTTAATTGAAAACAACCGAAACCGAGTATTCAAGGCGACCTTCGACGCACAATATCACTCGTATGAAATTGTATTAGCTTCAAGGATCCAGAACTAGCAGCACCAAATATTTAAGGAAGAGAATCCTTCCAAATTACGATTTTACACTTCAGAAATATATTTTATCTACACTTCCTTCTAAATCGGAAGCAGGTTTAAACAAATCCTCCTAAGCAGTGACGTCAAAATTTTCAGTTTTGCTACTTTTGCGATTTAAGTTTTTCATTTAACACGTGACACAGTTAATTTATAGCATCACGCCCTTTACTAGAATTGATTTAAATTTATAAATTTTACTTATAAAATCAGTTTTATTTGATTGGACTCTAACGTTATCACGCCCTTTACTAGAATTGATTTAAATTTATAAATTTTACTTATAAAATCAGTTTTATTTGATTGGACTCTAACGTTATGACGACCGATTGGTGTAGTGGATAGTGACCCTGTCAGCGAAACCAACGGTTGCGGGTTCGAATCCCGCGACGGGTAAATGTTTGTGTGATGAATATGAACATTTATTCCTGAGTCATGGATGTTTATATAAATATTTATGTATGTTTATCCGTTATCTAGTATCCATAGTACAAGCTTTGCTTAGTTTGGGACTAGATGATTGGTGTAAGTGTCCGAAATATTTATTTATTTATTTATTTATTCCGAACAAGCGGAAGGTACATCTCGCTCTTTCATTTCCACGCAGCAGTAAATAGCTCTGTCACTTTCTCAACCTTCAGCAAAGGTCCGTTCTGTAATTAGGCAGGACGAACGACAATGTGACTACGTCACGAGTGCTTCACAGATGACAGAGAATTTATTCCGTCTTAACTATGTCCATATAAATTAGGGTTCCCAAATTTCCGGGTGTAGGTATCTTAATTTATTACCTACTTTTCTTTATTTATTCTTTTATCGGAACAATTCAACATAAAGCTTCCAAGACTGTAACCAATGTCGTTAAATATATTTTATTAATCATGGTTACTTCACAAATTCATATATTTACGAAGGACAAATCTATCTCATTCATCGATATCGTTACTTGTATATAAACGACGTTTAAAGAGGTGTGGTCAAGTAAAAGTGTCCTGAGCATGAAAGGGAATCCACATCATTAGCAAAGTCCCTGCTGTATTTTAAAATTTAATAAACGAAATCAGTAGTTGTAATAATTGAAAAAAATTTAATAAAAGGCACGCCAGTTTGATACAGTGCAGTGCAACCTAGCACAAGCTTGAAAGCCTGAAAGCCAAGCATCCATGACTTTGATGTCGTGACAGAGTAGAACGAAGTTAAGCTTGCACATGTCTCAGCATAATAGAAAAGACTTCGTTTAGAGAGAAAAAGGTGTATCATTCACTTGTGTCACCAAACAGTACGTGAACTAGTATCAAGTTTATTAATTAATGTTGGTGGTAGGGCATTTTAAATGTCCGCCTGGCTAGCTACCACCATCTTATCTAAATCTGCCGCCAAGCAGCAATGTTAATAGCATTGTTGTGTTCCGGTTGTCAGAGATCCCCCCCAGCCAGTCCCCCAAATGTGTCGGGGTTTTCGAGTCAGTACGCTTCCACCTTCGACCTCATCTTCACTTAACATCAGGTGTGATTGAGGTCAAGTACCAATCCGTTGTGCATAAAAAAAAATGTATTTTGCTCCTCCCTTCTTGACTATTTAAACAGTGGACCTCGAACATAAACTAAGCAGCCATGCATCTAGCGAAATGACAAAAGGATACTGAACTGTAAAGTTCCGTGACGAGTAATCTTAAATCCTAACTGATTGCGTATCTCGTCACTGTTAATGCGGAGACAGCAACCTGCCATATTGTGTTTGATTTGTCATAGATGAAACTATCCTGTATAGTTTCGTCTATGATATATCTATCTTCTATCTATACTCTTTGATATAAGTAAGATTTAGACAAATCTTGCACAGGTAATTATCATCAATTGCAAAAAAATATCAATTGCATGGTATCATCATCACTCTGAATAGCAATTTCATCAAGTGAATCCAGCGTTACTAACCGATATTGCAAGTTCCATTCTCTGTCTGGAAACACGGTAGTGAAATCATTAATACAGAAACGAGTGTTTCATATCCGTATACGCATTCCCACCACAATACATTAGACAAGGAATGCAACATCCCACAGAGTTAATAACAAGATAATTAGATATGCATAATTAAACTTAAGAACTTTAGAAGTGTGATACATTCACTTAACATCAGGTGTGATTGAGGTCAAGAACCAACCCGTTGTGCATAAAAAAAACATTTGTTACTAGCAACATCATTCGCGATTATTTACCTCCTGGCTCCATTGAGTGCTTATTTCACTACATAAAGACGTTTTGTAAGTAATTTCAAGAAAAGGGCTTAGAGTATTAAATTGTAGATTCATAATTTAAATCGATTACTGAATTTATATGTACAAATGTGAAGAGTTTCAGGGTGTTTAAAAGGAAACCAATTTTTTCGTCGATAGCAGATATATTTTTTCGAATTACTCAGTCACAATGACAATGCCATTAACAATATAATACAAAATATTATAAAAAGAGTGAAGTCAGGAAAGTATGTAAAAAACACAGTCACAGGACCAGTCTCTACGGACGGTAACTCACCCCGACTGCTTTTCATCGTGTGATATCTCGGTATATCTTGGCTTACATACTGGTAATGCCTTAGATGCTGCATGTGCTTTTCTCCGCCAATTCTGGCTTATCTATCTTTCCGTGGTATTGCTACTTTATGTCGACCTGCACTGTCAACTTTGATCTGCTTTTCAAACCGCCTTAATGTGAGAAGACTTATCAAAGTATGAGACCTCGACCTATTTGACCTTTGACCCCGAACGGTCGAGAAATAATGTTGACACTGAAAACAGCAAGTTCCTCTTGATCAGTAATACCAAGGGATTCAGTAAAAACAATATCCAATCACTACTGCACGATCTCCATTCCGGAGATACCACAGAAAAATAAAGCGAGCCAATGATAGCTAGTTCATTTTTCATCAGGATCAACACCAAGAATCAACAGACATAACTAATCATGTACTATCCAATCGGGAAAAAATAAATAAAATATTAGAAGAAGTTTAAGTCACTAAAAACCTCTTTTCAAACACATTGCGTCTGATAAACCATGCACCTGTTTACATTACTAATACAACTAGGTATGTGAATAACTAATAAAAAGTGGAACCAATCATAACACCGTTGACTAGATTGTATGAACTGACAGACAATCTGGTTTGCGAGTAATTTCAATTCAACATAATTTTATACTTATTTAATATTTAACCATATTATTATAATTTATGACATTTCGGTTGCATGAAGATTAAAAAAATCGTCTGTAACGATTGAATTAGTTAAAAACAAGTGCACGAAGCTTTAATAATTATTTTATCAAAGTGGTATGTTAACTGGTACCAAGCTTGCTGCTTCTTGTTGTTTTAGAAAGTTGTAATCTTTACGTGGCTCCCCCACTACTTAATTAATCAATCTCCAAAGACAATAAAGAAACGGTGTATTTCACATACACATGGCTTGCTTTGCGTGGAATCTCCATGCAATATTCTCACTTCACATTGATAAAAAACATGATGAGGTATTACCATAAAACAAAATAAGTACTTTGTTCGCTATGGGAATTTTCAAAATATCGAATTATATATTGTTAATAGATTCGATGAATCACCAGCATATAATGTTAAGACCATTTAAAAAAACGACCGTTACGAGTGAATTAGATAGATTAAAATTGTGTTTTAACTTTTTACGGAGTAATTTTAACAATAGCTTTTTCAGCTGCTAATAAATTGCATAATTTATTATTACAATAACAAGATGGTACGTTAACTGGTACCAGTCTTGTTTCTATTTGATATTTTTGGAAGTTGTTTTACGCATCTATGAGACCGGACGAGAGAGGATTGCAGTTCAAATTCAGCCTTCAAGGCGACGGAGTAAGTTTTAAATACATGCTTACATAATAAACCAGTGGGATATTACGTACTTGGTTAAGAGGCAGCTGGACGGAGCCGGCGGCTCTGTATGCAAAAGTCATGGGAGAAAGAATATAACCCCCAAGGACTCATCAAATAAAGATAGGAATATTTATATATCTTCAGAGGTGTGACAGAATTTGCACTTGCAACGTCATTCGTGTTCATGCGATACTTGGCTGGAGCGCATCCAGCGATCCTTACTGTTAAAGTCATGAGATCTATAGCCTGGCACATCATCCTGTTTACTGACATTACTTCGAAATTATATTTCATGGTCTTTCACGCTATTCGGTAAAAGGAGTTCGAAAAAGTGAGATCGACGACAGGTATGATGAAATTACTGCCCGCATCCTACTTCTTTAATACAATTCGCATTTCAAACATCATTCAAGTTTATTTATACTGTGGCAACGCTGCTGATTGCCTATTTTTTATAAATTGAGCATTAAGTTTACTCGTCTTTAATTTGTTGCTGCTACGCTATTGAAATAGTTCGCAACCATTATGCAACACTCAACAACAATATAATCGGACTCACTGGTGCACTAAAAGTATTAAAAAAAAATGAAATTTTTGATTTTGTCATGGGTTTCTTCATAAGATTATTTACTTATTAATAAATCCAGTATTTCACCTATGGCTATCCTTAGAGTAGGTACTTGAAAGAAAGAAAGAAAGAAATCGTTTATTGTCACAACATTATTTGCGCAATATACTTAACATAGGTACTTACACTAGTAAATACACATAGAACAATGCCACTTTTGTGACAAAAGGATCTGGTTCAGCATAATGCTGACAGAGACTAGCTGCTGCTCAGCGCTGGTTTTCAACCAGACCCCCTTATTGAGTTTACTAGTCGACGTTTTGCTCGTGTGACGGGCTACTTAAAACCCAGTTCTCGTGAAATGTTCATTATTCCATTTGTCTGTTGGAGTCATTTAGAGAGAAACAATATGCTAGTACCTATTTGATTATCCAAATGACACGTGAACAATGGAAGAGACTGTTGGAGTCATTTCGAGAAAAATAACATGCTAGTATTTGGTAGTCCAAATGGTACGTGAACTGGTATCAAGCTTGTTTTTTTCATGAATTTTAAGAAGTTGTCGTCACTGCTCCTTCGTTATTGATTAACCCATATCCATACGACTTTAAAAACGGTGGATCTCGAAACATACTAAGCAGCAAGCGAATCGCGAACCGATGAAAAATTACACTACAGTTTTAGCCCCGTGGGCGATTTATAACATACTGCATGCGTATCGCGTCACACAATGGGATATAATGTACCTGGCTGAATTGCTGTTAGTACAACCCTTACACTGAAAGATCAGACAGATCATGTTCGACTTGGCTTACGTCGCAACTACGTCACTTACTATCGACGCAAAGCGAATGTAATACATAACATTTTGAAAATTACCGTAAGGGTTTCTTCCGGATTATTATTTATTTATTTATTTTATTTATAATTTATTGC
Source organism: Oegoconia quadripuncta (assembly GCA_949316235.1). Taxonomy (NCBI): domain Eukaryota; kingdom Metazoa; phylum Arthropoda; class Insecta; order Lepidoptera; family Autostichidae; genus Oegoconia; species Oegoconia quadripuncta. The sequence goes on along the minus strand of OX438748.1, from coordinate 16,619,757 downwards.
ACACGAGTACACACGAGATTATTAATGATTAAAGCCAGTAGCCGGCTGCTATCTTCAGTAAATAAAATGAAATCGTCATCGCAAGTTTATTACAGCCGGAAATTGAATAGAGTTGTTGATTCTAATAGAGTTTTAATCAAGATATAACATGAGTCTTTTAAAGAACATTAATGAAGTGGGAGGATTACGAATATTAACAACGAACTTGTAAAATCCAGAATCACTATCTTTCGAATTCATTTGCCCGTTGGTTCTGATGCTTACGAATCGAATTGCAACATCAGCGAATCGAAATGCGGCCCTTACCCTAAAGCTATGGGAGTAGAAATATAACCCCCAATGACTTAACAAAGAAAGTTAGAAATATTTATATATCCTCAGAGGTGTGACACAATTCGCACTTGCAACGTCATTCGTGTTCATACGATACTTGGCTGGAGCGCATCCAGCGATCCTTACTGTTAAAGTCATGAGATCTATAAGCCTGGCACATCATCCTATTTACTGACATTACTTCGGAATTATATTTAATGGTCTTTCACGCTATTCGGTAAAAGGAGTTCCAAAAAGTGAGATCGACGACAGGTATGATGGAATTACTGCCCGCACTCCGACTCCCTATTTCCTTAAGTTACAACCTTTATCCAACGGAACAGAAAATTTAGAAAGACCTTTATGTCAGCTTCGCTATTGCTTATTCCCGGCATAGGAAGAGTGATTGACAGAAAGAGTGATTAACTTGGATCGTGGAGACGTAACCACAATCCTCCTCCTACACATTGACAATTTTACGAATATTTACAAAAACTTCAGAATTATGACACAATTCGCACTCGCAATGTCATTCATGTCCATTTCTTCATTGAGCAGTTACAATCTTATATTTCAATCTTAAAGCCAACGGACGCCTTCAAAATACGTTTGTTAAAATGCAAAAAGACACGAACAGTGAACCGGAAGTATTACAAATTACTTTATTGGTTTCGCCATATGAAATTTTTATTGCGTTATTGTTGGTGGATCCAGCAAATTATTGGCTGCTGTTTGCGCGAAGAAATTTATGGAAAATCGAACAGATCAAGAGTTAAGCTTTAATTAAGCCATATTGGGAGGACTAAAGCCGAAGATTACGAATATTTACGAAGAACTCAGGGTTCAATCTTTCGTATTGCCTACTGGTTCCGTTGTTGAACATTACAATTTCAACCCTAGAACCCAACGACATGTTCAGGGACGATGACAAGAGACCTGATGTGAGCTACCTAGAAGCCGGATACAGCCGTGACCGTGTAAGTGTGTGTATGTGATGTGCGTGGATACTTTGACCCCACCCCATATACAGGTTCACCACAAGACATGCCGGTGCAACCACAGAGCAGGTACAGACATCCAAGAGTCGCAAATATTCCATTCTTATCACGAACTATGAGTTCGTGTCGCTTACAGTAGAGTCGCTTGGTCCGTAGTAGTCGTCCGAAGCGAAGGCCCCCAATAAAGCTCCTATCGATCCGGCTGATCCATGCTCCTGCGTCTTGGGAACTATGCCACATCACCATAGGCTGGACGACGTTTACCTGTTGCAAATAAGTTAATTAGTATAAAATTGAAAGGACTCCACCGACAAGAGCATAGCTTTTAAATATAGTACGAGAGAGAGAGAGTATAAAATTATTTTCATGTTGTGTGCAGATAAATTAACGAGCAAAAAACTCGAAAGGTTTCTCTTTTTGAGTATGAAATGTTAGACTTTATTTGTTAAACGATGTCAGAAAAAAAATGAAAAAAATAAAAGGGTTTCTATTGTCAAATGAAGTCAGTTAAAAGAATGTACAAGAAACTGAAGGATTTTTGTTTTTAACCACCGAAGAAAAAAGACGGGTGTTATGTGTTTCACAGTGTTGTATGTGTGTGTGTATTAGCCATGCTTGATGAAGTCGGTAAAGCCGTTTCGAAGACACGCTTTTAACACAGTTGTTTGGTGTATTTCGGTGATATCACAGTCTATCGGGAGTTTTCTAAATTTTGAGTTTAGTTCTTAAATATTAAGTGTACCATTTATTTGTCCAATAAAGTCAGTTAAAAAAAAATAGAAAAATAGAAAAAGACAGTTGACCCAATAATTTAACTAAAATTATAAATTTGTTTGACATAGTAGTGGGTAGTCGTAATGGAGGATTATTTTTCTTCTAGAGTATTGGTCAGAACTGCAAGTAACTAATCACTAATACTAGTCTGCAGTTATAGTGGCACGATGTTACTGTTACACGGTCTTCGACAACTATTTGATAAAAAAATCCACTCCATGAATTGCCTCTTTGGTGTGCTTAATCAAGTATAACAAATTAGTAGAACCACAAGGTAACGGCGTCTGTTATTATATCAAAAAACAGCAATTGATGATTAGGTTGGAACAGTAAGTCCTTGAATGGGTGACAACTAGCGAGTGTTTCCATGCCTAAGAGGGCACGTTATTCGGTACGGGTTGTATTCAATTGAAGGCAGTCGTTAAGCTAAGTCGGTGGCCTACAGATGCGGCTTAAAAACACTGACTGTCATGTGGCTAGACCTACACAAATCCACCAAACTGCACCGATCCCGCGTGGTGGGTTATGACCCTCTCCCAGTGAGAGGAGGCTGCGCCCCAACAATGGGGACCTGTAAGGCTGTTGATAACCATTATCGAGTTTTAAGTAAGCATACATATTGGTTTGAACTTCAATACCTGTCCCGAAGGCTACACCATGACCCATTCTTCAATCAGCCTCACTGTGTTTATGTTATTTTCCGTCACTTCTGTCGCATTTATTTCACAGAACTAGTTAGTCCTGGGAAATGTCATCCATTATCAGAGCAGAAGGCATGGAAGCCGCCACTGAATAGTAATTTAAATCTCTCATACAACGACTTTCTATATCGTTTAAACCGCAATGTAGTAAAAATCATTATACGAAAATGTTTTCTTATACAACTTCGGATGTAACGACTCATATAATTATGGTCAAACTTCACTTAGGTAAGTTTGTTTAACCTTTAATTCTTTGGTGAATTTATTTCTGCAAAATTGCGGTCAGAATGAAATACAACTGACAGCTTTTGAAAATTTTATGACATTGGAATAATTGTTCCAAATTTGAGTTCTTTTTACCTATCGTATTTTATAGTGGCCAATGCTAAGACTTTTCAGTTTGATCGTATAATATATTACTGCTACCTTTGTCAGTTGTAGGATAAATTTGCGCTTATCATTCATTCATTCAACATCATTGTAACGTTGTTCTAGCAAAATACATCAACTGATATGAATTGTACTATGACTCCAGTAGACACCTTAGATTGCCAAAACGAGCATAAAACATAAACTATGTATAAAAAAAGGTTATTAGGAGACTATAAATGATTATTTATAACAAGAAGTCATATAGATAAGGGAACAACTGCTCATTGATGTTCAGTCTGTTTATTATTTTTTTAATTGTCGAAACATAAGTCGAAACATGGAAATCAGTTTTTTGAAAGATCAGATAAAAAATTTAAGATTTCAAGGGATCATTTTGTATCCTACTAATCGAAGTATTTAGGCTTCTGGGTAACATAGACATCTACATACATACCGGAAAACATTGCCATTCTTCCTCAAAAAAGCAATATGCAAATGTCGCTATAATTGTCAACTAAAACAGAACAATAAGACATTTAGCATTAGCCTGGGTATCCTATAGCTCTGGGTTTCAGTGGAGCATCCAAATTGCGAACGAACCTAGGTCGGAAAAAAACAAGAATACATACTTATCAAAAAAAATAATTCGTACTTTTGGATTCCAGTAAACTTCTATAGACTGCTGGTGTTACATGAGTAGGTTTACCCATTGGTACCGTAAGATACTAAAACGTGTCCCATACTCGTAGTAGCTACAAGATCCAATCCGTTATCGCCCGGTCCCGTATCCAATTGACCGTGTTGCACTCGTTGCCTAAGTAAACGTCCACTGACCATTAAAGGGTTGATGAGGGGCATCCGGGGTATCTAAAGTTTATTTTTGCGTAACCACTATACAAACTGTTTTTATATCAGCATCATGAAAAGAGTTGGAAATAATCTTAAAAGTTTATAATACCCGACTACATACACTACGTCTTTTAAACATTTGCCTACAAAAAATCAAGAATACGACGAAATATTAATGCATTAAGGCATGAGTGGTCTGCGAGATCTTGACATGTTTTCCAGAAGTTTTAGCGAAGAGAAATAGTAACTAAGACTAGTTAAAGGTTCGAGTGAGTTTGAGAGGAGTTAATGCATTTTTGAAGGATACAAAAGTTAGAAATAAAATTAATACGCGTTCCACCTTCGACGTCATCGCTGTTGATTGAAGTAAAATGAAGTTAATAGTTTAAAGTCACATTAGAGTAACATTTAGAGAAATAACATTTTTTTAACGGGTTAGTACTTGACCTCAATCACACCTGATGTTAAGTCAAGATGAGGTCGAAGGTGGAAGCGTATACTGACCCGGAAATCCCAACATATTTGGGGAACTGGCTATCTTATCTCTGACAACCGGAACACAACAATGCTATTAACATTGTTGCTTGGCGGCAGATTTAGATAAGATGGTGGTAGCTAGCCAGGCGGACGTTTAAAATGCCCTACCACCAACCAATCCGAGTACTTAAACATGTACCCCGTTGGGGATCGAACCCGCGACTTTCGATTCGTAAACCCAATGTTGTTTTAGATTGAGCCACGGAGGCGGTCAAAATTTTTCACAATTGTTGCACATGCACATGCTACAAGATCTCTACGATACCACAGGCAGTAGTGTACGCATGGCCGCGTTTTGGTCCTCGAGAAATTTATAATTCTTTGTCGTCGACTCGTTGAGAGAGATATAATTTAGTCCAAAATCTTTAGATCATTAAGCGTGCTATGCTCTAAGTTAGTCTAAAAGACAGGATTCGGAACTACGAGCTGGTTCACCTGAATATAAAGATCGTCGTTATACTTTGAAGGTTAGCACGTCAAAGTGGAATGGGCTAGTCATATTTGTCGCAAAACCAATATTTGATGAAGCAAATGGGTTGAGTGGTAACCGTGACTAGAGAAATAAAGTATAATACATTCTCCAGCTTGACAGAGCGACGATCTGCCTCAGCGGTTGGAAGGTACGGCTTTGGTCGAACAATGGTCCTTACCACTATCTATCACAAGATTCAGTAAATTAAACAACCTCATTAACAACTGGAGTGTCTGGGGAGAAAGTACGGCTTCCTCGCTCTGGACCCATAGTGCAGATTGTTGGATATATTTTTTGTAGGGAGCTCCAAAGTTGTGAATCTATGAATCAAGTACCTACACTTTATTGCACAGAATTTAAGAAAATACTTGATAAATATAACTTGAGAATTGTAAAGCCAGGCGGTCTTATCGCTAATAATTTCTACCTTTGGATAGGATCCGATGAATACGTTTGTATTTGTAAAATCCAAAATGAAGCATGACACCCTAAAAATACACTCGTCTTTGTTCTTCATTTATTTTTGTTTTCAAAGACACAAGGTGCTATTTTTCAATAACAAATTGACCTCTACAAACAAGACTGAAACAATATTGAAAAGGAGAAAGTTATGCTACGACACAAAACAATGGATTGGCAAACTTACCTTATGAAACTTTGAACGCGAAAAATACAAACACATGAAACTTGTTTTCGTATTGATATAGACGATGGTGGAGATCGAGACGTTGAAAGCAATGTCGCGTCTGATTTATAAACATCCATGTATTTATTCTATGACACGTAGGGACCGCCTCTACTGAAGCAGACACGAGTGAAGCGGAGAAGAATCAATCTGTAGAAATGTTTGAATTCCATTTGGAGATACAAAATTTAGTCTAAATGTGGTCTCTATTCTATATTCTCTATTCTATATATTTAAGTACTGCTTTGTCAATTAAATATTTAATCGTCTCCGTTTATCTCTTAATCAATTGTTATACTGATATTTTAATCGTAAATTGCATTAAAACTGTAATGTTTGGAAAACCTAAACTTATTATAGTTGGGATATCTCTGACCGACCCCCCCCCCCCCCAATCCTAACTTGTAAAAATCATGACGTTATAATATATGAACGCCTTGGTCACATGTCTATATAAGCAACCATGGTGCTGAAACTACCCTCCTCAAATACATTAAAGCAATGTAGATATATTTTATATATTTTAGATATGTAATTACTTTTTCAAATAAATGCTCAAATTCCAAACAACTTAGGTAAAATGATGATACCTCAAGATTCTCCCTATTAATTTTATTCAGAAAACTTTTGCTTTACAAATTTATCTGATTGCGAACCTCTTTAGCTTAACAGGAGTTTTTAAATGCCCCAGTCTTCCTTCAAAGTCCGAACAACACTTTCTGCTTGCAAACCAACTGACGAGTACACAATTTTACCCCTTGTGTCATTGTAACAAGGACTTTAGTCATTCTAATTTGAGATTCACAATAGAGAACTTACCATCGCAAGGTTTATTTGAAAACTTTTTACAGTTTCTGATTATTGAAACTTGGAATTTTCTTTTCTGCTCTCGGATCGGTCACGGAGGCGTGATTTGAGAGGAAAGGGATGAATTTCTTTCACAGTTTTGTTACATTCATTAAAATATTTATAACAAAAGAAAATGTCGAACAGAGATAGATAACACTTAATATTTTATTTGTTTTTATGAAATGGTGTTTTAAATAAGGAAGCGTTATACTTTACCGTCACACTTGTCTCACATCGTAATAGTTTCGCGTGGTATTGTCTGCATTCAAGATTTAAATTCCCTAAGATTATAGCCAACAGTACCTACATAGGCTGACGATGATGATTATGTGAAATTATCAGTGGAAAAAGAGGCGGTGTAAGAAACCGAATCAAAACGAAAGAGCAGATCAAATTCGAAATTACAAGGAAAGATGAAGTTTTATGATTGGAATAGTCAAACAATTCCCAATAACAAGATGTAATTTGGTATCGTGATTCGAATAAGGAGATTGACTTTGGCAAGTGTTGTCAACAAACAAAATTGTATTGCCCTCTTATAGATCCCAGTGGTAAGATTACGGCGAGCAGCACCGATTTTTAGAACCAATCGAAGATTCTGGCAATCAAAACAAAATTGAAGTTTTGCTGATCCTATATAAATGTGTTTGTGAAAATTATGGAATCATTTATTAACACCCCAACCACTGCACATGTAACAAGTGTGACAACGAATACTACTCTTAACTAATTAGATGTCATTCAAATTTTTTATACGAATTAAAAGCTTGGTTTGGATACAGGGACCATACAGCCCCAAGAAGCCTAATGTTTGATGAAATTTGCAATAATAGTAAAAAACACAACCCAATACAATCTGCAATGTTAATATTATTAAAAATGTAATGATCAGTTCGACCTCGTTCTTCAAGATGGCTGTTTCGACCACACATGTCTGTACATCAACAATGGCCGCAATTCTGTTCAACAATAATATTGTGCCATTGAATTGATCTAATTATGGGATAGGGAAGTGGGCGATACAGCCGTTCAACGGCTAGTAAACTCCTTGAGTGTACTCAATTGATTTGTTGTGATGACCACATCACAATTGCTAACACAAGCCTTTGAGTCCTGTTCATTACACATAGTGATGGCAAATATTTCACTAATAACCATGGCTCACTTTCTGGTATATCCTAACCTCTGGAGCGCCTACTGGACAGAAATGAAATGCGATCGATATGGCAAACTTTTGGACGTATACATTTGAAATACCCATTGACATGGGTATTTTTACCCGACTATAGCGCAGCCAAAAGAAGAATAACGCATCCAATACGTCTGTACGTATGTTACTACATATAGCCTAAACGACTGAGCCGATTTAAACTAATGAGGTGTTGTTACATTTGTGATAGTCATAGGATATTATGACATCATGATAAACAATAGTGCGGATGCTAGCAGTCATTTTAAACCAGCTAGCCAACACATATAATTCCAGCTCCGCATTGAGATGGGTATCAAATGATAAATTTCGATTCATTAAATTCAAAAACACGTATAATGTTTATAAAACAGTTACTAAATAAAAATTAAGCAAACAAATTTACCCAAAAACACGAATTCTTAAAAGAAATAATAATGTACGTGAAACCGCAGAGAGACCTCCGACTGCTGTCTAAATCAAACGAGTTATTTCGTCATGTTTTTGAGTTTTTATAACTGTAGTCGGGATTTTATATTTTATTTTATTAGTTTCTTTTAAACTTATGATTATTTAGAAGACATCACCTACACCAATCAAACCGAGTTGACATTGACGTAGGCTGTAAAAAGAATCCGCGACCGCTATCTGCTGTCAAGGAGACGGTTTCTATCTGGAAAATCCCCTAAAGGGACTTTACCGTCAATACATCAGTAATTTGACGCACCAACGAACACAGAGAATGTTACATCCGTATTTGAACTTGTCCATATAAATATTTAAATGTAAATTTTGTATTCAGTTCAAGAGCGTTCCGTCGCCCTGTTGGCTGCGTCGAGATTTCAAATAACAAGAACTGTTACGCTATACGAGTACGTAGGTACTTATTTTCAAATATCTTTGTTTTTCTTGATTTGAGAACAGAAACGTCGTCCAGTACGTTTTAGAATAATAATGTTCTAAAACGTACTGGCTATAAAGCCAACTTCAAATTAAATCTTTCACATTTATAGGTTACTGTGGATTTTTTAGGTTGTCCGTGTGTCTGTCTCTGTATATACAATTCTCTTAGACTACAACTACGAATATGGCGGCATACTACGAAGCTGGTCATGGATATACGTTACTCTACGTTTAGCCTGAGAAGTATTTCTTTTTATCTTAATTGCTGGATCAGACTTATGGAAGGATATGTAAGTATTTTGTTTATATATTTCAGATAATTATTGGTGAAACTATTTCGCGCCCCGCAGGTTTTGAAAGCCGGTCAGCATATTTATTTTGTGACACTAAATAGCTGAAAAATCTAAACAGAGCTAGGTAAAGAAATGCTATTATATAGCCATCTTTTAAATTATACAAAAAACTAATAAAATTGTAACATGTGCAAGATCAAAATCAGTTCTATCGAATAGATGCAAGCACTAATATACAATACAATACAATTGTACAATTATATTAATTATCTAAACCCAAACTAGCCAAAGCCTGTAATGTGGATCAATATAACATAAATATTTATGGGTCAGTACCCAATAAACTAATTTGCCGTAGGGGCTAACATTCATATAGGTTTCATATACCGGCTAGGTAGATCACACGATAATACTATCTGCTATTTGATGGTAAACTTATACTTATATGTCGGTAATAGATATGTATTTATTTCTCTAATCACACAAAAACAATCAACTTTTAAATACAATATCAATTGTAAATTGGGGTCATTCAAAGTCGGCGACTGAATCCGCCAGCGTCAAGCGATACATTCCAAAAGGTATATTTAAAAATACCCAACCAAAAGGCTTAATCCGATAGTAACTGTTAATTATTCATGATTCTCCATTTCACCTTACACTATCGTAAATGAAGAGTTTAATGAGTCATATAGGAAGTTTTTGATCTACAAGATGTACGATGTAGATGTACTAGGGTACATCATACTTCTAATTACTCAAAGAATTGTATTTTGGACTTATAAGACTTAAAATTGCGTCTGTTTGGAGCATTTAGTAACTAGGCAGCTAAAACTAAAATTCCTGTTAAATTTTGTGTATCGCATGTCGCTTTGCAAAGGCAACGCGTTTCAAAAAAGCCCTTAGGAATGAACGAACATACTTCATGTACTCAGAATTTTATGTCGGTCACGTCGTAACTGAATTTCTTTGAGTAGAGTTTACAGCGCCTACTGGGTCTAATTTAGTTTGTCTCTCTTTGCCTACAATTCAGCTTGTGTGCAAAATGTCGCTTTTATGTGTTGCCTAGTTATTGTGTTCCGTTCGGATATACTTATTCAATTGTTGTACCTATTGGTTATATAGGTAATATATAAAACCTAAAAGTGGCATTCGAAAGATTTCAATCCATGTACCTTTTGCATCGATTCGAATTGACACATACAAAAACAAAAGACTCGTTTGTCTTTTGTTTTTCCTCGACGTGCATTTATTGCATTCTATTTTTCAATTTTTTTTTTAACATGAGATTCCAAAGCGAAATTCTTCTTTTCAATTCTATATTCCAAATTCAAATATTCTAGGATGAGTTTTGGTTGCAGTGAGTAGATAGTATATTTTTTTAATTAAGATTCTAAAGTAACATTCTTCTTTTTCTTTTACAAATGGTATTACATATTCCAAATTCAAATATTCTACGATATATAGTCTATTTTAAGCTAAGCCTATAGCGTCTTTGGTTACCTTTTGTATTAGAAAACAAGATACGATATAGACTTTCGAAGATATATAACTTTTAGCTTTACCTTGATGATATTTTATGCTCATAGTTTTTCTGGCTAATAATAGCTATGCGTATAGTTACGTTTCTAAATAGAAAACGAAGTACTTATGCTAATTACGTGATTACCATAACTACATCAGCTGAACATATCACAGAAATGGAGGTTAAGATTATTGAAAAGACGGGTGTTCTAAGTCTGTCTTTGGCTGTCCGTGTGTCTGTCTGTGGGATTGTACCGCTATAATGACTGAACCACTTTTCTGCGTAAGCTGGTGTTTGCGACATGGTTCGATGGATTTGAATTCAGCCGTTTCAAAAATATTTTTAAACATAGTTCGTTTACCTCTATTATATTTTGATAGCATCCCCGAGTCTAAACTTTCAATTAATAAAATGTAATATAATTTCTATGACGATGACATGTTTTACTCTTAAAAGTTACAATGAACAATCTCGCCTCCACACTCCTCCCACTGTAACTCTAATAAGCTAGGATCAGCAGTGGTACTCAACACCGTGCCCACTGATGGTAGACGATGCTCCACGTATAGTTCTCGAGGCGTAAGATCAGCTTTGCATTTGTGTGAGTGCACACAGATAGAGATACGGCTTGTGGCGCAGCGCGTCCCGCGCATTGTTTAAACGCGGCCTGAGGCGCGGCGTGTCCGCTGCGCGTCGCTTCCCTGCCGCGCACATGCCGCACTTCACCTCTTGTACCGCTAGCAGCTTGACGTCACTCACACAAATGCAAAGCTGAGCTTACGCCTCGAGAACTGTAACTTTATTGCTACCTTGGACCCCAGACTATAAAGACTAAGAAAGTAATAGGGTGTACAAGTAGACAAATGTGCGATGAATAGTAATTGCTATATACAACACAAATTAATGAATAAATGGTACGGAGTATTTCTTACTAATGCCAATATATTTTCCGATGTGAAAAGTGAGAGAGTCTATGAAATTGCCAGTTTGTGAAGTTTCCACTCTTAAGGAGAACCTACTATGTCTTTTCCTAGTGAGAGGAGGCTGTGATCGAGCAGTTAAAACATAACATTGTCGATATTTGTTGTAGAATAAAGCAAACTCAATGTAGAAACTGACATAGTGGCACGAGTTGGAATGCTCATGAAACGTCGAAGCTTCTCCAGAAAAGAGTATTGAAGACATTCAACTTATGGAGGGCACTCGTAAAAACGGACTACCATTGATTGGCAACGTTGAACTTTCCCAGATATTTCATTTCAACCGCAGAGAGAACAGAAGATAAATCAAAAATTTGTAGTCAACCGGCGGCAGTAACATAAAAACTTGTAAAAATAAAAAAAAATCCGGACGGACGGATGGGAGGGCGAAACAAAACGAGTAGTAACAAAAACCGTAACACAGGAAATGTCCGGACCAATGTATTCCATTCCACCCCACTAGTTATATTCTGATAAATGATTGCTCGTGATAAAGTGTTTGGGTGAAAACACAGGCGTTTTTTTTGTTTGGCGAATGCTCTGATTTTCGCGCGAATTATGAACACTTCTGGCCGTGTGGATGATCCGTTGACGATTTTTATTGGATGAATATTTTTTACACAACACTATCTCTACTCTGACAAACATTGAATTGTTGATAATAATTGCATTCTTCTGGTTGGATACTCTTGATCGAGAGTAAGATAATTAAAATAGTTCATAAAGTTTTTTTTTTCAATTTAAGAGCTATGCCCTTGTCGGTGGAGTAACGACCATGTCTCTCTACTTTCCGCCCTCGTTTTAACCTCCTGGTACGACACGACATTCACCTTTTCTTTCACTTGGTCAAAGTAATTACGCCTAGGTCTTCCCCTTCCTCTCTTTCCTTCAATCTTTCCCTCAATTATGTTCTTCAAAAAAATATCGTGTCGTATCAAGTTCATAAACTTACTATTCCAAAATAATTGACGACATTACAATGTCACTAACAATCGTTATATATTATTTATATTTTAAATAAATGGAAAAATAAGACGCAGTTTATTCATTTTTCTTATTTTTATCCGACTGCAGCTTTAGTAAAAAAGGAGGGCTATGTTAAATACTCTCTCTTCAACTTAAGAGATATGCTCTTATCGGTGGAGCCCTTTCCACATTTCTCTACAATCCGCCTTTTCTTTGGCTTCCTGATACGACACGGCATTTACTTTTTCCTTTATTTGTCCCATGTATGTTCTTCTAGGCTTTCCTCTCTTCCTCTTCTCCTCCACTTTTCCTTCAATGATGTTCTTGATATAGTTTTCGTATCAGATGACCCAACATCTTTCGCCTTCTGTTAAATGCTACATAGTGTTAAATATTACATGGTATTCAATACTACATGAGCAATTTGTCGGCGATGGAGGCCGTGAACACCTCAGACGACGCGAAAAGCGCGAAGGTCGATTAGGTGGCCTATAACTGGCCACCCACTGTTCATATTAACTTTTAAGAACGGGCAAATTCTAAATTGGAAACAAATAATTTTTGGCACTAGTTTTGGATAATTGCTCTCTCTGTATATAGTTTATTAATATTATTGTAGGCAATATTAAGAATTTTGTATATATTTTTTGTAGTGACAACATTGTTAGCGCTCCCCCGCTCTCGCCTTCAGACAACTAAGATAGACATATCATTATTGTGAAATACCATAAATAAATAGTGTGAAAAGCAAATGTCAGTTTTCATTAACTAGGAAAATGTTTGTATTCATCACCGTCTATCTACATACTAACTTCAGGGAAGAAGTCGTCATCATCATACGCACGAAACTTCCACAATTATACCATATTCAATATGAGATCGAGTAGTTATTTCTTCCACCAGCGCACGGCTCTTGGCTATCGTCCACATAATTAATGAAGATGTCGTCCATATATCTTTTTTGGACTGTAAAATTCAGATTTTTTTTATACAAAACAATTTCTCTATTTATCCACAAAGGCGCGGATTTATCCTATAGCGGGATTTCTTCCATTCGACAACAAATATTTGGGTGAAGTTTTTTATACGTATTATTAGGTACCTAGCTTCGTGATAATTATAATCTTTCGAAGTACGATTTCAAAATACGTTGTCGCTCAAAATATTCCAATGTGACTCGCCAAAAACGGCTTCAAATTAGTTAAATTTACAAAACGGTTTTTATGTTCAAAAGATGGTATTTGCGAGATGGTTTTTAGCCATATTAGATGATAATCAGCTTCGCTGCTGTCTAAATAATGACATTTTCGTTACGAAAAAATCTCGGCGGCTTTCTATATTTTTAAATTTATAGTTACATTCTTGTCACTTTTTTCTTAGCTTCAAGCTTAGCAATGATACATCATTCTACAGAACGGTTCATCGAGTAGGTGCCACTTACGCGATGCGATTGACACCCATTTGATGACTGTATTCGTATACCGATTACACACATTAATTTGCCACTGTTGCATTTCCGGACCTGTTGAATAAATGAGCATTTCATCTGCTTATGCAAATTACCACGGGTTTGCAACACGGCGACGTTAGATTCTGTCATATGGTTCTTGTATAACAAACAGTGTTGCCAGATGGATTCTGAAAAAATAAGTAGAAAATATAAAATTTAGCAGTAGATTACGAAAAGAGCAGGTAGATTTTGTTTTTTTAATAAAACAATGAATGAAATGAATGAATTTTGCATGACATAATAATAGGTCATTAACTATGAAATTGACGATATTTTCTTCGTTATTCATTTTTACAGTCGGCACCACAATTAAGGAAGCACGCTTTGATTTATAAATTTAAATAATATTAATATATGTAGGTAGTAGAAAGTCTAAAGAGAAATTATGTTAGAATAGAACCAACCCGTATCTTCCCGTGGGCGTCTTTAAAGGCGACTAAGGGACTTTTCATAAAAAAAAACGTTTTGCACGTTTCGCTACAATTTTTGGAACACCCAAACACTATTGTTTTCACTATTTAAATGTGGTTGATATTTGGGATAGGATGTCGAAACGTTATGTATGAATGTGTTATTTAACTTTTACTGAAATTTATCTATCAAATGATATGATGGGATCAGGGCAACAAGATAATGATATACACCGATCAAAATGTAACGAAAAGGAAAATAATAACGAAATTCAATCAAGACCCTCTAAACAATATCAACAAAGTTATGCCTGCTACCTTAACTGTGTGGCCGACTGTACTTAACTCCTACTCCTAGGATTCTATAACTGTTTTCTATTTATTTTTGTTCCCAAAATAATCAAAAATGTTTATAAATGGAAAACGCAGTCTTGATGAAATTCTTCATACAAAACGGCAATTTCATAGTTAAAAACCTATTATCAATATTACCTACGTTGTTATAGTTAGAAAATAAAATACAAATAAATACAAACCTAAAAAAAAAGAGAAATAAAATACACATAATTACAAACCTACAAAAAACAACTACAGGAACTGTTACTATTATTAGCGGCGGCAAGTCATTCCAACACTTGGATGCAGCAAACTTGAAGCTACCTCGAAAGGCGGTGGTGCGATGGCGCGGTAACGCCAGCGCCCAGGATGTCGACCGGGTGGTATAGCTCAGCACATCACGAGACCACATTAGTTTCTCAGCGAGATAAGGCGGAACGCTATATTTTACTATACTAAACAAAAGCCCTTCTTGATCGTTTATATTAATCGAAATGAACATGATTTACTTTTTATGGATCAAAACAAGAGCAAAACTGAAATATCTTGAAATTTATTAAGTCACCTTATCGCGCGAATAATCAGACGCTTCTTAAATTTAATACCATACTGTCACTTTCATGTCGTTGGCAATCAAAGCGACAGAATATTTAAGGGGCTCTTAAAGTTACGAAGCGTTTGAGTATTCGGACGTATGACTGACTACCGGTACATAAGATTGCTGCGAGTTTAGAGTGGTTTTAAATATATTGGGCAGATATCAGACATTCACTTTGCTCGTTGACAGCTGTCGAATCGAGAATTGCCATTGAATGACGTTTTAATAATTGTTCACCATAGAAAGCTCAATAACAAACAGATTTTTATATAAATCCTTCATCAATGGAACTGGAAAAATGGATATTCTATCTATAGAGTTTATGTACATCATTGATAGTTTTAATGAGCAAAGATTAAAGCTTAGAAGGAATACAAAAGAATCTAAACACAATATAACAATAATAGAAGAAGACTTACCTACTACTAGAAGAGAAAAGAATCTACGCAACAACTATGGTGATTTGATTACGAATAAGCGAACGCAATTTGCACGAGGCTCTAAGTTGTCTCCGACATGCTTAGGACTATACGAGATTACGAGAAATAAAAGGAATACTCGCTATGATTTCAAGAAAACAGGTACAAGGTATTCTTACATAATATTTCTACGTCGACGTACAACACCCCGCATTGCTGCGTTCCAGTTG
Source organism: Oegoconia quadripuncta (assembly GCA_949316235.1). Classification (NCBI taxonomy): domain Eukaryota; kingdom Metazoa; phylum Arthropoda; class Insecta; order Lepidoptera; family Autostichidae; genus Oegoconia; species Oegoconia quadripuncta. Next base: position 16,603,849 of record OX438748.1, on the reverse strand, counting down.
AACGCATAAGGCAGCTAGTCCAATTACAAGATTTAGATTACCACTAAATACAGGTACCTAATTAATACCTACATCTATATTGTAACCTGATAAACTGTCATTTGCCTAATTAATACCAACTTCTACATTGTCAGTAACCAGATAATTTGTATTTCTCTTTGAGACTACATTGTCAGTAACCAGATAATTTGTATTTTCCACAGGAAAATTGTGCAAACGTCATTCTGGGGCATTGCTTGGTTTAAGACTAATGTAAACTATTTAATAATAAAGAACAAAAATAATAAGCATCAGAGGAATTCTTTCTTATTCCTCACGGTAACAATGTATCTGTATCAACTTGTCTCTCAAAGGTTACAGATCTCCGGTAAAAAGTAATTTACTTGTGACCTGGTGAGCTACTAATTCGTCTTTTATTTCTGTTTCGTAAACGTTGCACTCATTTTATTCAGTAAAATCCAAGTCTAAAAAAAAACTGCGTTTCTAGTACTTTATAAATCACATTTTGTATCCGAAGTTTTCCGCATCTGAAACTGCGAGGCGCCTAACTTCAATAACGTTGTAACGAATGTTTGAACAGAGTCGCTACGAAGTTTGCCGTCCCCTTAACAGGAATAATGTATTCCACATGGTATATACCTTTATGTCTCTATGTGGGTAGTTTACTAATTATGATACTTTTTATTAGAGCCTAATTTGTAACCTCCGTCGCAAAAAGAATATTATAAATTTGAAGTCCACGTTTGTCTGTGTCAAAATTATTTGCGAAAACGATTGTACAAATTTGAAAACGGTTTTGAACATGTTTGCTACCTTGCATAGATTTCTGGGCTGGATACGTATTTTGGATTCCTTGAGTTAATTGGTTTTCTGCAATTTTTCTAGTGTAGTATTATTTCTATTTTGGTGTATATAAGTGGTTTAATATGTTTTATTTAATACGAAATGTAAATTTAATATCATAAAATTAATACGAATCCAATACCTACTTCGTAAGTACTTTGCGTCCAAAATGTTGAAATGCTATTATTAATTGATTATTATGTGAAAACTGCTGAACATACCTAGACCGTGATGATGATTATGATGATGATAGATTCATGTTGACATGGTGAGGGTAGTGAGAAGAATATAACAGAACGAATGAAGCAAGAAGCAGTAGAATAGACAGCACGAGTATTGCAACGCCTATATACAAAATTGCATTTCTTGTTATATCACCATAAACAATCAACTTATAAAAATAAAATCCGAAAACATCATGACATATAACTACCGCTCATTTACAAGGCTGACGCCCCAATCAAGATGGACCTATAAACTCAATAATTTAAACAAACATAACAGTGTTCTTGAGTGCAAGATGCGATTTCCAAACAGTTTCTGGTATCAGATTAAGGAATTTACCGTACTAGGATCGAGAAAGAACTAAATAATCGGAAAAGCAAGTCTATTATTACCCCAATACATGTTATTAACAACTAAGCGCCTACCACACGTTACGGATTGACTTCCATCAATTAGAGGGCGAGAGATGCGTCAATTAATTCCCGTCAGTCGGGCGAGACAAAGAACGGCCTATTGTAATTGCGGACGTATGGACGGCCCTCAAAGTAATGGGTCTTGAGAGGAATTGTAGCGAAGGGCTGTCGTGAAGGTATTGCTTCGAGTGACGTTATAATGTGTTATAATTAGAGTGGAGTAATTGATCGTCTTGAGTGCGCAAGGTATGCTGAATATTCTCAAACTATGTGAACAGGTTTCAGTTTGGTGGTTAAGCAAGATTCTAAATTTGAAAAATTTCTAAATCACACCTAAATGAAGAGGAAGCAGAATAATGGAAGCACGCTTGCCCGGACACGCCAACTTATTTGGGGGACTTGGTATCTTATCTCAAAGAGCGGAGACATAACAATGCAGACAGCTGCTTGGCGGCAGATTTAGATAGGATAGCGGTACTAGTCTGGCAGATACCTACTTAAAATAAATCAATTGCGTCATTTCGTCCTGTTTTGGATTACGATTATTTATTCTGTATTTTAATAACCGTAGTCGGGTTTTTATAATCTTTATTTAGTTGCCTATCTTGATTGCTAGAATTATTTGTTTTGTATGGAAAAATGGGTGCAAGAGCTCGCCATACTGGTTTTATCATGACTACATGGTACATCTAGGGCTATGACACTCCTAGAACAATTACAAATTTAAAAACACTTCATTTCAATCTCTCGATCAGATGAGGCTGTAGGCTGCAAGTGGTAACATACACACATATAGACCGTTGAACACATTACCCTCTTTTAGGCTTTCCCGTAGTCGAGTAAAATATAAGTCGGTGATCAATAAAAGAAAAATGTCAAAGCAATAAGGAACCATGTTGCGAATATTATTTATTTTTCAAGCAGAATACAGATACGAAGTTTCCTCAAAATATTCAGGTTTAATATGCGGAAGAAATACGTATGTGCTTCGAGTATTTTTATCGAAAAAAGGGTCCAAAAGTCGTGAATCTTTCCAATACCGAAATTACTTGCTCTCACTTAACATTTAATCTCCTTTCAAAGTGATATTGAGAAATTCGAATTCATCACAATTTCACAAAGAATGCGGAGGGTGGGATGCGGGGATAAGGGGACTACAGGAATCTTATTAATGATTTTTTTAAATCTTCAGCCTCCGAATTCTAAATGGTTCGAAATTCGAGTTTAAATTTCGAATGCCTCTCAGTAAAAAAAAAGCACTGTAGCACGGCGCATAGGTTAGGGAGCGTCGCAATACGCCAGCGCTCGCTTTAGAATTTGACGTTGACACCTAAGAGATAGTAAGTTTAATAAATATAAATTGAAAATTTAGAAAACCGCCACGATATCAAGCGATTGTGTCGTCCAGTATAGATTATGATACCATAATCAACACAGTTATTATGTCATCCAGATAAGCCAAACCAACTTTGTTAAAAGCTAAATATCTTCGAAACGACTTAACCCATTTCCATCAAACATATACCTAAGAACCTAATCCATGTGTTTAACCTTACATATAAAAATTGAAAATTTTGAAAACCCTCGAAAGGTATCATGAAAATACACCAAACGGCTTAACCGATTTTCATCTTGTGTGTCCTGACACTTGTACGCTACAGGACCTCTACGATGCCACACACAATGCTGTAGGCATGGTCGCATTCGTACAACCAAATTGGTGGTCTAAATGCGGAGCTTGAAAAATACTGTCAGGTTAGGTTAGTCAGTTTAAAGTGACAGAAATCCATCAATCCATACTAGTCCGAAGTGGTGGATTATGGCCCATACATACCTTCTCCCAGTGAGAGGAAGCTCTGTCCCAATAATGGAGACGTAAGGCTTATGTGTGACGATCGCAGACTCAGCTTCCCCATCTTTTTCATTTAATGCAAATTCACATCATATTATTGGTACTTCTTTTACGAAACGCGCTGGATGAAAGTTTTATAAATCAGAATCATTCTCATAGGAATAATGACTTATCCAAGCATCCGAAATAAAGGAATGAAAAATTTTGTATTTTACGAAATCCATTTTGGTTTCATAAAATCAAAACCTAGCCAATAACTATCGCACGGTTTAGATGAATACCATCCAGCTGTTAACATGCTTTGAGGGAATAAAGAACTGCTTATTCATACCCAATCAAATAGTACAAACTAGTACAACTGTCCGAATTTCGTCGGAGGCTCTTGTCGTTGGGCTCAGAGGAGGAGTTTTCAGAGGAAAACCAGCGCTGTAGCAATTGTATGCTTATGCTGAGATGGAGTCCATTGACATCACACTGCACTCACCGCATTTCAAAATCTCCCTGTTTTCTCTATATGTATAGTTGCAATTTTCTTGTTATTATTAATATTGTTGCTATTTAGTGTGTTGTCAAATCAATATATGTCAAATACGTGTAAAAAACATAACCCCATCTTTACTGTGTGCAGCTGGGTAAAAAGGCATTCATGTTTGCTTTACAAAAATGTAAAAAGTGACCACTAGAACACGTTCGAACGCCGACAAAGGCCAAATCGATTGCTGAGCACTCGACCATTAGCGTTTCCAGAGACTTTCCAACGATATCGGGTCACATGGCTCCTCTATTAGCAGTTTATCTATGTCATAATCTGCAGTCTGTTCATTCTCTTTTTGCACTATGAAGTCAGTATTTTATTAAACGACGATGGCCAGATAGTTATGCCTTTTGAAGACTGTTGAATGAAATCTCATGGTGTCGTCGTATATTGAAGCTCCAAATTTGTAAGTGTCGGTCGTCGTAGGGGATTAAGTTTTTTTTTTTATGCACAACGGATTGGTACTTGAATGGAGTGTTCTGAAGAACTGTTCGAGCTAATACTCGCTGCTCAATTTAACCGATACACTTCTCGCCGAAAATAAAATTTCCATCCACATCACCTGGATGAGTGGAAGTCTACCACTGTACGTTTCTCAAGAAACTTCTTACCACGTACAACCACCCTGTGGAACGGACTTCCGGCAGCGGTATTCCCGAACGAGTACGACATTGGAACCTTCAAGAAACGAGCCCACACTTTCCTCAAAGGCCGGCAATGCATCTGTGACCCTTTTGGTGTTGCGGGTGTCCATGGGCGGCGGTGATTGCTTTCCATCAGGTGACCCGCATGCTCGTTTGCCGCCCTCTCATATAAAAAAAAAAAATACTTGACCTCAATCACACCTGATTGTTTATGTTCATCATCAGCTATATACGTTTCCACTGTTGGGGCATCATCTCCCATCACTGGGAGAGGCTATGGGCCATTATCCAGCATGCAGTCCTAATCAGATTGGTGGATTTGGGTCAGACTAGCATCCACCTGACAGTCAAGAGTTTTTCAGCTGCCTATGTAACCACCGACTGTTTAACGTGCCCTCCGAAGCATGGGAACACTCGTATTAAATTGCTACTTGCGACGACCGATTGGTGTAGTGGATAGTGACCCTATCAGCGAAACCAACGGTTGCGGGTTCGAATCCCGCGACGGGTAAATGTTTGTGTGATGAATATGAACATTTATTCCTGAGTCATGGATGTTTATATAAATATTTATGTATGTTTATCCGTTATCTAGTTATCCATAGTACAAGCTTTGCTTAGTTTGGGACTAGATGATTGGTGTAAGTGTCCGAAATATTAATTAATAATTAATTAACTAGAGGTTACTCATCTAAGGAGTGACAGTGCCAGATATGTTTAACCTTTAGGCGCACAAATATCGGTGCCAAAAAAAATTGAACCCGTCAACACTCGCGGACACCGATCGGTGCCAAGGGACACTCGATATTCAACTCTCAATTGTTATGCTTATAGGGTTCCAATTCCTTTGGACTGTGTTTGTACTTGTTCTCTATTAAATTCCGCATCCAATAATGTGCGCCATGTTATGTTAGCTAGGATTATTTAATCTGTATTTCCGAAGAGAATTTTTTTTTTGGCTGGGAGTATAGGTATAGAATTCCAACTACTTTTTTTTATTAGAACGGGCTTAGAAACCTGCCATAGAGCATCCGATTCTCATAACGATTTATTTAATTACCTGTTTTTAGGAAAAACATGAATTAACTTCACTAATTGAAAATAAATGACGAATTCTGCACGAGTGCTTCTATTATGTGTAGGTATGTTATTATTTACTCAAAAACTGGTTATGAATTACGGCGCAGTTGCTACCTTTCCCTAAAATTGTCCGTTTCGTTTTGTTAAATTTGTTAACTAAATTCCATCGTTTAATTTCCTTTTAGGAAATACAGTGTGTGCGGCTCCTGCTATCCGGCAAATATACCGAAGCGTGTTGCAAGCAACGATTTCCTTTAGAATGGGAATGTATGCCATTATGTTTTTAAACAGCTTCCTAAAAAGAGGTTGACAAAATCGGTTCTCTGTCTCTCCAATTTAAGACCTATGCTCTTGTCGGTGGAGTAATATCGGTTATTTAACAAAAAAATAATCTTATCTAAGCGTTGAGTGTGTTGTGTTCAGTATTATGTGTTGTGTTCAGTATTTGTCCGAACGTATCTCAGTAATGCGTGATCTGATTTTACTGTTTAAGAGCAGTCGGATAAATGTACATAACTAATTAAATTAAATTTAAAAACTCATTGATACATGGCCTGCGTAGGAATCGAACCCGGACCTCCCAAATTGGGAGACCGCGTCTTAACTGCTGAGCCACCGACGCTCATCTTATAGTACTGAAGAATCACAATTATTATTGAGTAAAGTTTTAGGCTTATATGGAATCACAATGTTTTAGATGCCAATTATGGTACTTAAAATATAGAACATAACATCTGTACTGCACCTACATACTTGCTTACTTACTTATTTGTTTATTTTTGGCGCTTCAAATTATTTCCTTAAGCTTACCTATTCCGTTTATACTCTATAAGGCGAGGGGCAGAAAATTTCAATAATAATGCCTGACATAGGATGCAATACCCCATTTGTTATCATAGGATCACTCGACCTGATATTGAAAAAAGTAACAAAAAGGAATATGTTTTCTTTCACTTACGTGCCCTGAGCAAGATTGGTTAACGCCTGGTGACCTGTACGACATGGTCAGGCACCAACCCTTTATTATATAAGAATAAACATTATATATCCTAATGTGTTGAATGTTTTGCGTTTCGCCACCAAAGAAGAATGGAACCACCGAAATAGAGATGGATGTCTTCAAAACCGACTATGGATTCCACCAAACAACATCTTTGGATCACCCCCTGTCGTGTGCATTTCTGTATATTTCGAAAGTTGAATCGTTGACGTTGTCTCCAGCGTTCTTTTAATGTGTGTTATGTGTGGCCGACACGTATATGTTTGGGTTTTCTCTGAATACCCCATTTGGTATCAAGTTCGTGACGTTATGTATGTATAATGTTATGAATCTTTTGTAGTAAATAGTCATAAATCATACCGATTCGTAGAGAAAATAATAGTTTATATTTATTTTATTCATTGCACTTAGCCCAACAAATCAGAAAGATGGAGTAATCCAATAACGTAGGCAGTGAGGTCAAACAAAGCTACGCCTGCCTTGTATACATACGCGACACGCACACATTATCACAATAATTGTTAACAGATAAGGTATTCGTGTGATACTTACAGCACAGTGATTTAAAAACGTATTATTTCAGAAAATTATGCTTCCCGCGTAAGTAGTATCAGTCATTGACTGAACTGGACTCGCCGTTGTATTTTATTGATTTTTTCAGCAATATAAAGGCCGCTTAGTGTTCGATATATCAATTTCAATTTGATATAGGTATACAGTCTTTTTTCAGAATAATTGAACCGCCAATAGGTAAAGTAACGGACTTCAGTAAAGCTACATTCTCTCTCTCCGAAGAGCATCATCAGATCTTAATCATATAAAAGTGATCACCATTGACAAAGATATTCTGATAACAAACGTACCAAAAATACAGGTGACTTGAGAACTTCCTTCTTTTTTGAAGTCGGTTAAAAAGACCTTGACACACGGACAGCAAAGTGATCCTAGAAGGATTCCATTTTAGCCTTTTGAACCCAAAATTTGCGGCAATCGCTTCAATACTTCACCAGAGCAGACCACTAAAACAAAATCAAATTTTTCACATAATTCTAACACCAAGTCTGTCCTCTGTGCATTGGATCCACCTCTGCAACTATTTATGAGATTAAAAAGACATCGTGCGTGCTCAAGAGTCGGGGTTCTTCAAGCGATAAGCCTTTCTCCACACCCACTAAAGGCAAACGAGGGCAGTTTAGATTTCAATAAGTGAAACGGGGCCAAGGACGGCTATTTACGTAATCCTACACATGATATTTTATCGTTTCTCGTGTTAGGCAAAGTTTTTTGTGAATAAATCTCTTTTATTTTTGGGTCTGGTAACATATTTGATTTCTAAGTATTTCAAATACTTGCCACGGTATCTTTGTTATAGCATTGTATAGGAAAAGAGCTAAAAAAATCGTAAAGAGGCTGTACATCCGCAAAGATTGAAATTGTGAAGAGTCAATTTCACTCCAGGAAGATATGAATTTAAAAACAAGTTATTTTAACTTTAGAATCAATAAAACTTCAGGAAGCCCGTGTGTATGTATTCAATACCACAATTTTGAATTTGGAACTACCTAGGTAGGTAGTTCCAAATTCAAAATTGACAAAAAAGAAGACGAAAGTTTTTTTAATTGACAGGTGTCAATTAAAAAAACTTTCGTCTGCTTTTTTGTCAATTTTTAAACGACTAAAGAGATTAACACTGTAAGTTTGTAAGCGAATTTAAAAGAAATTATGCGGTAAAATTGTTTGCAAATGTATTTTCTTTGTTAAGAAAAGTTCTACACATATCCTTCCATTGTAATTGCTATCCTGGCCTCATTAGAATTGCACATTTTAACTGCGATGGGCTCACCTATCACATATGCATTTCTGTATATTACAAAGGTGAACCCTGGATGTTGTTTCAAGCATTCACCTATTAGTGTTTGGATCACCCAAACGTAAGCGTGTGGGTGAATAAATCGACTATCTAATTGTTGTAACTTGTAGAAACGTAATTTAGGTACGCAGTTGATCTCGGAGCAATGTTTCAACTAATTACTCTTATCCTCTAATACAACCGCCTACGAATTCCACCCACGTGTCGGGCAGTTTGCATTTCCATTCAAATAGTAACTGTTGACCGCTTTAGTGTTCAGTTATTTAGATCTATCACATTTTACTGAACTATAAAATTTTTAACACCTTATGAGAGTGATTGAAGCAAAAGAGGTATGTCAGGAACGTAGCAAGTGGAAGTCTGTGGTCTGTGCCTACCCCTACGGGAAACAGCGTGACTTTATTTATGTATATATAACATTTTTAAAAGCCATATTTGTAACTTTAAACTCCTTTGTGGTTACCGGTACGTAATCGTAAAAAAAATTAACTAATATGTCTTTTAGATTTGCGTAGTGCTTTCCCGTCTTCCATAAGTCATGTGTAAGTTATTATGTACCTACAGTATTTCGAAAGGTGAATTGCGGATGTTGTTTCAAGCAGAAATCTTTTAATGATTGAATTTTAGATATTACTAAGCGGCCACCCTATTTAGGATAAAGAATGTGAAGTTATATATGTGGAATAATTGGAAGAACCTTCAAGTTTCTCTATCGAGGGCATACCTCCTCCTGAACTGGACGATGCGATGTCGCCTGAAGCCATTGTAGAACGTTGGGGATCTACTGATTCCTTATTTCACGTCACTCGCGTGTTTACTCACTGAATTCCTCTGAATTCATCGACCATTGACAGTTCCATATCTCACTCATGTAAACTTTGCGAACTTATCCCATAGCTACACTCACTCTTCTAAATTTCATGAATGTTTTTCTATGTCAGATACAAAAAAATACAGGAGGTCAGATTTTTTAGAAGTTTTTGATTTTCATTTAAGATATATGATATTAATGTTTAAATGTTAGTTTAAATGGTATTCTGGGAATAATGCCAAGACGTGTATGAAACTAGGAAAATAATTATACATAACCAAGTCGATACAAAAGTGATAGGTAACAAGAGATCTCACACGGAGATGGATTATCGATCGATATTTATCGGTCAAAAATATAAAGGCAATGTAAACTGTATGTATAGATAGATAGATAAGATGTTTATTTACCAAAAAGGACCATACATAATTTTACATTTGTGTAACATCCACACTAGGGCAGGCCTGTATCGTGGATGCCAAAATTTCCATAATAGAGAAACAATTACACTGGTCGTTACATTTTATAATAGTATAAGATCCGGCCATAGAAATATATACCCTCATCTGTTATTCGACTATAACAAAATTATTATGTTAGTTAATGAATATATTAATACATTGAAAATGGGTTGCCTAGCTAAATCGCGGGCCAAACGGTTAATTAATGTAAATCCAAATTAATTGTTTTTCAATTAACTTCCCCGATTTGTTATTTATAAAAATCGACCATTATCTGAAAGAACGTAACATAAGGAACTGGAAAAATATAGGTTGCCTACTTTCCCTTCAGCATAACTATGGAGTTGTCATGTATAAACATGCGAGCAAGCGTTATTAATATACCCTCATCAGTTAAATAAAGGTAATAAAGGTAAATTTAAACTATAATGTAATATTAATATTAATAGTGACGTTTTCAAGTGATAATTTTATCCTATGAAATAAAAATATTTTGATTTTGATTTTGAGTTATTTAATTGATTTTTTTTTAAATTAAACGTTATTTTATTCTCTTTCTAACAGTATAAGGTTGCCTCAGTAAAAGTTTGTCACATGCACGGTTGCTGTGATTTTAGATGCGTCGTACAAGCGAGCTACATTGAATAAATACTGGATTTAAGTCAGATTAAATATTAAAAATGGTATCAAATACTTTTCACTCACATATTTATTTAATAACAATACATAATTATAATTACATAAAAATTAGAAAATTTTTTTGTTTACATATTTTGATTCATGAATAGCAAAAATATTTTTTAATATCTATTAAAAAATTATATAAAAATTTTTCTTTCTCCAAGTCGCTACAGGTTTAGTGTAATAAAATATTATGACCAAATTATTTCTTTTAACATTTAGTAACAATATTGGTTCACTATATGCATTTGTTTAGTCACTCTCGTCCTTTACTCATGTCAGATGACCTGAATATTTTCTCTAAAAAGGCAGCAGGAAGATGTAATGCACTCTCTTGATGCCTCCGATTCACCTTTCAACATAGTGAAGCTCAAACTGATAGGGTCATCTTATCTCTATTTGCACGAAGGTGGGTTTGAGTTGATTCAATTCATTTCGTTACGAAAGTTTGAGAGATTATTTAATTCGAGGTAGAATAAACCACGCATTGGTGTCGATTCGGATGTACACCGACTAAACTAAAACTAGTTTTAAAGTAGTACTGTCTCTTTCTCCCTGGAATAGTACGATGCGACGGCACCACGCCAAAACTGGTTTTAGTTTCGTTGGTGTACATCCGAATCGACACCATTGTTGCTTGTAATACAACACTACAGAACTAAATAGTCATGAGTTGGCCACGAAAGGTTTTAAATCGATACAAGAAATTAAATGGAAAAAAAAGAATGAATTGTTTAGTGCACAATTTACGTCAATTCAATGTGGCTTCATGCAACAAATGCACGTTGTGTCAATCTAAGTCCTGAAGATTGTGGTTGGTTTTTGGATGGCTACTTGAAGCCAACGTGGTTTGAAGGGGACCCAACGCCCTTACAAGTGGAGGATATAGTCACCGAATCAAAAGAAGATAACGATGAAGAATTCGATTTTGATATCAGTACTTCTGACGAATCAGAAGCAGAATAAGTTTTAAAAAAAATATTTTATTGGAAAATTTTTATATAATTTTTTAATAGATATTAAAAAATATTTTTGCTATTCATGAATCAAAATATGTAAACAAAAAAATTTTCTAATTTTTATGTAATTATAATTATGTATTGTTATTAAATAAATATGTGAGTGAAAAGTATTTGATACCATTTTTAATATTTAATCTGACTTAAATCCAATATTTATTCAATGTAGCTCGCTTGTACGACGCATCTAAAATCACAGCAACCGTGCATGTGACAAACTTTTACTGAGGCAACCTTATACTGTTAGAAAGAGAATAAAATAACGTTTAATTTTAAAAAAAAATCAATTAAATAACTGATGAGGGTATATTAATAACGCTTGCTCGCATGTTTATACATGACAACTCCATAGTTAGGCTGAAGGGAAAGTAGGCAACCTATATTTTTCCAGTTCCTTATGTTATGTTCTTTCAGATAATGGTCGATTTTTATAAATAACAAATCGGGGAAGTTAATTGAAAAACAATTAATTTGGATTTACATTAATTAACCGTTTGGCCCGCGATTTAGCTAGGCAACCCATTTTCAATGTATTAATATATTCATTAACTAACATAATAATTTTGTTATAGTCGAATAACAGATGAGGGTATATATTTCTATGGCCGGATCTTATACTATAAGCAACGTCTGTTAAATTAGACTTAGGGAGATAGACATGTATGCTGAGCATAATGGTGGTAGAACTAGCCTCAGATGTAACTAGCACGTTAGAATTTTAGAAGTTGCGCGTGTGCATGTGTGTGGGTGTGACAGCATTTATTTAAGATTTGCACGCTTCTGCATATTGACAAAAAGAAAGGCAAACTAACTAACATATATATGTTTCCAAATTGCAAGAGTAAGCGAGTAAATGTGTGTAGCAGAGGATGTGTGAGGGTGCATGTATGGTTTGTGTGAGGGGGGTGTGTTTGTGTGTATACGTGTGTGTGAGGTAAATATATAGATAGGCACCATATTAGAACAATTCTTTTTATAACCTATTATAACATATTATTATGTCCGACAAATTTAGGCATAACCTAAATTGAAAATTTCTAATGATAATTCCCGAGAAACAATGAACATAAATAATATCATCCAGGTAAACAAAGCAACTAAGTTAAAATCTCTTCGAAACGGTGGAACACATTTCAATCAAAACCATTTTCATATCTATTCAGTCGTTTGGACATTCCAATGCCACAGATAAACATAGCCCTCAAACTTGGGGGTTTAACCCGTTTGAATTGGTATTTTTTAAATGACAAAATTCAAACTCACCGAAATATTCAAAGCAGGCTTCCGCCCAAAATTTACTGCATCATTATCTAAAGTCGTAACTCCGAAACACTTATTTCCCAACAAAATAACAATACAAGGCCATTAGGCAAAATTTCAAACAGACCATCACTTCCCTAAATGTTAAGGGAACATCGCAATTGCCCTATAAAACTCTTCATAAAAATTCCTAACGTTAGAGTTAAGTACAATAAACGCAGGGACGGGGCCGATTCCGTTCACCTCACAATAAAAATATCCTCAGACATTTAGAATGGTCCACTGGTATATAAAATAAATAACACAGACAGCTGTAACCCAAGAAAACTTGTACCTCAAAACAATTCGATTAAAGTAGAATAGGGGATTTGAAGCAATATGATTTTATTGGATATATTTTTGGATAGGTGTCACTAGCTATAAAGATTCTTAAACCATTTGTTTCGTTCTTTTGGTACAGGCTTAAAACCAAATTCGTCGACCAAACCTGTGCTACCTAAATAATAAATAAATAAATAACCTTGGATATGCACACAATGCCATCTAGTTCCACTTTAAGCAACTATAGGCTTGTGTTGTGGATACCAGATGGTTGATATACTACTATATAAATAAAAACATCCGTAACTCAGGTACACATGCCCGTATTCATCATACAAACATATGCGCTTAGCGGGATTCGAACCCGCGACCTTTTGGTATAGTGGTCAGAGTTTCTAACCATTATATACACCAAACACCAAATGATATAAAAATAAAAATAAAATAAAATAGTTTATTTGCATTTTCACAGACAAGTATGCTATAAAGTGGCTGGAGACTCCTTTTAAGCAAATAATGTGCCTGTATTAGGAGACTCCGCTCTTCCATAACAAATAAATGTAACTGTATACTTAGCTTAATTATATAATATAAAATCTTAGGTCTAAGCGAGTTACTCAGTCTACTGCGTGTATGTAGTGTGTGTGTGTGTGTGTGTGTGTGTGTGTGTGTGTGTGTGTGTGTGTGTGTGTGTGTGTGTGCGTGTGCGTGTGCGTGTGCGTGTGCGTGTGCGTGTGCGTGTGCGTGTGCGTGTGCGTGTGCGTGTGCGTGTGCGTGTGCGTGTGCGTGTGCGTGTGCGTGTGTGTGTGTGTGTGTGTGCGTGTGCGTGTGTGTGTGTGTGTGCGTGTGTCTGTGTGTGCGTGTGTGCGTATGTGTGTGAGTGTGTGGGTGTGTGTATGTATGTATGTGTGTGCGTGCGTGCGGTTTTATTCACATCTCAGCCACCAAATAGTTCTCACAGGTTTCATAGTTTAATTGTTTTAGCCAAGTAATTAAAGTGGTTTTACAGTCGTGAAGTGATTTTATATATATGTTTAATTCTTTGTTTACTTTGTTATATACATAAATTGATCTATTTTTATATTGCGACCACGCAAAAACAGTTCTAACTGTGTGAGAAGTAATTACATTACGTTTTTTCCTTTTCTTCAAAATATTCGGGTCAAAGGTTAGGGTTTTGTGGGTTTTTAGTATTAGGTGAAACATATAAAGTTTCCGAACTGACAGCAATCCACACATATTGTAAAGGCTCTCTGTTCGGAAATACCGCTTTTTAAAATAAATAACTTTTAAAAGGGCCCTTTGTGCACGCTCTAAGTACAAAAAGTGCGTTTTAAACGTTCCTCCCCATACGGGGATACAGTAGGTTATTATGGATTGCACCAGAGCGACATAGATGTTGTTTAGAAGGGTGTTCGGAGTATCGATAATATCTGGCGGGTTTTTTGGCACAACATGTTTCAGCGACTTGAACATCCATATAAATTTTCTAATTCTCCCACTCAGGTGCTCGATGTGTGAATACCAAGACAAACGTTGATCGATTATGACTCCAAGGTACTTTGTGTGACTGGCCCTGCTTATAGATGGACAACCACAATTGGAATATGGACTGTTATTGTTACATTCATGTATTTTTATTTCATAGTTACAATTTGGTTGACCATTATTATAAATGCTAAAACACATGAAGTTAGTCTTACTGGTGTTTAAAGTTAGGATGTTATATTTTAGCCATCTCGATACCTGGGTGAGTCCCTTTTCAGCGTTAGTTTTTACAGTTTCCCAAGAGTTACCAGAGAAGACGATGGCAGTATCATCTGCGTACGAGAAGATCTTGGCGTTATGAATACTCATGTTACACAGGTCATTAATATAAATAAGAAACAGGGTTGGACCCAACACGCTCCCTTGCGGTACCCCGTATGATACGCCAGCGTCCTCACTGGCATCCCGGTCAAGCTTAACTTTTTGAGTTCTGTTCGAGAGATAGTCCATAAAAATTGCCAGTTGTGTATCTCTAATACCTATTCTTTCGAGTTTGTGGACAAGGATGGGGACAGAGACGGTATCGAAAGCCTTTTTTAGATCCAGGAAAATGCAGAGACTTTTCATTTTATTATCAAGTTGTTCTGTGATGAGGCTACTTAATGAAGTCACCGCGTCCTCAGTGGATAAGCCATGCCTAAAACCAAATTGTGATGGGGAGAGTATATTATATTTATTTAGATATTGTAACAGACGGACATTTAGCATTTTTTCTAATATTTTCGAAATAACAGGTAATACTGAAATAGGCCTATAATTGCTGATATCCTCTCTGTCTCCACCCTCCAAATGATGAGGTGACAGTGGTTTGTTTAAGTCAGGTCTTATCATTTATATTGCATTAGTTTTTCTGTTGGTTAGCTGTATAAATAATCTACTAGTTTTGACAATGAACTTCACAGTTTCAATAATATAAATCTTGAAAATATTCCTTTTCATTGTCATCAATATTAGTTCTACACATCAAAAATAAATAATCTAATAATGTTATAGATGCGAAAGTTTGGATGTTTGTTTCTTGTTCAATCACGGCGAAACGGATGAACGGATTTAGATGAAATTTGGTATATGGGTAGAATATACCCCAGATTAAGACATAGGATGAGTAGTTCCCGCGAGATAAATAAATTTTCGCGATAATTCCACGCAAGCGAAGCCCCTATATACTAACATATGCCCCTAGCTGGATTCGAACGCGCGGCCTTTTGGTATAGCAGTCACTGTTTTTAGAAACGGTGACTGGTTAGCCACTACACCAAACATATCGTCAATTATAAGTATTGACTCTACTTTATAATGATTACACATCCATAGCAAAATCACATACCAATTGATTTATGGAGCTAGTTTTTAAACAAGGCCAACACCACAAAATCCTAAATCAGGCGCTGTGATGTCATTATGGTTTAAATTAATGAAATATGGTAATGGGATGTCCGCTTCCCCATTGTAACGCTGTCGATTGCCAATAAAACCATAACTCAGGGGCTTTGCCCGTGCAAACTATTCATTAGTAATGATTCGAAATATCGCGAATTCATTTACTACACTACTGGCTGTGTGGTGCCGACAGAGTAAAATAGAACTAACCCGTCCTTGGATAGTTATTTATCGATATATTCCACGAAATGCAGGGAATATTTTGATATTAGTTATGGGGGGGTGTGATTTCTACTTAAACGTTGAATTCCAAAATTAAACTTACCCAAGTTACCGAGTCTCATCATAATCAGTGAAAGACACCTCGCCCGTGGAGTTCCTATAAAGGCCCTAATCGACGGGCGAATAATTGTACTATCCCCTTTTAGTTATTTTTCTTGTATCTTATTGTTGTTCAATAAAGAATATTTTGTTGTTGTTTGTTGTTGTTGAATAAAACGACGGGCGTTTTATCATTGCAATACCGCAGTTTTACGTGCCGACCAACCTGGCTCGCGGCTTGTCATATTTGCTTTATTTTTTACTCGGCTCGTCGTACAAGCAAGTTTTCGCAAGATTCACAGTCCGAACAAGACAAGTTGTCTCCATTCTCATTCAGGCACGACTGTCATGCTTGCTAGTCGATCAGCACTGGCTACCCGCGAGTAAAACCGTCGTTCTTAGAACCGCGGTATACAGCTCGTACGTCGATCACCCAATTTAAAAGGGTCGATGACCGAGCCTAAGCTCGCGGTAAAGATTACGGCGGTTTTACTCGCGGCTCGTCGTTTGTGATACACGGGCTAATCAGTTAAACGGTTGCTTTTTTCGGCTTGTTTTTATATTTTTTTTTTAATTAATTAAAAAAGCCACAATTAATTTTATTGCTAAAATTATTGAAGTGCTCAGAAGAAGAATTGCTATCAAACAATGTCAATGCAACTTCCCGCCAAAACTGGCAGCTCGGCTTCCCGGCAAGCCAACAAAACCGCGGCCTTACTCGCTCGTCGATTAGGGCCTTAAAATATGATAGGCATAAAGTCCATGCTCAATTAAATCGATATAACTTACTTATATTACCCTATAACTACAACTAACATATTCCAAATATTTATACTTTAATTGTTTTTTTCAGGTAAGTCTCGATCTGTCGATGACACAACCAAGGAGGACCCATGTCTTACTGGTAGGCCTCATTTTACTATACCTACATGTTTAGTAGTGTTCTATGTCAGTATACGTACTGTTTGTCCAACATTATGCATCAATTATTATAATTGTTTGAAATTAATTATGTAACGCATCATTCCACTTAATTTGTTATAATGGCAAATGCATTATTAGAACGTCCCATTACAGGACGTAGGTTTTCTAAGTTATGGGCCGAGTTCACTTGCTCGCCTAATGCCGACCGGCATATACTTACCAACTGTAATTAATTTTTATAAGGTCTAGAAAAAAATCTGGCAACTACATTATAACTAGTAAGTAATATACAAAATGTATTTATTTACAACAAAAAAATATATTTGTGTAGTTTATCAACCATCTGGTATCCATAACACAATCCTAGATGGTTACTGTGGACCTAGATGGCGCTGTGTGTTTGTGCAGATATTTATTTATTTCTTTTATTATTTATTTATTTATATACAAGCTATTGTGTTAGATATTTCTTTACTCAACATTAAAAAAATAATTCAAACCTAAAACATCGCATGTTCTGTTGATTTTAATCATTATTTAAATAAAACTTGGCATGTATATTAGTTATATAACATTATACGTTTCAATTCAATTCATTAATATTCAAATATTCTAATAGAGCGATATATTTTTGTAAAATGTAATATATTTTTTTATTTTGATTTAAAAAAATGACAATTGCCTACTTTTACCGTGAGAGTCTGTACAGTCGGTACCGTAATACCTAACCTACCTAATTAATATTATAAATGCTAAAGTGTGGATGTTTATTTGTTTCTTGCTCAATCACGGCGAAACGAATGAACCTATTTGGATGAAATTTGGTATATAGGTAGAATATACCGTGGATTAAGACATAGGATATTTGTTATCCCGATAAAGTGAGTAGCTCCTGCAGGATAAACAAAGCTAGAAAGCTAGTCATACATAATTATGATGAGGTTTCCTCATGACATGTTCCTTCTCCAATGGTAACTACACACTCGAGCACAAACCTTGCTTTCACAAATTCTCAAATCATAATATTTTTTTATTAGTCACCTACAATTGTTACATTAATACAGTACGTGATGTTGCTCGTCTACACGATGGGCCATTACGATGGGCCATCGTGTGTGGGGCGTAGTGGCGTCGAAGGGCGTATGGCGTGTTGCAATGGTCTCAAATGGCCTCGGTGTCGGGTTTTCGTCGGCACATCAAGTGGCCTGTGATGGATACGCATTTACATGTTTGAACGTGATCGAGTGTTGACTTTAAATACTACTACTGCAATCAGTACATTGCAAAAAAATCTATAATTTACATTTGATGTAGATTTCTATCACTCAACAACTCATACATACAATACATTTCTTCATTTCTATATTGTATTCATATTATCATTTACACTAATCCAGCATTGTTTTGTTTTATTTATGTGGCACATGTACCTACTATGCTTCTCCTCGGGTAATAGCTGAAAATCAGTGTTTATTTTTTTTTTATGCACAACGAGTTAGCACTTGACCTCAATCACACCTGAAGTTAAGTGAAGATAAGGCCGAAGGTGTAAGCGTACTGACCCGGAAACCCCAACACACTTGGGGGACTGGCTATCTTATCTATGACAACCGGAACACAACAATGCTATTCACATTGCTGCTTGGCGGCAGATTTAGATAAGATGGTGGTAGCTAGCCAGGCGGACATTTAAAGTGTTTTGTTCTTTGGACAATCTCACACACTGAGCTGTGACCCATTTGTCCTACTGCAGCACACATATGCTTTAGTTGTTCTGTACCTATAACTTACCTTTTAAGTTCTTTTTAAGAAATACTCTTTAAACTTTATGTATATGTGTGATTGGAGTAACAAATAAACGATTTATCTATCTATCTACTGTCTTACAATAATTTAATTACACCTTTTACCGGGGCGGGTTGCTAATAAGTTTCTATTTTAATGTACACACGGCCGCACGACAAACGTCTCACTTCTATTGTAAGTGCTGCGTGCGTTCACATATCAGCGTAGCGTAGTTATCCAACATTCGTAGTGTTACGGCCGTTTGTTTGTTCGTTTGTAAACGCTTTATTGTACAAAAAGGCAATACATTAATTTTGCATTGATACATAAATTGAGTACAACGGCCGTCGTGGTATCTACTGTACAATATTTTATAGGTAACCACTGCATATTAAATTAAAGAGTTTAATTCAGAAGACACAATTGGCACATATCACTACCCTCTTTACAACACCCACCATCGTAGGTGTGCCTAGTTAAAAACCTATCCAAAACGTTACTTTATACCTTCTGAAATTATTTGAAATTTACCTTTTCATCGTAATTTATATTGCAGGCTCGTTTAAAAAAGAGTAAATTAATTTAAACCCAGAACTATCCAAACATTTACATCATTCGTACGACCTCATTTTGGCACTTGACCCAGACCTGGCTTGGTAAGGGCCAACCAGGGAGAGTCGTTACGCTGTTTTTCTCTTGTATACCAGTCAGGAATTGTGGAAACTGAAAATCGAAATGCAAGAGAAGCTTATGCTCTAATTATTTATGTGGTCCCAGCAATATAATGTATCCATACTAATATCATAAATGCAAAAGTTTGTCCGGCTTTCATGCCTAAAACTGCTGAACCGATTGTATTAAAATTTTACTGAGCCTTGTACATAGCCGACTTCCAAAAAGGAGAAGATCGAGTCCGAAAAGTAATTACACGCGAGCGAAGTCGCAGGTGGAAAGATTGATCTATATAATACTTGGACATTTGAGCATTATTTTGACAACGTTCTTCGAGATAAATCGAAGACAACGTTCTTCGAGATAAATACTGTGCTTGTCAAACACACGCTAGCAACGGTCGCCAAAGTTGTATAGAAATTTTTATCTTTTATGTTTAGCGGCCGTGTAATTTAAAAATGGAAGCATTATTTTTATTCCAATCACGGAGGTAATTTATCGAAGGTTTTATTTAAACAAACTTGCGAATAGAAAGCGGTTTTATAAAAAACAAAATAATTTATTGGCGCGTGAAAAAATCTTGTTTGGTTTTGTTTGGAATTTAATGTGTGTTGATTTTGACGAAATGAGTTCAAGCGTAGAAATTGAGTGTGATGAACATACTTTGACGCCACGTGGGGTTTAAGAGGAGGCAAGAGCCGTAAAGGAATACTTGTTGCCGCCTAAATCAAAAGAAAATGTGCTGCATAGGTACTACTTTGGAGAACATGGAATGAAACATAATAATTTGCCTGTTTTCGCAATGATTTTCTTATATGTCGAACAAATGCTGGATAGCGAAGGTATAGATTTCTTCTATGAGGAGGCATGTGGAACGAATTTTTAATTGGGTGATATGACAGTCATAGGGTATACATATATTGTAGTATCATCATCAGCCCGTAAACATTCCATTGCAGGGATATTCCTTCGTATATGAGGGATTATGGGTCATAGTCCACCACGCTGGCCCAATGCGGGTTGGGGAATTCACATGCCTTTGAGTTTTTTTTATTTCTCAGGCATGCAGGTTTCCTCACGATGTTTTCCTTCACCGTTTAAAAGCAGTCGGATAAATGCACATAAATAATGAAATTAAATTTCAAAACTCATCGGTACATGGCCTGCCTGGGAATCAAACCCGCGTCTCCTAAATTGGGAGACCGCGGCTTATAATAATAAATAAATTTCATAAAATAAAAATGTATCACTTTAAAAGCACGAGCAAGATACCCAAAGGTTATTCTTTTTAAATAGATGTTAATGTCTTTAATCTGAGTATTAAGCTCAGTAAGCATAGGAACACACTATAAAGCATTAAAAGGGTAACAAAATAAACGAAAATGTAAAAAAAATTAAACCTGTTCCATATTTTGTTCAAAACATCCGCAACATACTTACGATTACATAAGAAATTATATTCAAAGTTAGAGGAGTTCCGGCAAAAAATATGCGAGTACTAAGAAGTTATTTGAGTGGAAAAACATCAAAGTTATTTATGCGGAAACTTTGTGCCATTACCACTGGTCTCATTCACGGCGTTTGTGTCATGGCCCCCACAGGAGCCTTGTCTTTCGCGCTTGGAGCTAATTACAACCTGGTTTTCCAGTGAGCCTTTAATAAGTAATGCTAGACTACTACGCCCACGATGCAGGAAGACCCTTGTTTACACCGTGATGAGGTGGCTTTTGTTATGGCAGTCTCCTACTATTTGAGTCTAATGGTTCAAAGATAATCGTAAATATTAGGAGGTCCAGAAGGATAAGAAAATACCGGCCCAGTTCGTACGTATTGCTGGCCCGTATTTTCTTCCTGTCGCGGAACTTAGGTTTTCATATTTACCAATTTTTATAGAATAAAATACTGCTTTTCTACCAGCGGCTTTGAAATTACTAATGATCGAGGCCTTTTGTGTTTTGTGTCTTATTATTATTTCATGTCTCCGTTTTCCATGGCTCGCTCACCTAACCTCTTTTTTTCCACATTATAGTTTGAAATAAATGGTTTTCGAATTTCTTCTTTTAGTTGCGCTATGAGAACTTACCTACATGACAAAATCTGTCAAATTTCAAGTTCCTTGGTAAGAGACACCGCCTCCGTGGCTCAATGTAAACAACATTGGGTTTACGATTCGGAGGTCGCGGGTTTGCAGCGGGGTACATGTAAGTACTCGGTTTGGTTAGTAGTAGGGTATTTTAAATGTCCGCCTGGCTAGCTACCACCATCTTATCTAAATCTGCCGCCAAGCAGCAATGTTAATAGCATTGTTGTGTTCCGGTTGTCAGAGATAAGATAGCCAGTCCCCCAAATGTGTTGGGGTTTCCGGGTCAGTACGCTTACACCTTCGGCCTTATCTTTACTTAACTTCAGGTGTGATTGAGGTCAAGTGCTAACTCGTTGTGCATAAAAAAAACCTTCCCTGCAAAATGAAGTCGTATCGGATAGATACAACAAAGTGGTAGAACACTATTTTGTTGTATCTATCCGATCTGAACTCTTTGTTCAGATCTCAAAAAGCAATAATATGACAATTCGATAACACGTTTTGAATGTTCTGTGCATTAAGTAACTGTAGCGTGTGAAGTGGTTCTCAAAATGAAACGTGAACTTTACAGTATGAATTTATTGCGAATTCAAAAATTATGGAAAATACACAATGGTCGCGCGCGATCTTGCTCGTGGTTAGTTGCAGACTGACCCCGCCCTATCTACAACACATTAAGTCGGGTACTACACAAAATATAAACATACACCCTCTTTTCGAAATTTACCAAATTCACTAAATTATATTGAGCGCGTCGCTAACAGTAACGTTCAATGACAATAAACTCTGTGCTTAGGTCCGTTTCGGTGATGTTTGATTGTTTAATTTTTATAAAATCTCTTTGACTTTGAAGGAAAGAGCAATTCTTGAATTTTTGCTCATTCTTCTGTAGAAAATTATAATGAGCGGGAAATTATAATTTTGCGACGACGACATCGTGTGCTCATTTGTATCCTGTAAGAAATACTCATAAAGAACAATTTCATTTCATTCTGTGGAAACCTTTTTAGTTTTAGTTTAGTGGCTTTTAGTTTTTTAGTTTAAGTGATAATTTGTAAAACAGCTGTTGCTTTTCCCAAGAAAATAAGATAAAATGAAATTCTATTATAACAACATGTATTTTGGGAGAAATAAATATTTTTGGAACCAAAACGGTGTTATAGAGAGTCGACTCTAATATGAATCAGGACTAAACATAAACAACGGTGTTTTAATATTATATCAACGACGTAGCGAGAGCTCATGATAAATTTATATTAACATCCAAGATCGTCTTACGAAAATCGTCTAATTTATGAGAAGATAACTTTTCAACTTCAAAACATGAGAGGGTAACTTGAGATGCGTTTGAACACAATTTGATGTACGTAAAAGAAGAGTTTTAATGTGTATTCGTGACAAACTAATATAACATGTGATTCATTCCTACGATGGCATTACCCATGAACGGCCGCCTCTGATTAATAACATTAAAACGTAACGTGTCATGTTCATACGAGTATTCCCTGTCTTCGGAAGACACGATAAATAGTCGATCGCTTGTTTTCAATTGAAAATAGTTGTGCCAAATCGGTGGCCTACAGTGGTTTGAAAACACTCTATTACCAGGTTGTCACAAATCTGACACAAATCCTCATTATTATTATTATTATTAAATTTTTTATTGCACACAAAAATAAAATACAAAGAACATTTAACATTGATGATGTAGTGTACAAAGGCGGTCTTATCGCTGATAGCGATTTCTTCCAGATAACCTCAGTTAAAGAAGCTTTTTTAATAAGTAGTTGGATAGTGCAAAGTAAAAGCTGGATAACTTAAATATCAGTAGGTACATAGACGATACATAGAAAATATATAGGTATAGTGGAATACATACAAAGATAAACACTTACTAAAATAAACAAACCATATAAATAAGTACAATAATAAAATACACATAAATATATATAACAGTATATACACTTCATTAGAGAGATAAATAATATACCTCATTCTTTACTGAGTTCGTGTGGTGGGTTACCATTACTAGTGAGATAGAGTCAGCAGTGGAATCATAGATGTATATTGATGCGAGATAAAATTATTTAATACACCGTCGGACATAGGCTAATGTAGGTAGGGTTAGGTATAATCCTGTCAAAATTTTGGGAGAGAAAACAGATTCTATCTTATTCCCGATGTGGCCGAATATACGTGGTTGTGTTAAAGCTAAAACATCATTTATCACCCGCTCGACCATAGCGGCGGTGACGTCCCTAAATTTGGAAATGGAATTCCTCTCACGGCTCAGCGAGCAGGTTATAGGTGTACGACACGGTGCCAACTGCTATCGAGTTCTGTACAACTTTTTTCAGATCACTTATTTTGTTGATTAATTCACTGACATGATTACACAGTACACTGGAAGAGATGTTGAGGAGATTGCAAAAAGAATAATTTACCTACGCGACGGAAAAGTGACATCCGACCTCTTGAGGATCCGTAACAAATTTATTTGTTGAACGCAAGTTTCCGTTTTGCTAATTATTATTCTGGATATTTATGTATGCTAAGTTTGAATAGCAATAAACAAATTTGCTCTTAACCGAATTAGTTCGGTAAAATTGTTTTTTTTCAGTATAGACAGACAACTTTCGCATAAAACGTTTATGACACATTGGAAAACTGTAAATAATTTCGAAATCTGTCAGTAGGTCGTCAAAGTGTAAGTAATACACGTGCATGCACAAATGAAGGAATATATATTCCGAATGTAATGTATATTTTAAAAATGAACCACAGGCACTGGATCATATTTGGTTTTGTTTTCGTGATTCTGCAGCCTTTTATTTGTATGTACAGATGTGTACTGGAATTTATTTTCCATTTTGAAAGTTTCAGAGAATCATGTTGAAACTTATGATCACTAGCATAAGTACTGTTATTTATTGCCAAATTAACACGACGTGAATGTTTAGATGAAAATCTTTAATTAATGTTATATCAGTGACTACTTATGGCACTGAAACGCTTCTCTCTTTTCTGCTCTCACTATGGGTCTCATAAGAAAGCTCAAGGTCCCAATGAGCTTAAGAGGTCGATGCTCGGCGTTTCACTATGAGATCAGGTAAGTCACCGATACAGCCCAGAGGATTATTAACATTACATACATACATTATGCTCACGCCTGTTTCCCGTCGGCGTAGGCAGAGACTATTGATTTCCAATGCAATGATCTTGACATACTACATTTGCTTCATCCACTCTCATCAAATGCTTCATACACGCTCGGCGGTTAGTGGTTGACCGCACCTGACCTTTTGTGAGGACCTCAGTCACTTGATTGACGTACGTCCTTCTTGGCCGACCTTTACCGAGCCTTCCTTTCACGCTTTCGTTATATATTGCTTTCGTTAATCTCACTCATTCGTTCTATATGCAAAAACCACCTTAACATACCTCTTTCTATCTTACTCGCTACGTCTTCTTGTAAGCCACAAGAAATTAATATTAATAGGCATTTAAGTTCTAAAATGGAGACCACGCATCGGCAAGCGGCTAATGAAAGTAGCGGGTAGTTGCTGGTCCAAAAGGTTCCAACCGGTCGTTGTAGAAATCAAGAAGAAATAGGGAAGGTTTAAGCTCAGCAGTGGACGCCCTGTTACTGATATAATGGTGATGAGTAATTCCTTATCAAATTCCACTTTTAACCTAAGTAGAAGAAACAGATATATACAGAATTCAATAACACTTTACACGTAGTCGGTTAAAAAGAAGATGCATGGTCCTGGAACATATGCTCACGTCGTAGGTAGACAAATATTCCAGGTCGCCGCCGCCCATCTTTATGTTATGCATGTAAGCACTTTTCCGAAATGCAGAAATATTTTTTCGTAATTATACATATTTTCGTAAACAAACTGAAGGAACAGCTACAATATTATGAAAAGGATCACTCACATCGGCACAATTTGCAACACAAATTTTGTGTTTTAAATGTTTTAAACCTGTCGCAGAATTATTACAAAAAATACATAATAATATAGCGATCCCCTATGAGGGGCTGCATATTTGAATATAAATGTATGAAAAGGAGGCAGATCTCATTGGGGCGGCGCGATATACGTCAAAAGTCTCGTATCGAATTGTTCTAAATAATGTACAGATAGTGCGCAGGTGTTATGTAGGAGTGAATTTTTGTTCACAAAATACTTATGTAAGAAAGAAGCCGATAAAATATTATTGTGTTATTTCACATCTGCAAGCCTACTTCGAATAGCTATTTCGTTTTCAACGTAGTTCAAAAAAGGAGGAGGCTTCCAATTTGACTTCAGTTTTTTTGTTATAGTCGGTAGGATCTAATTTCCTTGAATGAAATAGGTTTCAACTATTAAGTTGTTGGTAGAATTATTAATTCGTCATCTCGATGATTACAAGTACTTATAGCGTAGTCACTATAGGTATTCATATTTGATTAACAAAGTTAAGCAATATCTGACGCGGTCAAGCCTTGGGTGACATTTTCATTTGAGTGTTACCGTGTATCAGAGGTTACGTTAAATAGCCGGCTTCGGTTGTTTTTAATTGTTTAAAAACCGGTAGCTTATAGCTGTGGCTTGAAAACAATCAATACTAGGCTGACACAAATCCACCAAGCCGCACCTAACCTTGAACCATACCTGAACCATAAAGCCGAACTTTGAACCATATCTTCACCTGGTGACAGGAGACTGTGCCCGAACACAGCGTTGTGAGGCGTTGATGATTTCAGCCCCAAGAAAATGGGCCCCGTCATACAATTTCTGTCGTGATTTTGTAACTCAGATAAATAATCCTACAAATGAATGAGGACTTGGAGATGATGAATATTCCTTCAGACTTCAATAATGTGAGGAATGAAGTAAGTAATTTGCAGTACGAGTATGTTACTATAGAGATCAGGAAAAAGTTATCCAAGGGTCGAAACATGTATATAGGTATAGTGCATTTCTCAATTATTTGGCCTTTGCCAAATATAATATATAAATAAAAAATATAATATATATATAATATATATATATAATATATATATATATATATAATATATATATAATATATTTGCTAAATAAATAAAAATCACAAATAAAAAAAAACAAAGATTCAAAGAGCATTTTGATGAAATAATAAAAGTGCATTTACTTTTTAAGAAACTTAAGTGTTCACCTTTTCACTCATATAAAATTGTCACTTTTGAAATTGAAATTCAAATAATTGTGGAAGCTGGATATACCAGCAATACGCAGTATATAGGAATAACAGACAAGAGCACCTTGAGAAAGTAATTTTACGTTATATTTCTAATAAAATAACAAAACTGTTGTAAACTGTGTAGGCAATAGGCGAGCAAAAAATAATAAAGCTTAAAGAATTCACATGAGACCAACCATCTTTTATTATACTGAAAAGACAGACAGATACAGTCAACGTCAATAATATAGAAAGACATTCCAATTTTAAATCGTTCCATAAAGTATAAAACAGCCAGTGACGACTACAATTCAACAAAAACCGATTTGCCGACTGAGAAGTAATGACATACATCTGAAAATAGAATTCTTATAAAACGTCAATATTCTTTTTAATTTGTGGTTGTATCTATATAGAACCTCTAACAATAATGTGGTAGGAAATGGAATTTCTTGTTTTCTTCCTGGAGTTTTATTGATACCGAATTCAAAATAACTCTATTTTTGTAAACTTCAAAGCTCTTCTGATTGTGGATGTGTTAGCTAAATTTCATTGCAAATTTGAGAAATGGTATTTTGTTATATTATCTGTATATACTTTATATATATATGTTTCCCCACATTTTCGTCAATTCTTAACCGATTTTGATGATTATTTGTTTGATAGGGTTTACCACCAGAGTGGTCCTATATACAACGATTAAGATCTGATAATGAATTCTGGAGATATAAAATGGACATACAGTACGCTTCCCACCTTCGACCTCATCTTCACTACATCAGGTGTGATTGAGGTCAAGTACGCGAACCCGTCGTGCATAAAAAAAAAAAAAAAAAAGATTCTCACTGAAGTTGGCTGTTTAGCCAATTTTTGGCGATTCAATTATTTTTTTATAAACTCGTCTATTCAAATGAGATCGGTTTGATATTCATAATATTCTTTGACAACTTCCGCCACATTTAAAAAGTGAAAAAGTTTCAAACAACGAAATAGGTTGCAATAAATAGCTTCTTGATCGCTTCTGTAGCAGATGAATCGCGGACCATTTATCACCAAGCCAAACGGCCTAAAAAAAAAAGAAAAAACAAAAGCCCATCCACAAGGATGAATTAATCAGCACAGTCACGATCGCGAGTAACGATGGCACGAACTAGAACAAAATATAACTTTGCCCAAAGAACTTAGTTAGCAAAAACTTTACCAAAGAGCTTGGGGGGGAACTTCGCTAAATGATACCAGTGCGATCGCTGTTTTATACAACTTTTTACGTACTGTCTCTATTATTATGTTGTAAACGAAGAGTGGTATAAAAATTATGGGATTTGTTTATTGGCGTCACTTGGGTTTTATCCGGAATATGTTAGGGCGCTCACTCACTAGATGCAGGGGCAGGGGCTGGCGTAACCACTCGTGTGTAACCGGGTATTGCAAAAGATGAAAGGTCCCAGCGAACTGTGCCAACAATAGATAGATAGATAGATATTTCGGACACTTACACCAATCATCTAGTCCCAAACTAAGCAAAGCTTGTACTATGGATACTAGATAACGGATAAACATACATAAATATTTATATAAACATCCTTGACTCAGGAATAAATGTTCATATTCATCACACAAACATTTACCCGTCGCGGGATTCGAACCCCCAACCGTTGGTTTCGCTGACAGGGTCACTATCCTACTACCACTACACCAATCGGTCGTCAAATGCAACAATGCAACGTGGTTAGTAAAACTTTGCTAAAAGTCCTAAAACAAAAGGCAATATCTGATTGTAATGAGAAAGAGACCAAATACAAGTTCTGCAGTTTCAGTGTTCCTTGCTTGCATGACTTGTTTTACTACAGTTCTAATCGTATTAGTAATCAATTACCTACAAACTATTAAACATACATAAAAAATACATACAGACGTACTACTACGTAGAAACCGCTCCTTTTTTGGAATTGTTTAAAAATATAATATATAAAATTTGGGAAACACCACATCGCTCCTTGATCCTATCTTGAAGATCTCTACGTATTTTTTTCGGTCAAAAAATTTTTTTGGCTTAGTTTAATGGTTGTTTTAAATTTATTTAAAGGCAAATTTTGAATGTCAACCGGAACCTTATTATAAAAGCGTATACATTGTCCCTTGAATGACTTAGTGACTTTGTGTAAGCGACTGCTATGGACAGCAAGTTTATTTTTATATCTTGTATTTACATTGTGTATTTCACATTTTTTCCTAAACAAATGCAGATTCTTTCTTACGTACATTAAGTTTACGTAAATATATTACATCCTTAGGTAATCGTAATCCCGTTTTCGGTTGTAATAAATTAATATTGTAGGAGAAAAACAAATGCTGAGCTGTAGACATCACAAGACCCCAGACCATAGTCACGTCTCAAAATACACAAACAAAGAACTATATTCCAGTTTTAATCTATATCTGAACTCGCAATATGTGATGATACATTTAGGGTACGAGGGACATGACCGGTGACGTCACTAGCAGACATTACTTCTGGTTAAGCTTCTGGCTAACCACACGTGTGATAAGTTGTGACGTCATCTACGCATCCGTGCGTAGTGAGTAGTGTGTGGGCGGTAGGAAGCTACAACTTCTGTTTGTCGGCATGTGTATAGGGTTACTACATGCGGAATTATATAAATACCGAAACTCAACAGGTAGTAAAACATCTCCATTACAGGCAAAATTGGATCCATTATTGTACCAAATTAATTGTAAATTTCGATTTATGATTCTATGGTTACTGCTAAATTGCAGAAGCTTCAACTCCTTCGCCAAGTCGCATGCCTGTCACTATTTTGAAAGATACATTTCGGTGGGTTTGCGTTAGAATTGCATGGTATCATCCCACTTTTACATTTTTAGCTTCAGATTACCAAGCACGGAGAGGTGACCATCTGTATGTTCTTGACATAGGAACATTAGCAAAGAACGATTCGCTTCTTCCGTAATGCTAACTGCAAAGATAAGGACTTCAGGCCGGCATCCCGAATCAGGTTTCCCGAACCTTAAAATCTTGGAATCTTCAAGTCTAAGATGAATAGGCATTTATTATGTTTGCATGCTTCGTTATCAGCAAACTTCGATGACAAATACGAGTTACCAGATTATTTTGGATTTATATGAGCGAAGTCGTAGATAAAGGCTTGTATTTCAAACTGCGTCAGACACGGAGAGCTATAAAACACGTTTCAAATACATCACCGTCTCACGAGCGTTTTTCTCTCGTAAACCTAAGCTTTACGTCACAAGTAAATAGGTACTTGTGACACTGCAACTAAACCCCATCTGTGCTCTTATTTGTTGTCCACCCACTGAACAAAATCGGAAAAGATATTTTACCATTTATTCTTTTTCTTCTTTAGAAATAAGTTCACATATTTTTGTATGTTTTCTTCTTTATATAGAAAAGCGAAAGGTCACTCTCTCACGCTAACTTAACAAGAAATCTCTTGACCAAAGAAGCTGAAATTTGGCAGGTAAGTAGTTTATAGGTAGGAGACGTCGGCGAAGAACAGAACGGGAAGAAAAGTTTCGGTGAATACCCACGGGAATTTTTGAAAATTCCTAAGGGAAACAGATTTCCTAATTGTGTTTTATTGTTATCATCAAAAATTATTGTAAATTATTTTGCGCAATAAAGAGTATTTGTATTGTATGGTTTTGTATTGTGTTATGTTGTTGTGTTGTGTTGTGTTGTGTTGTGTTGTGTTGTATTGTATTGTATTCCCGCTTGAATATCTATTTAGTTCGAGATCCGCAAGGACAAAGTCGCTGGCGGAATTTACCAATAATTCCACGGGTAATTTTTACAGGGAACGGGAAAAACGGGATCGCTGCGGGTAAACACTCGTTTAGATAGCATTTTGGAAAATTTACACGGGAAGGCCAAAAAGGGGTATTTCCATGTTTATGATCTATATAGTTCGTCATCCACGCGGCCGAAATCGCGGTCGGAAAGCTAGAGGTGTATATTTATGCTATAGTAGACTACCATATGTGCTGCATATTCAACCTGGCCACAAAAGTACGTTCAGAAAACTGTTCATGGTCCCAGCCACCGTCACATTTCGTACGATAACAACAAGTAAATGGCACAACAATTTAATGCAAATTATCTGCTGATACCCTGATTGCGCCATATCAGGTAATAACGGTTGTTACGAGTAGGTGCTTTACGAGACTTTGAAGAAAATTTAGTGTTTCGCAGCCACTTCACCGGTAACATGAAAACGTGTTTATTTATTTATTTATTTAGGCTCACCAACAGAGTACATACATTGCATTTTACAAAATTATTTACACTAAAATTTTCTGGTATGAACTCCAATTACAGATAAGCACAACACTCAAATGCATGTAATACAATAACACTATAAGCTATAGGCATATAATTTTAAACTACAAAAAAAGAAAATAGAAGAATTTGAAAGTATCTAAGTAATAGATTGGGTAGGTTAAATAAAATATTTTAAAAATGTTACTACTAATTACTTATAACTAAGTGTGTGAAAAGGTGATAGGTACATTTATACTGAACACTAAAATAACGTGTTAAGATAAGCCCGTTTCTTTGTTATGTTACTTTAGATTTTAACCATCATTGTCATATTGATATGATTGGACCACATGTGTGGTTGACCACAGGACGTCGACTGGTGAACATAGCTTCTCGATTTCTAGAGCGACTGGTTGGACACCCTGCATTTTTTTTTATGCACAACGGGTTGGTACTTGGCCTCAATCACACATGATGTTAAGTGAAGATGAGGTCGAAGGTGGAAGCGTACTGACCCGGCAACTCCAACACATTTGGGGGACTGGCTATCTTATCTCTGTCAACCGGAACACAACAATGCTATTGACATTGCTGCTTGGCGGCAGATTTAGATAAGATGGTGGTAGCTAGTCAGGCGGACATTTAAAATGCCCTACCACCAACCACACCGAGTACTTAGATACTTGAAGCACTCGCAGTGCAATCTTTTTCGATTAGCGATTGGATGAGTCACCTCGAAGGTTATTATTTCATTGTTCGCAACATATTTTTTTAAATTCCGTGCTCAAGTTTGCTATTTTTGGATTCTATTTTTGATGATGAATATTAAGCACATACCAGATGCCTCCTCTTTACTTATTGTTTATGGTGGAAGAGATTAAACATAAATCATTTCTTGTATTAAAATTGGAATCATCATCGGTGGCGCTAAAATGCTAATTCCAAGCTCTATATTCAGCTATATATACCTAAGTTACTACCGGCTACTCTACATTAACAGAGGAAGAATCCTGACAACGTTTACTAACACGTGGTCTCTCGAGATCATGTACCTACCTATACCGCATATATGTTCTGTGACAGATCACATTTGTATATTCCCTCTTAAACCAACTGACGCTTGGACTATATCCACAACTTTACCTCTCTGACAGATTACCTCCGGATATACGTTCCGGATTCGGACTCTAAGCGAAACAAATATACCCTTTTCATACAATTTCGAATTTGTCTACTAGAAGTTGTACCTACCGACGAAGGTTAGTGTCACATGTTTTCAAACGTTTGGACTAATTAGTAGTGATTCTACAGGAACTAAAAAGCAGTTGAGTCCTAAACAAAAAAGCGCTGTTGAAAAAATCAATCTTTTATAAGCTAATTAGCATATTTATTTACTTATTTATTCCAATCTACCGACAGTGTATCTGTATCTGTTTGAGTACCTATATACATATACCTACGTGACATTATTCACTGACGCGCACAGTAAAATTTGCTTGTATGGTTGTTCTCTTATGTACCAGTGTTTCCTCGTGGGTAATAGCTGAAAATCAATGTTTTGCTCTCTGAGCAATTATACACACTGAGCATTGTACGGCTGTAGCACACACATACTCTAGTGTATCCTGATGTTACTTTTATGAATTGTTGTAAAATATGTGTACAAACTTATGGTATGTGTGTGACTGGAGATACAAATAAACGATTTATCTATCTATCTAAACACCACTTCCTTTCAAACCGAGTTGTGAAAGTGTGGAACAAATTATCAGAGTCAGTGATCAGTGTACCCTCAGTGAACTCCTTCAAAAACAGACAAGACTAGTATTTAAAAAAATAATTATACCATACAAGTGCAGTGGTATAACTTTATAGTTATCAATAGTGGAATAATTTTATCGCGAAAATTTGTTTACCCCGCGGAAACAGCTCACTTTATCGGCTTAAAATATACCCTATGTTTTAATCCAGGGCACATTCTCTCTCGATAACAAATTTCATCGGTTCATTCATTTCGCCGTGATTGAGCTACAAAGATATATACAAACACACAAACAAACATCCAAACTTTGACGTAACGTGACGACCGATTGGTGTAGTGGATAGTGACCCTGTCAGCGAAACCAACGGTTGCGGATTCGAATCCCGCGAGGGGTAAATGTTTGTATGATGAAAACCAACATTTATTCCCGAGTTTTGTAAGTTTATATACATATTTATGTATGTTTATCCGTTATCTAGTATCCATAGCACAAGCTTTGCTTAGTTTGGGACTAGATGATTGGTGTCCGTGGTCCGATGAGTGGTGGTCCGAAATATTAAAAAAAAATGTTAAAAAAAAACTTTCGCATTTATTATATTAGTTATACATAAAAAATACAAAATGTTTATTTCTTCAGCTTAAACCTAATACATAAAATTTCAGCTGAGGAGCTCCTTTTAAGTAATAGAATTTACTTGTGATTGGAGTCTCTGCTGTTCCTGTATTAGACACATAGTTAAACGCTAGTAAAGAATTTGAAGTTTTTAATTAGAGATATTTTTCAATACACTTGCTCGCAGAACAGTACATATTCTTTCAAGATTTAGAATTTCAAGACTGTTTTAAATGAGTTGTAATGTCGAAAAGTAGTACATACCTAGTTAGATTAATCGTGAAATGTCAAAAATGTCTACTGTCAAATTGGCTACATATTTTTATATTCATTAATATGCACCTTTGTATGCAGTTTGTGCTTTGTTGTACATAATATTCTGGTGCAATAAAAACTAATGTTAATATTTATTTTCGATTCTTAATATTTTAATGCGAAAATAATCTCGAGCGCAGCTTGCTGACCGACAAACCACTCGGAACACTAAATTTATAAATCTAAAATGTTAGTTTGTCGTATAAGTCAATGTAGAGAAGGAGCAATGAAATGACGCCATGTTTTAAACGGCGATAGTGGAAGAACACGAGTAAATAAAATACGGGCAAAACTTATGCATAAGCGACGTCGTGGATGGGGCAAATTGTTTATTGTAAATTCACTCCAAGTTCAGCACTGTAGACTTTTGAGTTTCCGTCCACTATGAAATGTTCTGTTCGTTGAAAAATTTAGCTCCGCGAATTTACATGACTCGCCTGATTTTCAAGTGTTTTACACATACGAAATATAGATTAGATGTACCTAGTGGGTTATATTTAAGAGGCTGGCACCAAGCTAGCTAGAGCTTTTATATTATTCCCTATATATAATTATAATTTTATAACGCATTCCGTGCAAACGTCTAAATTCAATTTCTTCTAAATATCTAAACTAAGTTCTAAAAACTCTACTATACCGAATAAGTTTTTTTACCGTAAGGAAAAAATAGGGCATATTAGGTAAGTTAAATAAATAAATAAATAATAATAAATAAATATCCTTAGACATACACACAGCGCCATCTAGTTCCACAGTAAGCAACTATATGCTTGTGTTGTGGATACCAGATGGTTCATATAATACATAAATACATATTTTTTTTGTAAATAAATACTTATTATAAATGAAAACATGTCTGTATTCATCACACAAACATATGCCAATAGCGGGATTCGAACTCGCAACCTTTTGGTATAGTGGTCAGAGTTGCTAACCATTAGACCAAACAGGTCGTTTAAAATAGAAGGTATTGACATAGGTAGTTTAATTATTTCTTTTTCAAAACCATCATCGAATAAAGCTTTAATTGAATCATTTGACAGTCGTGTTTGTAGCCTAATCCATGTAATTACGTCATTCAAATCAAATCAAAATATATTATTTCATAGGATAAAATTATCACTTGAAAACGTCACTATTAATATTACATTTCAATTTGGTGCTCATTCTCAAAGCTGACTCCCGAGAGATGAACTTTAGGGTTGTTCTTTTAAACAGATTATGGGTTACAATTTGTGATTTGATAATAAGACAGCTATGTCCATGCTTGCTTATCATTCTAATAGTCAGTGATTTTATAATAGCCTTTTGCTAATAATTTATGTTTTATGATTGCTTTAAATTTATTTAAAGGCAAATTTTGAATGTCTGCTGGAACCTTATTATAAAAGCGTATATATTGCCCTTTGAAGGATTTACTGACTTTGTGAAGTCGACTAACATAAACAGATAACTGGTTCTTATTCCTTGTATTGACATTGTGCCTATCACTATTTTTAGCGAATAAGGTTATATTTTTTGCGTATAACAAATTTCCATAAATGTATTGAGAAGCCATTGTTAAGATATTAATTTCATTAAACTTATCTCTAAGAGACACTGTAGGTCGTAATTTATAAATGGCAGGAATAGCTATTAAACTAAATTTTTTTTTTTATATGAGAGCGATGAGCCCAATCGAGCTTGCGGGTCACCTGATGGAAAGCAATCAAAGCAAAGCAATAAAGAAAATTTGGACAAGACATGAGTTCCAAATACATTTCACATGATCAGAACCCTATACTGACGCACGTCGAGTGAAGAAGGTTCGAGTAGAGGAGAAAAAAAAGAAAAGAACAATGATGCTGTGAGTTTCTTTCGCAGATTCTTTTTTCACAGATGATTTCCTTTTCCGAAGCGGTAGTAGCTCGGATATATTCATTGACAGAAAAATGCTTAAGCCCTAGTTTTATTTCCAATAGATTTAAATTTCCATTCATCAAATGATATCATATAGTTGAAATAAATGCTTGAAGTTTGAATATCGAGAAACAGCATTGAAAAAAATTTATTTGTTTATGTACATAGATTCAACAGCATTTAGACCAAACTTATGCCAAATAAAGATTCTGATTGTGTCCTCAACAATGGTTACCAATTAATTTTAGAATGGGAAGTCATCGAAGTAGAAAACATATCAAAATAATTTACTCGATATGTAGTCCCGTCAAAAGTTTTTCTAGTAATAAAAAGAAATTTAAGACTTGCACAGGACAGAATTTGTCATTCCATTTTTTGCCTTTTATTTGTTGAAATAAACTTCTCGTGTTCCAGGGGATGCGTGGGTGGGTACTGAGTGTAGTATACTTAGTATGCAGTAAAGCAAGTCAATTCTACAAAACGGAGCGCGTAAATTCGCAGTGAAAAAAGATAATGCCAATGAGTTAGGCATACAAAATAACTCGTAAATTAGGTAAAAAATTAATAACCATAAAATTCATGATTCATAATATCAAGAAATGATGATCAGTATTCGGATCGGAATAGATATTGCCTTTTTAGGACCAAAAGAGTGCTATTACGAAGCGAATTCGGCCGTCGATCTGTCTGTCAGAATTCAAGTGTAAAGAAATACAAAGATGAAACTTTCTTATAATGTGTACCGCTACAACCAAAATATCGGTTGTCGGTCCGTCGAATTGTCTCCGGTTTCCTAGTATCTATAATACAGACTTTGTCTAGTTTGGGATTAGATAATTCGTGTAAGTGTCCGATATAATTATTATTCTAATCTCGTGATTTATCTTTTTATCTTGTTTTTACCATTTTGATATAAAATTTCTATATTTTATTCCAACGCACATTCTATGTACTAAAAGTTCATCATTCAGTGATTGAACATCAAAGTCATTTTAATCCCTAATAAAGTAAGTAAAGATTATGGAGACCACACTCCTCTGCTGGTGCTTCGGTATGTGCGGTTGGTCCTTAGGTGATGGAGTGGACTGTATTAGCTGGGTTCAGGAGCCGTAGGAACTTCAAACACTTTATTTTTTTTATTAAAATTATTTATCAGATTAAAATATTTTTATTAAAATTTTATTAAAATATCACAGTTGTAATAGGCAAAAATGATGTATGATCAGATGAGTGAAATCGTTAGATATCTATTAGAGAGTTGTATTTTTCGGCTACCCGCGCTCCTGTCAACATGACAGATCGCGGATGCGTTTTGTTTCACGAACAATTAGGAACACGTAACTTTCCATGTCCAGTTTATTGCTATGTGTATTGCTATATAAATGTGCTATTTTTAAATGTGTTTGTTTACTTATATTAAACTAAACAAACACATATAAAAATGGCACATATAAGGGCAGTCTAATAATATACATTTTGTAAACATTGTGTTACATTACCCTTCACTAGCATTAGAAAACATGAAACTCATTTCATGCCTTATCTGAAGTCACGCGTGGGCGACGGACGCCTTCTTGTTTATGTATTAAGACTGTCTGCACTGTACTGTATAATATGTATACTGTGGAACCGTGACGTCACAGTTAACCTTCGCTCGATACAGAGAGAGTTAAATGTATTCAGGGGCGTTACGTACGCCTAATCCCGGTCTCCATGTCACGTTGAGGGAGTACGATTATTCATATGCGCCCTGATTATAATATATAGCTACTTATGTGAATGAATTAATGTAGTAATCTTAAGTGGCACAGTACATGCCATATAATCCTTGGAGAAATTCCTGTTTAATTTAGTTATGAAAAAATTATGCTTCATCTAGTGTTGTACGCCGATAGTGAACTAGTTACAATATCGGGACCACAGAATGAGCGATACTGTAAATGAACAGCAAACTATCGATACAATTGTGTCTTGGCAGTATCGGTAGCCGTGCAACACTAATTGATCTGTTGCATATATCGCACCCTTATTGACTAACTTCAATGGCAAACAATGACAAATGAACTTCAATGCCAACTCTCAAATGCCGCCAATTAATGATTAATGGCTTATTCGCTCCGTGATGAAAGAGATGGCAATTAAGTTCTTTCCTTAAACCGGCACCAATGATATTTGAGCATCTTTCAACTTAATTTCCACAATAGTTTACATTATTATTATTTACATTAAAGTTCTATGAAAATCTATTGCGCTGTACTTCATGTACATACACTTGCTTTTTTTAATATCAAGTGTTCGACTAATGAAGCCAACCTGAAAGGTAGAAAACTTTTAAGCACTTATTTTACTGGATTGGCTTTATATCTATAAGAATAAAACTTGAATCAAGATTTGGCTTCAGCCTTAGTTTCAAAAAAGAAGACTGCGATTTTGCCTATAATTTATAGGTATGAATAAGAAGCAAATTACAAACGACGAGGCTGTATGGTGTATACCTTTTGCCTATCCTATGTGAATGAATAAAACAATAAAAATATATGAATAAAACTATAAATAAAATTAAAATAAAACAATCCCGGTTGCAGAACGCGACCGCGACAGGATCGTTCGAAATTCAAATTAAAAAAAAAAATACCACGCAAATCTATCGCGAATTTGGCGAAGTTACTAAGAACGAAAATTTCATGTTGTGGCAGTTGCACAACTAGACATAGGAAATTTATAATTGAAGTCGTGTCAAACAACACACGCGAGGACGTAAAGGCGATCAAACTAAGCAAAATTGCTAAGTAATTGCATACCTAAATCTCAATCTCCTATCGAACTGTTGACTTCTCTTGCAGCAATAACCCATGGAGTTTCAGGATATATACAAATATTTGTAGAGTTATGCGCTTGTGGAAAGAGCCTCGAGCACGTAAATACACATATCTGAAGTTACGGTCCTAAAACTAAGATGGTACCTTTTAACAATATGGTAAACTAATCTCTGCATAATATTCTGTTTTGGACCAGCTTGAATGGTATGATCGAAGTGGTCACAGTGCTATCACAGTATAAAGACTTCCCTGGTGTTAAGCCGTAACTGCTACTTCATTCTCTTTAAGCGTCGCTTGATGTAGAAAATGAATAAAATAAAATGTTTTACAATTGAAAATCGAATACATTTTAAGTTTTTTTAAAATTTATTCTTTGTTCCAATTTTTTTTGTGCCAGTGACAATACTTTAGAACCGTCAACGTTGAATCGATGACCATTCTAAACTCAAGGTAAAGCTCAAGAAAGCCTACGATTTTAATTTAGAAGCAAAAACGGTAGTCGTTGCCGCGGACAAAGGAATTAAATTAAAGCAGAGATCACTGAATCAAAACGATAAATCAGAATTTCTAGACGTGAATGTCTCGGAATCAGGAAAGTAGTAATCTACAGGAAGGAGGTTTTATTCCTTCTCCTAATCTGAGGTTTTGGCTTTGTGCCGTCATGTTTCACCGACGTATAGCATACGGAGGTGGCATGAAATTCAGTAGGATACAAGGAATTGGACACAGCTTTGTTTAATTGTAGTGGAATCAACTATTAATTTTAAAAGTAAATTAGTATAAGTGGCGTCTGGTTTTAGTATGTAAAAGGAATGGTTTGGGAGTGGGTATACGACACCCACCACAACATCACCACCCAGACACAAGGCGATTATGGGTTTTTACCACCAAAAAACATCTATACATTTGCACGTTTTACCAGCAATGGGCTCACCCCCTGTTGCGTGTGCATTTGTGTGTGCATTTGTGTGTGCATTTGTGTGTGCATTTGTGGGCATTTGTGTGTATTTCATAAGGTGCACGGTGGATGTTGTTTCAAGCATTAAGTGTTATAAGAATCTTTAGCCCATTTAGCGACGTATTATACAAACGAAATGACACAAATATACACTATATTTACGTTTGTATAATTGTGTCATTTCGTTTGTATAAATTCTTATAAATATTTACTTTTGTAGTAATGCGATATTTTATCAAAATAATAAAGAAAACAAATCTTGTCTACCGGTTTTTTAAAATGGGTTTTGAATCAATTAAGCGGTTTTTAGTGGATTTTACCAATCTTACAATACAATACAAATACACTTTATTGCACAACAGAAAATACAGTTTCAGAAAAGTGGTAAGAATAGAATGTGCAATTTGGCGACCTTATCACTAAAAGCGATCTCTTCCAGGCAACCTTTGTGTATAAGGACAGTACATTTGAAATAGGTTGGTTGTGAGGTATTAATAGGGATACAGATATAAACTACGTGAATAAATTTCATATTTTTACGTACACATACATTTATAGATCAATAGACAAATATACCCACTTAAACATAACATCTATAAAATAGCAACAAAATACAAACGTTAATATATAGGTGTACTAAATAAATATTTATTGATATATAAAATAATAATAATAAGCGAATCATATCTTGCCGATGACGCTGTCTCTATCACTACATACTTCAAACGATGCCGACGCGTTCACTTTCTGTCTAGGTTGTATTGGTTAGGTAGCGCTCTCATTACGGACACGCTCCGACCGAAACCTTTACAAAAATCCGGTATCAACCTTTATTATATCTGTATAGGTATTTTAAAAACCGCTTACAAGCCCTGTGTCAATCTATTTAGGTCTACATCATAGAATAAGTTGCAGTTGTCTGACCCCCTTTTGATTAAATTTAGATATCTCAGAAAGGACACTGATCTCACTACATTTTCTTAAATAACCAACGAAAGAGGTACGTCCCTAAATAAACCCTGTTTCCAAACTTCCCAATAAGAAACTCTGAAATCGACAAGAACTCCTCCCAAACAACTGTCAACATGTCGCGCGCACGCTCCTCAAGTTCAGAGTAAACTTTGACATGCAGGAGATGAGTTAATGCGTTTTCGAGTACTACTCAAACAAAATACCTACTCATAACCAGCACTGCAAGCTACAAAAATTTGAAAAGTGACAGCTGTCAAATTGCAGTCGGGAAAAAGTGGTGAAAGACTTAGAAGATGAAGCATCTATAGAGTATAGACCGTCGTTATTTGAAATTTATCATAATACAATATAATATCCGCATTTTATAATTTAAGTTGGCTTTTGTTTTTGACTCCAAATCTGTCTATTTGTACTTGCTTACTAGCTCTCTGTATCTCTTTCATTTCTACGATATCCGACAGTGACAACTATACCATCAGTTCTTATTTACATATTTTTTTTTATAAAAAAGTATAATATCTTATCTGTCTTATCTAAATCTGCCGCCAAACAGCAATGTTAATAGCATTGCTGTGTTCCGGTTGTCAGTGATAACATAGCGAGTTCCCCAAATATTTGGGTTTCCAGGTCAGTACGCTTTCACCTTCGGCCTCATCTTCACTCATTAGGTGTGATTGAGATCAAGTGCTAACTCGTTGTGCATAAAAAAAATTTGTAAAAGAAAATTAATGGCTTATTCAATTGAATGCCTAGGTGGATCTTTATGTACAGCGGATCATTCCTTTGAGAAAACTGTGCTGCTCAGAATGGGTTGATTAAGGATGTGTTAGGTTCCTTGGATGGTAGAATACCACCGCCCAACATAGACTCAGAGGATTAATCGCTGGGTTTTTAGTGGAAAAACTAAGCACTTGCCCCCGAGAAGCTGTATGGTATTTGTAATGCATTTTTTCAGCGACAAAAGGTTCCTTGAATACTAACGAGCCCTTCGTAGTGGGATGCCCCTCTGGGCATGGCGTTTCCAATAGTGCAGGAAATGTCCATACATAACTAGGTATTAAATTTAATGGCTAGTTTAACCATCGGCCTATGACATATACATTTCTGTCAGTAGTTGACATTTTTATAACAAAGTAGACTTTATAAAAAAAACTTTACGTAACACATATCCGACTCAGTTTTTTATCAACCTATCCGCTCCAATAACTTTGAGACCAACTTAGTTGGTGCAGGTCTTTAATTTTTGACAGCGTGCCAAGCCAGAAAGCTAGTTAAATTTGGATAAAATCGGTGCCCACTCGTTGCTACAACTTTGCGTAATAAAAAAAATAGGAAGTCCCTTTATTCGACTTTGCAAGTCGTTTTGAAATTATTTAAATAGTTTGGAAAAAGTGTGTCTAATTGGATTAAAAAGTTTGCTTTATCTGCGCAACCGTTTATATTAATAGTAGAGACTTTACAACTATATTTCATTAGACGAGATTGTAGTGGAAAGCACATTGAATCAACCATAAAAAACCGGATTATATACGTTACTCTCGTGATTTTTTATGTAATATAGTCACAATTTAACGATTTTCGGATTGTTTCCTTTACTTGGGCTGTGATACCTTGTTTTTTGCCAAATTTCATAATTAGGTCAACATATTATACCTTTTGAATTATAAAGAGTGTCAAAATATGCGGCATATTGTTTGATCTACTTGAATTTGATTTACTTGCTTGATTTTTTATAGCTCTAAGAACTGTACACCATGTAGGTATTTGCTTTTAATATCAATCTGATATCTCTATGCGTTTCTGAGAAAAAGAGTCTTAATAGACAAACGAACAAGGAAATAAAGGATCAAGATTCCCTTTTATTGAATCATGATAACTTACAACGCTCCTTAAACCTTAAAGAAGGTTTTGGGTACTGCAAGCCTTTGGTAAACAATATCTATGAATTCGGTTGTTGCGCAAAAATTAAGAGCGGGGATAACAGTATAGACTAGACTGATAAATAGCTGTTTCATTTCTTGCCGATTGTACCTGACTGTACCAACTGTACCAACAGAGACGGAAGAAATGAATGCCGTTCGCTTCAAAATTTCATCCAGTAATCTCGTAAAGGAGCTCCCGCGAATTGATGGAATCTTATCTTTATTGTGACAGACTTGATCCTATTCCCCGCGACTCTCATGGCCCCGGGACCTATATACCCGGGGCTAATCATGAAGTATGGGCCAATAACAAAGTTCGAAAGGTTAAGTTGAAGTTAACGGTCATTAACTTTCATTGAATGTAGTCGTAAAGTAGTCAATGTGAATTTTAAGCGTGATTTGGTACATTTTATGGTCGAAGTGTTTTGATGGAGCGTGTGATTGGATGAATTTCCTGGTAGACTTTAGTAATATCTTGCGGATGTTAATTTTTTTAATTTCTGAATATTGATTTTGAGTAAATTTTGATTTGGTAGATAAGTTAGCTTTTATGCCCTGCGCGTATTATTCCAGTAGCATTCCAGTGATCGGATCCAGCGCTGGTTTGCGAATGGAATGAGCCACTCCTCCCACTGTAACTCATATAAGCTAGGATCTATAGTGGTAGGTACTTGACAAGGCGCCTACTGAAGAGTGGACAGATCTAAACAGGTAATGGAATTTACTGGATCTAGTGATAGATACTGTCCTAAGTAGATTGGCGGTCTACTTTTCAAACTAGTGAGGCTATTGTAGCGCGGCTGGAATGTTGTATATAAGCGGCTAATCGATTGTTATTCCAATTGTTTTCTTGTTGGAGAGTTGCTTATTGTATTCACAATTTAACTTCTAAATTACTGGAATAATGTAGACCACCATCACCACCACAAACTTGAGCTGTATTGAATAAGTTAACCGCCGAATTGTGTTCTATTGAATCAAAAATTATTGTAAATTATTTTATGGAATAAGAAGTATTTATTGTTGTATTGTATTGACGAACTCAGCGGGTCCTATATGATCGAATCAGCTATGAAGAGCAAACGAACGAAAGTCACCGACCTAGCCCAACTGACAACTAAGTTGAAATGGCAGTGGGCAGGGCACATTGCTCGAAGAATTAAAGGACGGTGGGGCAGTGGCGACATCATACGCGCCGCGTAGGATGTTCACTCACAAGATGGACGGATGTACTTACGGATTTGCTTCATTGTCAAAATTAGTATAATATTATTTTGGTATTTTTTATTACACAGAAATATAACAAGTAACAATAAATATAGTATATAGCATTAATTAATATACATATTATAGGGTTAATTATTTTGTAACGCTACTAACTATATTTAGATAGTTATTGTAATAACTGTAGGTAATTGTAGATAATTGTGAAATTTAGTTTAGTTAAATTCAACTTTTAGTGTAAAATTAAACCAATTTTGTACTACTGTCTATATCTTCGAAATTGTAACCTGTGGATAACGTTGCTGGTTATACAATGATCCACATCATTGTTGTTGGTCCTTAATAAAATAAAATAAAATAATAAAAAAAAACCTGATGATGGTCGCGGGAAGTCGTTTGATGCAGGTCACCCTGGAAGTCTATTGGGGGAGGCCGATGTACAGCTTTGGACGTCCTCTGGTTACTATGATGATAATAATTATGAGATCTAAATGCAATATTAAATTACGTGAAAATTGGGATCAACTTTCAAACAGTTTAAAAATGTCGGCAAAGGAACTCCATTTTATACTTCACTAATGCTATCAATATCCCGCTTGCTTCGAAAGTTATGAACGGTGATATATACATATGTACCTATATACAAAGTTTTCATGTGACACATCGAGTAGAAATACCCTAAAATCAGCTGACATTCTTAGAAAAGGAAAAAAGGAAGTCCCAACACGTTTTTGAAATAAAAAAGGCTGTCATTGGTCCGTGTCCGGCAAATAAAATTGCTGTCCAATGTAAGCTCGCGCTTCACTGAGTTTGCAGTGATGGGTGCGACGGAAGGTTATTATACTCCGGCTTCGATGGAAAAAGGTAAAAATAGTTGGAAGTATTTTGTAACTCAAAATTTTAAAAG
This sequence comes from Oegoconia quadripuncta, assembly GCA_949316235.1. NCBI lineage: Eukaryota > Metazoa > Arthropoda > Insecta > Lepidoptera > Autostichidae > Oegoconia > Oegoconia quadripuncta. The sequence continues at coordinate 16,559,222 of OX438748.1, read as the reverse complement.
CGATCTGTAGTAAAGTGCCTTACTGACTTGCATCAACTAGCGTTTCGAAGTACCTACTAAATCGAAGTAATAAATAAATAAATATCTTTACAGCGCCAACTGGTTCTACCTAAGCAATAAGTAATTTTTTTTTAATAAATAATTAGATCTTTACCTATGAAATTGGCGTTTTGTATGAAGAATTTCATTAAGACTGTTTTCTCCATACAAACATTTTTGATTTTTTTTTGGGAACGGCAAATCCCAATTTAGCTAAACTTTGTGTGTATTATCGGATAACATTAAATTAAGTATAGGCATCGTTAATTTTTAAAAGTAACCGCTTTATAAAAGTTTCAGCGAATCTAAGAAATGATTATGGGAAGCACATGAAAAGAGCTCTGGTCAAATTTTTTTTATTATGTGATTTAGCCCAGAAATTAAAAAGTATGAAACTTTATATTATAATAATATTCCATTTTCCAAATAAGAAACAAATTTGGATATAGCTTTGAAAATCGCAGGAATTGGTTCATATGAAAGAAAAAAAACTCCAATTTCATAGGTAAAGACCCAATATAAAGACTAGCTTTCACCCCGCAGCTTCTCCTGCGTGGTATAATTTAATCTCGGAAATTTGTTTATCCCGATGGAACTACCTACTCACTTTATCGGGATAAAAAATGCCCTATGTCGTAATAAAAGGTATATTCTACCTATATACCAAATTTTATCCAAATCCGTTCATCCGTTTCACCGTTATTGAGCAACAAATGAACAAACAAATAAACATCCAAACATTCGCATTTATAATATTAGTTAAATGTGGGATCGGTGAACGGAAACAATTAGATTGTGATCAACAAAAATTTCATATAACTGAATCGACATCTTGACAGCTTACGTTTTTCTTTTCTCAAAAAAAAAAACAAATGTTGCCTAATGCAAATCTCAGAAATAATCGAAATTCAATGGTTGCCAGCCTAAGAACATATAATATCCCACACGGCCATTCCTGATCATTCATCTGAACACACCTCTGGTTGCCTGGTGGGAGAAAAACTAAAAACTTTTTTATTAGTAACGAACTAAACAGCATTAGTTGTAACTAAGGTTTAACTAAAATCCATCCATACATCCATGCGATAATCTGAATTGAGTGAAAAACTACCCCCTAAAGTTTACAACTAGACACAAAAATTTTAATATTTAATAATATTTAGATCGTATGACACTCTGTGATGAAGATGAATCAAACGACGCCTTGAACTCCAAAATCAATCTAGCCTAGGCTACATGAGGTAACAATAATGTAACATATTGGGTCTTTACCTATGAAATTGGAGTTTTGTTTCTTCGTTAATCATATGTAACAATTACTGCGAATTTTAAAGCTATATCCAAATTTGTTTTTTATTTGGAAATGGAATATTATTTCAAGGTTTCACATGATTAATTTTTTAATTTCTGGGCTAAATCACATAATAAAAAAAATTTGAACAGAGCTCTTTTCATGTGCTTCCCATAATCATTTCTTAGATTCGCTTAAACTTTAAAAAAGCGGTTACTTTTAAAAGTTAACGCTGCCTGCCTTAACTTAATGTATCCGATAATACACACAAAGTTTAGCTAAATTTGGATTTGCCGTTCCAAAAAAAAAAAATCAAAAATGTTTGTATGGAGAAAACAGTCTTAATGAAATTCTTCATACAAAACGCCAATTTCATAGGTAAGGACCTAATATAATACAATAACTTCTATATTACACTGCAACACAATATAGTGTACAAAATATAGGTAAACAGTCAGACGCGCGCAGGAGGAAGACATCTGCCCAGGAAATAACCGTTAGCCCAGCGAGCTGTCTCATCGCGAAGTGAATTACCCTGAATCAGCAGCAAGCTCGGCTCTGTATAATTATTTGATGTTCTTTTACAATGTAGAAACCAATTTCGTTCACTATTTCCTTTCATACCTTGATTAATGCTTTAATTGAATGCGAGTCGTCTGTGTTGTTCCGTGTCGTATTCATCTCTTTGTTTGTCTTGTTTAATAGGTTTCTAGCGATGTTACTTGTTAGTCTAAGTTCGTTTTAGTACAAAAGAGCATTTTGAATAATTTTTTTCAGAAGTATTCTAATTATCCTATTTAAACATAGTTTCAATGTAACTGGATGTTCGCGGACACTCAACGCCTCTAGACGTAATAACAATAAAATATATATTGTGTCTGGTTCACTGTCCGTGAAAGTGTTAATTATATTTTGAATTATGCCTCACATAGTTCATTTTCTCTCGGTGAAAATTAAGATGAAGGTGAAAATAGCTAGTAATATCTAAGCGTATGAGTGATACACGGAAGAAAGGACGTTCATGACGATAATTATAGTTTAGTATATAGTTAAATGAGAAACTTCCGCATTATGTTGAAGAGGCAGAATAAACCTTATCAGCTCTACCGTCGCCAAGTGCGAGTGCGACATACTATTGCTTCAATTGATAGGTAGGATCCTTATTGGACGTACTTCCGGCGCGTATTGCGCGCTCGTGAAAACGTCTTATAGCGATACGTGCCTTGGTGCCAATATATCACGAGCCAAGACGCGCATAATAACTTGTAGGTGTACATGCGCGAAAACAAACAAAACGCTTCGATTCAAGCTTGAAATACGCTCAATCTGTAAAAGCCCTACAGGTGATAGCTCTTGTATCGACAGGCTGGTAAGTGCGAGGATGAAAAAAATAAACTCATCGTAAGAAAATATGATCATTAAACATACCACCCATAAACATCATACACTGTGATTTCATAATGATTTAATAGATAAGGTATCGTTACAAGACGATAATAAATTACTCATGTCTGATGTATTTTCTGTTCGCTCCATTTCCATTTGAGGAGTAATTGATTTTGACCGTCGGAATAACGTTGTGATTATATCCTCTTTGATCGGAATAAAATCGGTTCATTACCTATGGAGGCGATACTCATAAATAACCAACTAATAAAAAAATATATGAAACCCGACTGTTTTTTTTTATGCACAACGGGTTAGCACTTGACCTCAATCACACCTGATGTTAAGTGAAGATAAGGCCGAAGGTGGAAGCGTACTGACCTGGAAACCCCATCCTATTTGGGTGACTGACTATTTTATCTCTCACAACCGGAGCACAACAATGCCATAACCAATTGCTGTTTGGCGGCAGATTTAGATAAGATGGTGGTAGCTAGCCAGGCGGACATTTAAAATGCCCTATCACCAACCAAATCGAGCACCAAACATGTACGATGGGATCGAACCCGAGACCTCCGAATCGTAAACCCTATGTTGTTTACATTGAGCCATGGAAGCGGTTGATGTGTTAAAAGCCAATTAAAAAGATGGAAACTCCTATATGCTTTAGAAGCTATCCACACGTCTGCTACATAGTATAGATAGCTAAATCGTTTATTTGTATTTACTGTCACACACGCCAAAGGTTCCAAAATAATTGATTGTAAAGATGAATGTTCTAGTATTTCTCACTGCTAATATACATTTTCAGAATTCTTATGATGAGCCCTATATTACTCATATTGGTGTCGATTCGGATGTACACCAACTAAACTTAAAGTAGTACTGTCTCTTTCTCCCTGGAACAGTACGATATGACGGCATCACTCCAAAACTGGTTTTAGTTTAGTTGGTGTACATCCGAATCGACACCAATGTCAAACTCTTATGAGGCCGCTGTAGTTTAGTTTTTGTGACGTAACTGGTCCTAGTTGTGACGTAACTTGACCTATGACACTTGAACTAACAACTAATTTGACGGTACCTCATTACCTACTTAAAATCCACCCATGCATAAATGCTACGAGGGAGTAAAGAATCCTACATACATAAGTAGATACGGGCGAAAAACATTTAGTCGGGTAAAAAGAATAAGGCCGAACCTACTCCTAATGTATATTTTAATTATACATTAGCCAGCACACCTATTTAGGTTCAGACTTCTGCAAATTGACTAAACTAACGACCTACGAGTACGCCTAGCCGAGTGGGCTTTTAGGAAACATGGGATCCGCCTCCTTGCCTCAATGTCTAAGTCTGATTAGGTAGAGTAAGGATGTGGTGAGATCATTTTTAAACACTGGCAACATTATATCATTCATACAACGTAATTATAGTATGTATTCATTTTAAATCGCCTAACATAAACATAATGTCACGACCTTTATCCCAAATGCGGTTTTCCTTTGGGTATTCCAAAGATTAAAAATTTTATGTTTGATACAACATCCACGGTTCACCTTTCGAAATATACAGAAACGGACACGTGACAAGTGGACGAGCCTGTCGCCGTTAAAACATGCAAGACTATAGATGTTTTGGTGTAAAATAATTCCATCGCCTTTTAAAACATCCACGGGAAGAAATGGGTTAGTTCTATTCTTTTTACATGCCGATAACACGCAGCACTATCTGATAAATATGGTTTAAAATGCGGACATAAGCGCTGTCGGTAGTGAGGGATAGTGATTGTTAGGGAGACCCACATAGCCATCTCACACTCAAACTATTCACTTTATCATAAGTTTCGAAAATCTTAATAATCTTAATACTGAAAATTATTTTCTTGACATTGAGAGTGACATAAGCGCGTCATCAGTTTATATTGTACAGCTAGCTTGCGTTGAATATAAAATTAAACGAACCGCGAGCCGTGCAGGTAGTAGTCGGTAAGCAATGTGTAAGCATTTTAAAATGCATCGAATGTTGTCGAATGAACCAATAATAAAAAAAGTATACATGGATATTAATAATGATGATATCTTATAAAAGCTGAAGTTTCCAGCTTTCAAATGACATATCATTTTTATTAAAATGTTGTATACTTTTACTTAAAACAATGTTTAAATGCAGAGGTAGCGCTTGAGTCGATTTAGTTGCTCGCGAGTGTAGTATTGAAAATTCATAGTTGAGAAAAATTTGTGCTTCTTGTGGTTTTTAATGAGTACATAAAATTGCTCTAACTTTTTAACTATGATTGGAAAAGGAAATAGATTCATTGAAACTTAATATACAAATACTCCATAAAACACAATTATCTGTGCATAAAACAAAGTTGTATGGTAAACAAGGACCAACCAACATTAACAGTAAAACATATCTCTAGCGTCATTGGTCGCAATCAAATTATATGGGCACTACGTTCGTAATAAATTTTTATAGGCAAGAAATAACATAATACATATTTGGAGACCGAGTATCATTTGATGTTGTTATTTTTATGTAAGAATGTTTTCAATTTATCGCTCAATAATTTTTTGAATGTACTCTGTGTGGAGATATTAAGTGAAATGAGCATTTTATCGGATTTATAAAGCCTTCTCGAACTGCGTCTCGAGATAACCGAGATAACTCTAAATAATTCAAAATGACGCGAATAATGATACTTAGGTACCTATCTAACTACTCGTATTCGTATTCTTAAGTACATGAAATCAAGGCGTGTTTTGAAGATCACTTATTTCAAACTGCAAAACCAACAAAGATTATGTGCTAACAAATCAATGAATGACGAAATTCCTATGCAAGTACCAACGCCACCCATCAGGAAAAAACGGCAGCGGAACTGCCGCCAGGCGCCACAAGTATCACATCCATTTCTGTTCGTACCACTCAGAGAGGAGACCATGGGATCATGAGTCCAGATATATAAATTTCTTTAAAGAGCTCTCTGCGCGCCTGATCGACTAGCAAGCAACTGCTGGCAAGGCCATAATAGTATCAAGTAGTATCCTTGCACAACTTTCTGACCTTCGATATATGATATTAGGGAAATCTAAAACAGAGCTACTATTAGCTGTGATACCGAGGCATTGAGTATAGACATTATCGTAGACAATAAAGCTAACACAAATACAAGCGAACAATGATCATGTAAAAGTCACGCTAAATTAAAGTGTTTTGTAACAATCATCGAAACCAGAGTAGCGGGAGACAAAAGGTTACCCATCCCCTTCACTGCAACCCTTGCGTCCGCTACAATGTTTCATACACCTGTGCGGGGTCATTGCACTCGGTATTGAATAGGAATGCCTGTAAACAAAGTTATGTCGAGTTCAGCTAACGTAAGTAGTTTTGCAAGAGGTTTTATTTGTTTGAGTATTCAATATTAGACGATCAAACATATAAAAGAAAATATGTCGTTACTCTCCTTGGTCATAATTGTAATAGTTTTAGTAGACATAAACCTATTTTTATCGTATGTGTAAATAGGTAGTTTTATTTGCTAAATTATATTGTTTTCCTTGTGATGGGAATTGTCGGAGCAAATGAATCTGGCTACGTTTGTTGTCCAATGAGCCCTGAAATAAAATATCACGGGACAGTTTACTTTGTTATCCACATTATATTTATTAGTTACTTTCCTAGTGTATCGTCAATTTCCAACGGCCCATAGGCTAGTTTTTCAAAAAATACGATAGTGTTAAATTCTATAGCTGTCAATGTTTTATTATTTAATTCATATTGACCTTTGTTCATTATGTTCTGTGGAGTTATATAATAGACGGTGATAGAAATTAATCACAATAATTCCGTAAGAATTTATTACAAAGTATTCTTATTTATCATTTTATTTTGAACACAAACTTCATCATAATATCTTAGCATAGTTCTACAGTTTAATCAATAGAAATATGTCAATATGATGAAGTCTCAAACTAAATCAATTTGTACTAAGGAACAATAACGTACATTTTAGAGTAAATAATGGTCTATTATAGGCTTAAATTTAATACCGGCAATCGGCATTCAATATCTCAGGCTTTAACAAAGGTCAGCCCTCATAACTCAATTCTCCTCCGTCTTACTAAATTCGTGAGACAATTACTTGGTTGGGGAAAAATGGTTTTGTACAAATCGGCTAAATTTTGACATCCTTACCCAACCCGAGTAATTTTACCACATTATACCTGTCACTAAAATGTTTATTTATTACCGTTTAAATCATTCGATGACAATTAGTTGAAAGAAACATAAAGTAAAATTCGGTCTGGTGACAGTGATATTTGAAATATAAACATAATTTTGCGTTTGCGAGGTAATTATTGTTCCAGGTAGATATACAAAATCAAATCAAAATCAAAAATGTTTTATTTCGTCAGTTATAAGAATAACATTTGAAATCGTCATGACATATACAGTTATCGGTCATTCACTAGGCAGTTTCCCCAGAGAAGAACGAGCATGAAACTCAGGGGTTGCTCTTTTTAAATAATCCAAAACTTTGTTGCATATAAGCATACAGATTAAACAAAACAAAAAAAAAACAGAACAATATTAAAAATATACAAGAGGCGACCTTATTTCTATAAGAGATCTTTTCTAGCAAACCTCAGTAAGGAGACCATTGAGGAGTGGGTAACTTTTACTTACTGTTCTGAAACCGAGCCGATTTGGAAAGTAATTTTTTTTTATAAGTCCATAATGTTTAACGTTGTCGCGAATGTGATTGATAAGATTTTGCGATGTTTTAGTAAGCTTTTATTTTAATTTTAGTGCATTTGAGTGTTGTGCTCATCTGTCATTGGAGTTCATACCAGAAAATTAATAATGATTTTGTAAGAAGTTGTGTTTGTAATCTGTTAGGGAGTCTAAATAGATAAAATATTTTAACCTCTAAAAATTTTATTTTTTCAGTACAGATCTCTATTTGGACCACCATGTTCTATAAATGCACCAACATTTCGATCATCTGTTTAAAGTAGTTCGTGTTATCGATGAATGACCATTTAAAATAACAAATATAACCGCGCTACGAGTGCTTCTATTTTTAAGAAACCTCGTAACTATCATTCGGGTTTGGAAAATAATTTCCAACTACGAAGAGTCGGAACTACACCCCAGATTTGCTTTAAAATTCCATTCAAGAATTCCTGACAACACGGATATTTTGATAATGAACCAAGTTAATAATTAGTTGTAGGTTCGACGCGGCCCGGAACAAGACTTTTTGCTAATAAGTGTTTCTAATTAGATAGCTCCTTGTTCAGAGTTTGCTTGTTTGAAAGTTTCGTAGTGAAACCTATTGTATTTACCGCAAATAATATTATTATATATTTACGCGGAAAATACGTAGGTAAATATATTCACTTATCTCACAAATTAAGAAGAAAGGAAGAGCATTGCGGAGAAATTTAGACTGAAATTTAACTAAGTATTCTTTTGATAACTCTTCCACTAAAACTCATATGAGACAAGATAGAGATTTTCTGACCGGCATCTACTCAAAGTAGATTCTAATTGATGAGCCAAACCCCGAGTACGTTGAGCAAAGTGTACAATTATTATATTCATTCATGGACAAAAATGGACCTACACACTCGCATGGAACATAAAATTATGATTAAGCCATGGTATTCCACCTATACGTATATTCTTTTTCTTTTGTAGAGGCATTACATAAGCCGACCAATCTGAGGACGAATCCAACAACACATTAACGAGTTGTCTTAAATATGGACAAGAGACCACTAACCACTGTCGGTCCGTGGTCCCCGAATATTAGAAACGCCTCGGTGGATGACCTTTCGTTTTCCTTTATATTTTCGGTTTCCTACACTTCTCTAACAGGAAATCGTACCCGGACCTTCTAATGACATTATCTAATAATTTCAATATCACAGAAAAAGAAGGATATCACACTATACGACATAAGTGAAGCCACAAATTGTGGCTATATTCATTCATGAACATCAAACCATAGCTGTTCATATAGCCTCACGCGCAGCAATCTCACATACCTTTAGATAAGTGGCTTCACTTTACGTTATATTAGCGCTCGGTCACAGATTACTAATAAGTTACTAAAGTAAGCTCGGTCTTGAAACATTGGTTTGATACTATTAGCACAGATAAGGGTACTTCGTTCATTTAAACACTTTAAAGTGATCAAGAAGTAACTGAATTATTGAACGTAGCGTTTAGTCTTCATTTTCCCGATATGCGTTACCACACGCTATTTAAGCTAGTAAGTGAGTATCCACATGTTATAATGTGTTATATTCGTATACTTCTTATAATATTTGGGATCATTTTCAGAGATTTTATACAGTATCCTAGTCTAATTAATACTCGATTAGTATACGCTGAAGTTTAAATCCGGATCCGTGACTATTTCGCTCGGCTATTTGATGAAATGTTGACTATTGTATCCCGCAGTTGCCCGAGTTTGTTAGTTTCCATTTTATCATATTTTCAATATGGCAGCAGCGGTGGCATAAAAATGTAGAATGATATTTTCATAGGAAATATAAAAATCCAATGATCCAAATCTAATAAACGTTTATGCGAACAGAAAATAAGGCAAATAAGATTTCAACAAAACGATCTAACCGTTAGCCAAGCAAAATGAAATAGAAAAAAATAGACATCAAAATACTTACCTCGAGATTTGAACAAAATCGCAGTACTTACCCCACCAGCAAAGAGATCCAAAGGAAAATATAAAGAAAGCAGAAATATTTTCTAAGAAGGTAAACAAAGGAGAGATTGTTTACTTGCATATTTTGTGCGAATGAAAACAGTTTGAGGTTCTCGTAGAAAGGAACGGAAATGTATTTGCGTGTTAGATACGTTACTTGTACCTTGTTATTATTCATCGAAATGAGTTTTCCTGTGAGGTAGGTAACCATTGAACAAATAAATTATAAATCGCAAATGAAGTCTTCATTTACTTTTAATTATACTTATTTTTTAGGGCTTCATTAATCGTAGAGCAAATTCATGGGTTGCTTTTAAATTTATTTAATATCGATGTGCATTTCGTAAGCGCTTCAGACCTAACATCAGCATTGACAACCTTTTTAAACGAAAATTAATTATTTTCGAACTTATTCTTTTACTTGTTTTACATCCATCGATTGCAGGTCACCGGAAACTACCCTATAGGTTTTGATGATCTGTCCGTACGTGGGACTTTTAGAATGAAAATATGCTTTGATTAGCCGAATATTTTTATTGCGTTACATTTTAACTTTGAATTTTCATAGCAATATGAGGCCACTGACCTTAATGACAGACGGACAATAAATTTATAGGTAAATCATGCTGTCATATCTAAATTGTGGTGAAAAACCCCAAGTTAAATTTTAAAATCATACTTTCCTAGAACCCTTAGGTGCATTATGCTTAAAGTGAAATATGTTGCTGTATTAATACAATAAATCTTCGCCTACAAGAATGGAGCTCCGGGCAAACAAAAAGTGTCCGATATGCTGGCATGCATTCGAAGTAAATTTATGATACAGAAATATACTTAGAGTTGCTAAGTGAATTGTGTTCTTTAGGAGGAAAATGTAATACTGTTAAAGCTTTAAGATTCCGGCTAGTTTAAAGTAGGTATAGATATTATGCACCCAATAAAGATTAAAATGACGATCAGGTCTAAGATGGAGGCGCGGTTACTGAAAATCCCAGATTGTCCTATCATGAAAAATTGGAACACCATATTGCTACTGACGGCAGTATTAGGAATGGGGGCTGGATGGAAAAACACAGGAGAGGCAACAGAATTAAAAAGCATGGAGTGAGGTGGCAGAAAAGGAACTTGAGAATTATTAAAAGAACATTGATGTAATAGATAGAAATGGGGGGTCAGTCATCGAAATCGATGCATCGGATGTTTTCGTTATGAGGAATGTAAACTAACGGAGTGAAACGAGAAGATATTATAGAGCTGGAATAATGTCCCGTTTTAGAATAATACACTACGTCCAAGTACGTTCAGGTCAACATAATACCAGATTTACGACGAATTGTAAAAATGTAATGCGTACTAAATCGAAAGAATAAGTTAATTCAATTAAAGTTATTTTTATTGAGTTATAACTCCGCCGGATAGGATCGTAAACCCTATCGGCACTGGACCGTGTGCACTTTGCTTTTAGAAAATTAGTTGCCAGTTACATTATTTCTTTGTTACATTGCTACAGTTAAATGAAATAATATTTTTCTTTGTGACACGTGTTGTTCAGTAAATAATTTTATCATACTTATATTATTACTTTATTATGTACTTGTATGAAGTCCAATAATTATTTTAAATAAAAAAGAAAATTCAGTTAAGTAGTGTTAATTTTCAATACATTATTTTTGTAAATTCAAACATTTTGATAATATTAGTTACTTAAGTTACGGCTAATATAGTAGTAGCGAATAATGTCGGCATAATATTAATAAGCGACTAGAAAAATTAAACATTTCCTGATTTGTTTCTAAAAGGGAATTTATTAGGAGTCAATTATGGAAAAAAATGTCGCTGTCGTATACATTTAGAAAACAATATAGATCTTTTCAAGATAAGCAAAAACTAGGTATTCCTAAGCACTATTAATTGACGGAATAATTGGAATACCTGTAGGTTACTATATAGTATTTCATTTATTACCACTTTTCTGAAACTGTATTTTCTTTTCTGTTGTGCAATAAAGTGTATTTGTATTGTATTGTATTGTATTAGTATCATATTTTGAATCATTTTAAATCGAATGACGTCATTTATTTATACATATAACTTTACTTGCACGTTTACGTTTACTCAAGTCAGCACACCCATTACACTACACATTGTCTATTCGCATTCCACGTATATTCATTAACCTCATCTCTTATTTCTTCTTTTTTTTGTGCTTGCTCACACGCGTCTCTTGGGTGATAGCTGATAATCAGTGCTTTCTCATGGGTATTTTAAGCTTATAACCTTGCAGCATGGTTGCTACATGCATACCCACTTTCTTAGAACTTTAAATAATTGTCCCTGTTTTGCATTTGTTAAAGTTGTATAGTTTTTGTTGTTTTTCATGTTTTGTTGACTTCGGATGTGTTAATTATGCTTTTTATGCTATGCTTTGTTTGTTCTAGTCTTGTTTTCTTATATGCGTGTCAATTTATACAATAATAGTTTTATCCATGTAATAATACGACAGTTACTATTGTTCTTACGTTTTGAGAACAGCTCAATGGAAAGATTTAATTCAGATGCGTCAATAAGTCACACTTTTGTCGTTGAAACAACCAAAAGAACTGCGCTGAAGTCCACACAATAAAACCAACCAAGTCCTTTTGGGCGGAAGCTAACTAGGATTTAAGTACATGAACATTAAAAATATAATTACGAGTTAAACGACCAAGAGATCAGCAAGAAAATATTATATTATCTGAGAATCATTCTAGTCAGCTACAAGGTTATCAGAACCCTAGTGAAGGTCACGCAGCCACCTCATATTTTACTTTTATTCGGGTAAGGTCCAATCCGATGTTTGTCAAGGGTTTCAGTAATGGTGTCTCAGAGGGCTGTCTAATCCCTTTCCTCGGCTCGTCTGACCTAAAATTGAAATTCCCGGCCCTTTCTAAGTGGCAATGTTTTACGCTGTCCACTCAGGAACATTAAAACTGAAGTAATGACCGTATATTCGTTGTTTTAAACTGGAAATGTACAATTTAATGGCCATCAAAGTTTGCTAGTCATCAATCATTGCGTGGGTTTGTTGAATGAACTACGCGGATTACTTTTGTTATGAAAATAGGTAAGTCATTTGTGGAGCTACTTTGCGAGAGGGGATAAACAATGAACGAATAGGGGTGTATCTCGTGCATTAAGATCTAGAATGTAGAAAACATTCATCATTATCAGACTATCTGCTTCCACTACTGATCAAATTGTTTCCTCTTCATAAGTTGTTACTTCCAGCTATATTTTTAAATCATTGATCGAGCTGACGGAGGTGTTTCCACAACATTTCCATGACTATCTACGCGATCTTTGCTACAGCACTTTTATCGGTATTACGATAATATTGCCCCCCCCCCCCCCTTGCTAATTTAGGTTACTAGTTCGTAGGGTTATGGAGACATTATTTCACTTTCCTCATTTGGGAGCATAGTCCTCTTCCTAGCACACTGAGCGACTGTGAACTGCAGTGTCATAAAAAGTCTAAATAGTGCAGATACGATATTTCAAAACCATTCGGCTTGATAGGATAACGCATTTCAGATATCCACTCTAAAATATGAAGATATCTCATTTCATAGAATCATGTTCGTTTCGTTCAGAAATGGAACTTGAAAAGTTACCTACTCCAGTAACACACATTGGATTTGACATCAAAAATATTATGGGGCGACATTTCCAAAGAAAACTGTAAGCCCTCATTCGATAGAATGAAGTGTATGACATTTCTCTTTAGCACTCGGAAATTGGACACTAAGGTTCGATACCTACTGCAAAAATGTCACTGCCGTTCGAAACCATAATGTTTGAAAGTTATGTAGTATTACATACTGAGAGTCAAAGCAGAAGTAACAGAAACGAACGTACGTACAGGTACAGGTTGTTTTCCAAGTGCGAATAATTGATGGTAAACATAATTTAAAATTTAGTGTACAACAATGTAATTATGTACTTTAATTTTCAGGAAGTTATGATCTATGCGTTTATAACAATTGAGGCATTGTACTTTATTTCTACTAATTCTGTGCGATTGTCTAAACCTGGAAATTTCAAACCTTCTTAGCCTATAGAGAAATAAATAAAACACTAAAATAAATAGGTTGCCCCCATATTGTGCCAAAACCCACGAGAAATTTATAGATTGATTTGTATTTATAAATGATTTAATCCCGCCTCCGTGGCTCAATGTAAACAACATTGGGTTTACGAATCGGAGGTCACGGATTCGATCCGCAGCGAGGTACAGGTACTCGGTTTTGTTGATGGTAGGGCATTTGAAATGTCCGCCTGGCTAGCTACCACCATCTTATCTAAATCTGTCGCCAAGCAGCAATGTTAATAGCATTGTTGTGTTCCGGTTGTCAGAGATAAGATAGCCAGTCCGCCAAATATGTTGGGGTTTCCGGGTCAGTATGCTTCTACCTTCAACCTCGTCTTCACTTAACATCAGGTTAACAACAACACACCTGATGACCGTTGTGCATAAAAAAATATTATTTCTCTAAAGTTACTTTAATGTGACTTTAAACTATTAACTTCGTTTTACTTCAACCAACAGCTAGAAATGACGTCGAAGGTGGAACGCGTATTACTTTTATTTCTAACTTTCGTATCCTTCAAAAATGCATTAACTCCTCTCAAACTCACTCGAACCTTGAAGTAATCTTACATTTACTATTTCTCTTCGCTAAAATTTCTGGGAAATATGTCAAGATTTCGCAGACCACTCATGCCTTATTTTGAGTAACTTGTCAGGCATTTTATATCTGCCGACAGATTTAGATTTCGAATATTGAATCAGTAGATTATAAATTTCGATGTAAACTATGTAAAGAGTTACCAACTGGATTTCTCTGAGGATAACATCAGAAATGAAATGACTCTCGTTGAGTTGCTGACATAGCTTGGAGAACTAGAAAGCTGAAGTGACAATGGGATTGATGATTGGAGACAGACGAGTTCTGGAATGGAGATCATGTCTTTGAAACGTTCTGGATACCTACCTCCTTCACAATGCGAAAATCTGCGCAAGGCGGCTGGAAATAACTGGAAACTGATACCGAGCTCCAGTAAGATTGGAGTAGGATAGCCTGATCATGATGAGGTTATGAATTATCATTCTTCTATTTAATAATGTTTTCAAATATTTTTATAATCTCCTGCTCAAATTAAGTTTTCCAAAAATCCTCTTTCTTATTAAAACGCTTTTAGTGATAAGGTCGCCAAATTGTACATTCCATTCTTACCACTTTTATGAAATTGTATTTTCTTTTATGTTGTGAAATAAAGTGTATTTGTATTGTATTGTAAAATTTCAATTAAATTTAGGAATTAACTTATGAGCTGTTCTCTTGTCATTTATTGTAAAATTTTATGGATTCCATTTTAGCCATTTGAGGAAGTAAAAAATATTTCTTTTTATTATATTCATCCGTTCTATATTGGTTAGGTGATTCTCTCCTAATACGTATGACCATGGGGCTGAGGGTGCTATTTCAGAGTTCCCAAATAAGTCGCTGACTCGACATCAATGCCACGTGTCGCTATCGTAAAATCGGCCCGATCACGTTCTCGCCTTTGATCCTGTACTGGGTGAAGATAGGGTTACCATACATCCAGAAAAAGAAGGAAAACCGGCCTTGAAACTTTATATAATTTGTCTGACATGTAGGTATGTAAGCGACCTAAATTCCAAAAAAAGAAAGAATTATTGTATTGTTCTGTATTAGTAAGTCAAATGGATTTTAGTGCTGTTTGGAATATTTAGATGCAAGTACCAATCTGTGGCCAACTTGCCCTTTCGTGTTCTTTGATATACGGTGCGGCCCCTTTCCCCGCACCCACCCCCGCCTACTGTCGAGCTCTGACAGTGGAGCAGAGACCTTACGACCACCGTGCGCGCTGTGTCGAAAAGTGACTGTGCTTTGGTGCTTTTCGCTGTCAGAGACCTTCTGCATTCTTTCTGTTCTTTCTGGGACTATCTGTGTGCGCGTCTGTAGTCTCAACCGATAGCCATAAGAGTTGGGATCCATCATTTGCCAGAGGAGATCAGTGCGGTCATTCGGGTTCACCAGGTGAGCAGTTGATCACTACTATTGCATACTTGCGTCTAAACTATTTCTAAACTAGTGCTATTTCATCAACCACACAGGCCATACAATCCCAATAACAGGCGAGGAGCATCTGTCAATATATCAGGATAATCGTACTCGACGTACCTATTGGTACGTAGATGCCCGAAAACGTGAATCAGTTATTAGTTAGTACTGTCATCTTATTGCATTCCGATTAGCTCAATCAAGGACATGTAAATAACAACCTTGCACTACTGTAGCATGACAGGGGCGATAAACGTTTATGTTCCCCGAGATAATATATGTCGTGCTCATTCACTTGGTCGAAATATACAACTATCCCACTCACACTCCTATGTCGCGCGCGACAAACGATGTCATGCTACACATGCTGGTAGGACTATTCTATGCCCCCGCCTCCCTCATACCTTAGCTAGTTGAGAATTATTTAGGGGCAGTAAATAAAACATTAGGGATCTATTTACAGTGTGGTCGATAAGTAATTCAAACACAGGAGAAAATATTGGATTATTGCACGAATCATAATGACCATTGCGACACGAATGTGCGAAAATAGTCTCGAAAAAATGACTCCTAGAGAAATAATTAGTCCTCTGCACTATTGCGACACTTAGGTACAAAAAAACAGAAACAGAAACATCAGTATACATAACGAGGTCTACAAATATAGTTATACTCAATTTGTCCTGTGTGTCAAATTAGATTTTTTTTCTGAAAACCCAGCAACTTTAATATTTATCTAGTTCGTTTTCTTGTAATATGGCTACCCTATTCTAGGCGAATGCTCTGGTCACGGCGTCGGTGGGAAAATTTATTGCCTTTATTGACCGTTAGCGTTGTTAAGTACCAACGACCCCAGCGTCCAACATTTTCTTTCCGCATTAAGTTGTTGTAAGTTGTTATTTTCTAGAAAATACGACTTCTTTTACTGGTGCTTCTTGTGTATTGAAGTTGCCATAAATTGTATAACGGGTGATATTAAGTTTAATAAAGTTAAGATAAGTCGGATTGTATTGACTATTAGTTCTTGTTATAGCCTTTTAGATTTCGGGATTGAAGAAATCCGTAGAAGACTGGACGTCACTGTCCTAGCGGATTACTAAGTTGAAACGGCAGGTAACAAGGTGCACTGACGACCTAATGAGGACATGGAGAGCACTGTCTGCAAGCCACTTCCTACCAGTCCCTCTGGAAATCTCAAGGAAGGCCTATATTCAGTAGTGGACATTCTTTAGCTATATCATGATAGCATCTTAGAGTTACTCAAGGCTGCAAACGAGACTCTGTTACCACGCCAACGTCATCAATTTGTAGTTTTTTTCTGACTTTTTTTTTTTTTTTTTTTTTTTTATATGAGAGAGCGGCAAACGAGCATGCGGGTCACCTGATGGAAAGTAATCACCGCCGCCCATGGACACCCGCAACACCAAAAGGGTCACAGATGCGTTGCCGGCCTTTGAGGAAGGTGTAGGCTCGTTTCTTGAAGGATCCAATGTCGTACTCGTTCGGGAATACCGCTGCCGGAAGTCCGTTCCACAGGGTGGTCGTACGTGGTAAGAAGTTTCTTGAGAAACGTACAGTGGTAGACTTCCACTCATCCAGGTGATGTGGATGGAAATTTAATTTTCTCCGAGAAGTGTATCGGTTAAATTGAGCAGCGGGTATTGCTCGAACAGTTCTTCAGAACACTCCCCATGAAATATGCGATAGAGAATGCAGAGGGACGCGACGTCTCTTC
Organism: Oegoconia quadripuncta; assembly: GCA_949316235.1. Lineage (NCBI taxonomy): Eukaryota > Metazoa > Arthropoda > Insecta > Lepidoptera > Autostichidae > Oegoconia > Oegoconia quadripuncta. The sequence goes on along the minus strand of OX438748.1, from coordinate 16,541,907 downwards.
GCAACGCCAAGACTTGACTTGCTCTGATAGCAGTTCTAATAAAATAATTCCTTGAATATAGGTTACTGGTATCTTCTCGTCCAACACCGGTAGTGTTGCTCGTATAATGCATTTGTTTCAATCTCTTGCTACCTTATCATATCTCATTTGTTTGGCTCATGAATATATTGTCGATCGACATTTAATAGATCTATTTCAATTTAATACATTTTTCCATTTTAACCGTGCATGCAATTTTAAATATGCAATAAAGAATATTGTGTTTGTTTATGCGTATAAGTTTTGGAAATAAATAAGTATAAATAGTTTAAAACGTTTCAACGGCATTGAGTTGTGTGCATTACTGCATATTTTGAAAGGTGAATCGTATATGTTATATATCAAGAATTAATTTTTTATTGTTTGGGACATCCAAATGCTTAAACGGGATATCTGTTACCACCCTGTTAGAGATATAGGTCATAACTTGTGTGGTCAAAATGCAAAAGTGCATATTTATCGTCTTTGTCTTCAAGAAAAATAGTTCTTTCATGTCAAATCGATTAGTTGTCATTTCACCGATATTGGTCGAATGGGTATTTATTGTTTCCTCAAAACAGTTTTACTGTTGCCGAGTTTTACTGTTATACACAATTTGATTTTTTGCTTGCCACAGATGAAATTATTGGTTAAGTTTTCAGATTATTTCTCTTTTGTAGCGGTAGTAAAAGTTGATTTAATTATACGCTGTCTATATACTTGATGGTCGAGAACGAATTGATTTATTTGATGATATTTGTAGGTTCTATTTGAGTCCCTTATCAAGAATAATATCCGAATGGGACATAAATTGTCTTCATTAGAGTATTTGTATTTGTAAAGATAAAATAAAAAAATGAAAAGCATGGAGACAGACAAGAACTATATTTTGTTACGATGTTATCACCGTCTTATCACAAACATACATTTGCTAGTGTCTAAATGAGAAGTAAGGAGTGTCATTTAGAAATATGTTTCTTGAGGCAGAAACGAAAATCGTATTTAAGCAAAAAAGGATTTATTTCAGGAGAGCGCCCATATATAATGTTCAAAGGGAAGCATAAAAAATTTCCTTTACTTAAGTTCGTGATTATTCAATAGGCATAGATTTTTTTCATAGAGCACGATTTTTTTGTTATTTCTTTACAAAACAGTCAGTCAGTTAGTTATGTTATTTGGCATTAGAAAAGTTTTTAATATGCTGACCTATCTGATCAGAATATTATTAGATTAATTCTAAAAGAGATAGCCGGCGAAAGTATAGACCACTTTTCTGCATATCCTCTCTCAGTCAAATTAAGTTAATTATAGATGATTGCAAGGAAACGAGAGTTGTGGATGAAAACTGACATTCAGGCATGACAGGTTTAAACTGTATTGAATACTAGGGTGAGAATATGACTGTAATTACACAAGTGCTAACTAATTTTAAACTAATGTTTGAGACAGGATGCAAACACAGTCCTGGATCCGGCAATCTCCTTACGCACGATTGCACGATTAATTGCCTATTGAAAGCAGATTTTAGGACAAGTTTCAATTTGCCGTACAAAATATCAACAGTAATTTCTTCTTTGTGTAATACTGCAAAATCATTAGATTTAATCTAGGTAGGTACTCTATCTATCTGTATCAACACTCCGATTATAACATTTACAGTCAATTTAAACCCCCTAACTTTATTTCTTTTTAAGGCTTTGAGCGCCGCGCCGGTCACCGGTGACCGCAAACAATTGATTTTCAATTGTGTCTGCATCGCGGCAGTTAACGTGTTAACTTTGAAATCTATCACCGATTAAAAAACGAAAGAAAGCTTTAAAAATTTCAGTAAAAAGTGGGTATATCACTTAAATCCTATATTGAAGTATTATCTTAAGCGTCAAGATTATAAATGGGTGATCATTGACATCCCAAAGAAAAGCGGTTGCGTGTTCCAAACATTAACTACACATGTAAAGCATAAAACAACAAACACGGTTGATCTTCCAAAATACGCGGTTACAGAAATGCATACGTGACACAGGCTGTACCTTAATAGGTTGGAGGTATTGAGATCGAAATGGGCATATCCGTAGATATTTTTTGGAAAGTCCTTTTACGACGTTCACGGGAAGAGAATTAGACGGGGAGATATTTATACGTGCGGTGTCATCTAGAATGTGTTTACTACATTTGCCTGGCTACCAACAGGAGAAGGTTATTACTCTCTATTTCTGCCGCAAAGTATCAATACTTACCAGCATTGTTATCTTATGGTGTAAAGAATAAAGAGTTTAGAATAAAGAATAAAAGTTTTCCATTCTTTATTTTAATTTTTGAGGTCGACTTTACTCTGGGAAGTTACACTTGTCTTAATTGTATTATAGTGAAACTGATATAAAAACATCCGCATTAAATAAAATAGCAATATGTGATTTAAAAGCTTTCCATACGTTTGCTGCTTAATATATGTCACTAGTATTATACATTTTCGGAATTCTCGTGATAAGCGCATGACACCCAAATTGTAGTCCTACGGTGGTTTATTTTTGTTTGACGTAATCTTTCCTCTGACACTTGGACTGCCAAGACCCCCTTTTGATACGCCTGGGGACACATTTTTAAAATAGGGGCTCCATTATAGGATGTGTGCTCTCTTTGTCTGGTCTTTCAGCTCAGGCCTATCCGGTATGGGAAGCCCTATCCGGCATAGCCCTGAAGGTCATCGACACACGCAAGACTCTCCACCACAACAAGGTGGCGACACGTCGGAAGGGTTGTGACGTTACCTATTATCATCACTTTTTCAGTGATTCTGTAGTTATCTAATAACAGTAAGGGAGTAAGAGCCTGGAGGTCTGTAGCACAGGTTTCGAACCTTTTTCAGACTCCACTCTCTTTCTTTGTAGTGAGATAATAAATATTTATTTTTATATTATAATTGATATCCATCTAGCTGTTTGAGTACTAAACTAAGTACTAAACATATAAATAATCCCTCATAGTAAGAAAGAAAGAAGAAAGAAAGAAAGTTATTTATTTTGATAACATTAATAGTAAAAGTTAGTACAAATGGTGGTAACTAAACACAGGAACATTGGTTATCAAAAAAGGTTACCACTCAGCATAAGCCACAGTAGCGGTCGCTCTTGCAGCGCTGATCTGATTTAATAGTATGAGGATCATACATAGATACACGCGAAAAACAATTACTTTATTTTATTTATTTATTTTTATCCATAGAACATTATTTGAACAATCTTCACTATAAGACGCCTACGAAAACCTGTAAAGGTTTGTGTGTAGTGCGAATGAGGTCACTGACCCGCCGCGTTATTAATTATTACAAAAGCAACTTAAAGTATCTACATACATAATACATAAGATGATATACGAAAGCAAGTACACATGTGTCTTTGTTGGAAAGGCACTTCCTACTTATTTCCATCTATAAAGTACTTCTTTAATGCATTTTTACATTGTTTTACGTTATGTGAATATAGTTCACCAGGAATACTATTTAAAATATCTGGTAAAATATTCTCATGCCATATACATTATTACATTTAGGAAGTTGATATGGTGGTAGGTATGCCAAATTACGTAGATGACTTGGTCTACTTGTTTTTGTTAACAATGCTATGTTGGGAAATTTTTCTAAAACTATTGACATTTTAATTTTGTTGACTTCCTACTGACTGACTGTTACTCTTCCTGCAACTTATATTCGTCACCCTTCCTTCCTGTAACCGGATAAAAAGAGGATGCTCCAATCAAATTAACTTTGGCACTAAGTTACCAAGCATGACTGATATACTTAAGATTTTCTCAGCGACTATCGTGTCTACACGTCCGTAGTCATTAAATAAATCCTTCACTAACTCTGTAATACCCTAAATAAGTCATGCATGAGTTAATTCTATTTACATCCAGCTTTGTTTCGGACGCGTTTATTGAATATTTTTGCATTTCTGATGTTAATCATCTGGGTACAGTATGATATAGGATCAGTAGACTTCTCCCATAGATTTCCAGAGCGATTGATTGGCGACGGCCCGAATTCAGCGACTTCCTTTTGTATTGTCAGACTTCGAATGACTGTACTATTCGACTTGCTAGTAACCACTCATTTCAATCGACTGGTAAATAATACTGTCCATATTAGAAAAACGACTTCAAATCAGTAACTACTGATTACTTAATAAGAAAAATAATATCATATAACTTAATCTACATGAACGAACGAACGAACGAATCATTCGCTTAACACGATCCGGCGCGGCTAGCTTAATTATATTTATTCAAATCAATCAATCAATCAAATACTCTTTATTGCACAATTAACAAAAGCTACATGAAGAATACAGCGTACATCATTAATCGCACAAAAAGGCGGCCTTATTGCTAACAGCGATCTCTTCCAGGCAAACCTTAGGGTAAAGATACAAGCTACCAGTTGGTCAGGTTTGCACTAATAGTAGCAATACAGGTGTATTTTATAGTTGGTAATTATTATATAACGTAAAGATACAGACCTACAAACTATAACTAGATAATTTGACTACACTTAATATATATTTATTATTATTAGCGAAGTTAAGAAATGTCTGGCGCTGTCAGTCCTTGGATGGGTGACCACTAGTGGCATTTTTCCGTGCTTCGGAGGGCACGTTAAATAGTCTACTCTGGTTGTGTTCAATTGAAGGCAGTTTTAAGCCAAGTCGGTGGCTTAAAAACACTGGCTGTCAGTTGGTCACTAATTGGACACAAATCCACCAATCCTCACTGGGCCAATCCGAACTATTTAAACTTAAGTTTGTGTGTAAGTTTTAAATAAAATATTGTTTCAGTACAGTACAATAGAAATACTCTTTATTGCACAAAATAATTTACAATACATTATAATAATCTTTATTGTTTCACACACAAGTAAGAAAATACAAAATTAAGGCCCAAATATACTATTTCACTTGTGAGAGACTGACATCTGAACTAGGAAATTAACCTGTTTTTCAGATTGCCAGGCTTTCCCCCTAGGTGACGCAGGCAGTAACAATGTTATTATATTTATATAACAATATACCAAATATAATTAAAAAGTGGAAAAGAATAGACGATAGAATAGAATAGAATACATTGTAGGTAATTATAACAATAGAAGACATTTAGATAAGCTTGTTACTAAAATTTCTAAATGGGAATATAGGTTGGGTGCACAATATGCCCGACCGTCTAAGTTGGCTGTAGACAGAGAACTATAGATTGCTACTATCCGACCAACAAAGCGATATTGATGTCATACGTCAAATTAGATATTCCCGGCCAAATTACCTGTCAGATTACACCCGTGGTGTACTCGGCGCGTGGCTCGGAATTTATTGTTGATGATACAATCAATATTTAGTGGAAATCATTTATGAGTAGGTGGAATATTGCATTCAACTGTGATATCTCTAATTATTGATACATGTCGTTTGTCTTATTCTGTTTTTAAATGACTTCATTCCAAACTACAGAACCATAAATGACAATTTGACATCTATATGATAAATAAATAAATAATAAATCTTTGCACATACACACAGCGCCATCTAGTTCCACATTAGCAAGTAGACTTGTATTATAGATACCAGATACCATTTTTTTTGTAAATAAATGCATATATAAATGAAAAACATCCATGACTAGGTCTAGGTCTACACTAAGCATCTAGGCTTGTGCTGTGCATACCATATATAGATGGTTGATAAACTACACAAATACAATTTTTTTGTAAATAAATTATACATATAAATGAAAAACATCCATAACTCGGGAACGCATTTCTGTATTCATCGTACAAACATATGCCCCTAGCGGGCTTCGCGACCTTTTGATATAGCAGCAGAGTGTCTAATCACTACACCAAACAGGTCGCTTTGTGTGATTAGTAATTTGTTTTCTCAAGGGTTTACTAAATTTTCAATTAATTTATAGTTTTTTTTTCTTTTTGTACATTTTTGTTAATAGTTTCCATTATTTCACTTACAATGTCCTCTATTTTATATTAATCATCATTACATCAGCCACAGGAACTCCACTGAATAATTTATATAGATAATTAAATTATACTTAGAATTATGCTCGGATAAAACCATTTGGCGCAATGAGCAAACATAATCAATCTTTATACGAAAAAAAATAACGGCTTTAGTGAAATGAAAACATAAATCGTATGAAAAAAAATATTTGAAATTCACAAAAGTTGGAGATAAAGGTTCAAAGGAATCGCGCATTTAAAGCCATGGGGCCAGGAATTATACATAAAATTATTCATTTCAAAAGGTCAGGACGTAAATGTAGGAAAGAATTCTGTTGGAGGTAGGAAGAGAATGGTATTAATTTTAATATCAAAATGAAAAGGTAATTAACTATAAATATATAATCATTTAGTGAAAACTACTAGTTTTCACTAAATGATGATAAACATGATGTCAATACAATAAATAAAGATAAACTTATAGGTCTTGTAAGAAGACTCCGCAAAATCAGTAATTCATCCAGGGGTTCTATTAAATAATTTAATCGTTATCATCATCGGTTACGTTCTGACATGTGATTGGTGGACTCATCGTTCGCTCGGCAATTTGACGGTTTCTCGTTGATCAACGTAATCGATAACGATACCGATAAAGTTACGTAATCTAAGGGCAGAGGCCTAGGTATACGTCTTTTTAATAAGGTTGCTCTACAAAATTTTCCTTTTTTTTTATGCATAACGGGTTGGTAATTGACCTCAATCACACCTGATGTTAAGTGAAGATGAGGCCGAAGACGGAAGCGTACTGACCCGGAAACCCCAACACATTTGGGGGACTGGCTATCTTATCTCTGACAACCGGAACACGACAATGCTATTAACATTGCTGCTTGGCGGCAGATTTAGATAATTTAAATTTAAAGATTCTATAAAACCGAAACTTATTAAAAAAGCATATTATAAAATATAATAAAATATAATTTGGATGATAATCAACCATGGACGTAACCAGTTCGTTCGAATGCTAGGCTATTTCGCAATCAATAATGTTTATTTTGCCTTTTTGTAATATAGAAATCTGTTTTTAAAAAGAGCAATCCCTCGAGTTTCTTGCTTGTGAAATTGCCTTTTGAATAAGTAGTATTTAAAAAAATAATAGTTTGACTATTTTAAGATATTTTTGTTCTCGCGGTACGTCAAAACTGCAGTAACCTATAATGTAGAAAAGTACACTGTCAAGTATATATATAAAATTTTTCGCTACAAAGCACAAAAATGCCATTTACCAATACGTTTTAAAGATTCAGAATACTACACATACACAAAAAGTACAGCGATACTAAGCTATTTAAGAATCAGATTATAGTAAAGAGAACTTTCCCTAATATCTTCACTTAACATCAGGTGTGATTGAGGTCAAGTGCTAACCCGTTGTGTATAAAAAAAATATAAACAGGAGGTTGTTATGTTGAATGTGACAGCCCTACGGGAAACAGCCGTGACCTCGTGTACGGATTGTCTTGGTTATTTTTAATAAGTACCTTATACCGAATTCAGTTTCAGCATAAAATTGGCATCAAAAGAACATAATACATATATTTGGATCTTTTAGAAAATTATTGCATATATCGGTATCCTTTTTATCCACAAGTATTTTTTCTTTATCAAAAGATCACGGCAAATGTTATACCCGAATTTTTTCCCCTCCCTAAGGCAATCTTTCGCCGTCTTCCCTTTTATCTCAAAATAATTAGAAGTTGAAAGACTAGCCTATAATTTTTTTTGGCATAATGTTTTTAAGAGTATGATATTCAAGGTCTAGAAAAACGGTGCTCTGTATTTTTTTTTTATCTGAATCAGTTACTGTGTTATTGTTTGACCTTGCTAAAGAGCATAATTAACCATATTTAACCGCCTCCGTGGCTCAATGTAAACAACATTGGGTTTACGATTCGGAGGTCGCGGGTTCGATCCCCAGCGGGGTACATGTTTAGGTACTCGGTTTAGTTGGTGATATTAAATAGCCGTCCGGCTAGCTACCACCATCTTATCTAAATCTGCCGCCAAGCAGCAATGTTAATGGCATTGTTGTGTTCTGGTTGTCAGAAATAAGATACCCAGTCCCCAAAATGTGTTGGGGTTTCCGGGTCAGTACGCTTTCACCTTCGACCTCATCTTCACTTAACATCAGGTGAGATTGAGGGCATGTACCAACCCGGTGCGCATAAAAAAAACCACCACTCCGCCGCTAAATTTAATAAGCATTGACATTGTTAAAAATGGTTATGTGTTATGTTTTCAATTTCAATATTACCACCAATGCAATGTAACCACGCTCAAAGCAAATAAAGATATTCTATTCTATTCTATTCTATTCAAAAATGAGTTCAGAATCAAGATAGAGTCTTCTAAAACAATAATATATGACTAATTATGATAAAAGTTTTTCTGAATTAATTTTTCACAACAATATTTTTTTATTAAATTATATCAAGTGACAATACATACCAGTATACAAAAGGTTGGTTGCGGTCGACCACTATTCGAGGAGAGCATATTATGAAGCATTTGATGAGAATAGTTGCAGGTAGAAATCTATAAAAAGAAAGAAGAAAGAAAATTATTTATTTGTTAGATTTTGGGTAGGTATACAGATAAATCAATCAATCAAATAATTTATTTGTGATACACAGGTAAAATACAAAAAACAGGTAAATTACATAGAAAACTGACAGAGCGCTGTGATCCGCACATTGGCATACAAAACAATTTTTCTACATACTATAATACTAATTACTTAATTACACCAAAGATGGAAAAGTTGTATTAAATCATTTAAATAAAGGTTTTTTTTTATAGATAGGTAAATAGTCCAACAAAATCGGCCTGTTAGGATGTAAAAATACATTAAAGACATAAAAATTGAAATAAAATTTTATGCAACGATTAATTCGGACAAAACGACACCATTGTGTTAACCGGCAATATCTTTATATATCACGATGCTACATTCAAACTCGCATCAAATTTATATAATTATATGATCATATATTGTGTGCACTATATCTGTTTAGTGTAGTGGTTAGAAACTCTGCTGCTATACCAAAAGGTCGCGGGTTCGAATCCCGCTAGGGGCATATCTTTGTATGATGAATACAGACATGTGTTCCTGAGTTATGAATATTTTTCATTTATATATGTATTTATTTACAAAAATAAAAAGTGTTTGTGTAGTTTATCAACCATCTGGTATCTATAATACAAGCCTAGTTGCTTAGCGTGGAACTAGATGGCGCTGTGTGTATGTGTAAAGATATTTATTTATAGTCTCTGACTATAGTGTATGTATGTACTTACATCAAATATCTAGACCTAAACTAGCCAAAGCTGTATGATTACTAGATAAATATTTATTATAAACATCCGTCACTCAGGAATAAAAGTTCGTATTCAACACGTTTAAACGTTTACCCCAACGGGATTCGAACCCGCAACGGTTTGTTTCGAAGACAAGGTGACCCATTCCACTAATCCGTTTTCCGAATTATTTACTAAATTGCACCTTACTAATTAAAGCGGCAAATATTAATTATAGTTTATAATACCTCTTATTTCGCTTCGAAAACAGACGCGTGCATTTTTTGTTTTTCCATTCAAAAACACTGTTATGCCGAAGAGGGTTGCTTACTCTTTGATGTAGGCTGTATGTAGGGGCTCATCGTATAGCACTTTTATCCCACGTTAGCACTACTTTGAAAGGCCGCTTTTGTCTTCACGGAGGCGTAAGAACTAAACTATCGCGACAAACTTCTTGCACAGCATTTTTAAAGTATTTTCAGATATAATTTTTACCACACCATGTAACGTATGCAGTGATTATTTATGCGATAAGCAGAGGCTTTTGTATACATACGTAAAATTACGGTCTTTAGCCCAGTCATCCCAGGTGGTCAGAGATATCCCAAACCTTAGGGTTTAGGTGTTCCAACCATTTATAGTTTAACGCTTGAAACAACATTCACGTTTCACCTTTCAAATTATACAGAAATTCATACGTGATGCCCATCGCCGTTATAACTTGCAAATCTGTAGATGTTTCTCTTGGTATAAAGTCCCAAGGTCACCAAAAGGTTACCGATATAAAGTTATTCTAACTCAGGCGAAACCGCGGACGGAAAGCTAGTCCTATATATTTATACATATGCTGTAATTATAAATGCGAAAATTTGGATGCTTGTTGGTCAATCACGACGACACGGATGCATGGATTTGGATGAAATTTGGTATAAAGGTAGAACATACCCTGGATTAAAACATAAGATATTTTTAATCCCGATAAAGTGTATATATATAGCCGCGATAAAGTTATTCTAAAGCAGCCGAAGCCGCGGGCAGTAAGCTAGTCCTATATATTTATACATATGTTGTAGGTTTCCTCTTTTCCTTTTTTTTGCAAGAGATAAATAATAATAAATATTTCGGACACTTACACTAATCATCTACTCCCAAACTAAGCAAAGTTTGCACTAGTATATAAAAGTAAAATAATATATCAGTATTTAATTCGGAAATGAATGTTCGTATTCATCACACAAACATTGATCCCTAGCGGGATTCGAAACCGCAATCGTTGGTTACAAAGGCCGGGTCACTACCACTACGTCATATACTTTTCAAAAGGTATACATTACCTGTACAATAATAATAACCCACATTAAGATGCAGGCAAAATAAGATTACTGAATAGTTTCCACTAGAGACTGTTCATACCTAAAAGTGACCTTCCACCGGCATTGGGTACCGGAAGTTAATATTTAGAGAAATATTAAATCAGCTCAACGCGCACCAAAGGGTTACAGCCCAAAGGGTTAATTCGTCACACAATGCTAGTCGTTGTAAATAGAATTTATAAGTCGATAATTTATTTATGGGATTAGGGAACGTGGGTGTACTCTAAGTACAGACTCTAAGTAAAAGTATTATATGGACCGTATGGACCGAAGCACTCTAGCACCATCTATTAGAAAGTATTCATACAATATCAACACTCAAACCAAATCCATAATAATATGTCACATATAAATGAGTAAGAAAATTTCGTCAGCTCTGCTAATTGATATCGTGGTCTAGTAGCAAGCGACACGAGTGCTTAGGTAACATCTTTCGAAAAGACACGGTTTTCGAATCCGGCTAAGACAATTTTTATTCGATTTTTTTTCTATTTGAATTTTTTTTTTCTTTTTATAAAGGAAAATAAACCGTAAATACTTCATTAAAATAATAAAAAGGTAAGGAAAATAAGAAAAGTAAAAATTTTTGGAGGTAACACTTTAGCCCATGTGATACTTTTAGGATGATTCGTCTGTACATAGAGATATGAGTACGGATTCTAGCATACAATCGAAACTATATAGCTTATCGATGGATATACCGGATGAGTTTTTTTTTTACCGTAAGGAAAAAAATAGGGCATATTATGTAAGTGAAATAGAAGGTATTGGCATAGGTACTTTTTTTTTTTCAAAAACGCACGCGCCCGCCTTAGGTAGAAATGCGACTGGCGTTATTCGAAACGAACGGGCTTCCTTGTCTCTGACAGCGGAGGCCTGTTCGTCACGCGCTCTCTCTCATCGCAATGGCCGATTAGGCATTTTGTTTTTTATTTGAAGAAACTAAATAAAGCGTTCAAATCTTATAAAGAAATATTATTTTATGTTCCTTCCCGAACAGGCGTGATTCTTAGGGTTTCTATCACGCGAAATTTTTCTCCAAGTTTTCTTTATTTATTTCATTTAATGATGTCACTAAGTGGAATAGACTACAAACGCGACCATCTAAAGACACTATTAACGCTTTATTCTATGACAGTTTTGAAAAAAAAAAACGATATATGCCAATACCTTCTATTTCACTTACCTATATGCCCTACTTTTTTCCTTACGTTGAAAAAACTCATCCGGTATAAATATTTATTGACCCACGACGAAAAACGACGGGTGTCATGTGTTTGACGGCGTTGTGTATGTGTGTGTGTCCAGTCTTTGTCCGGGTGTATCTCAATAATTTGGGATCCGATTTGAGTGTGTTTGTTTTCAAATTAGACTAAACGAGGGGACATTTTTCTCGCCATGGTTGTTGGAAATCGATTAAGCCGTTTCGAGGATATTTAAAGCTTTCAAGACAGTTGTATGGTGTATTTTTTTTTTCACATACACACAGCGCCATCTAGTTCCATACTAAGCAACTAGGCTTGTATTATGGATACCAGATGGTTGATAAACTACACAAATATTTTTTTTTTGTAAATAAATGCATATATAAATGAAAAACAACCATAACTCGGGAACACATGTCTGTATTCATCATACAACATGCCCCTAGTGGGATTCGAACCCGCTTTTGATATAGCAGCAGAGTTTCTAACCACTACAGTAACAGGTCGTTAACTTGGATTATTTCTAAGTTTAAATTTACAGTTTATAAGTATTGAAATTTTTGCAATTTTTTTTTAAATTTCTTTTGTGTAGGTATTTGTATTGTGTTATTTAAATAGTAAAGCACCTATCCAATTAAGCCGAATCAATTAACGAGTCTAATATGGCATTGATATTTAGATGATAGATATTAGTCGAACAAAGCGTGCTGTGATTGGGGAACCTTCACCGGCATTTTGTTTTTCAAATTTTCAACTTGATCATCATAATAATGTATAACAAAAAAAATGGAGCACTGCATGCCTTTGTATGGCTGTTCATGGCGGGGTTCTGGTTCCAACACTGACTTACGGAAGTGAATACTGGGTATGGCAAAAGAAGAATAAATGCAGTGGAAATGAGATCATTGAGAACTATGAATGGGGTGACCTTGAAAGATAGAATCAGGAATAATGTAATTAGGGAGTTAAGCAGTGTGAATGAAGACGTAGTGACAAAGATTGAAAAAGGTATGCTGAGATGGTTTGGACATGTCGAGAGGATGAATGAAAGAAGACTTACGAAAGAGATATACAAAGCGAATGTGGATGGTTGTGTTGGTAGGGGAAGACCACGGCGAACGTACCATGATCAAATCGGGGACGTCTTAAAGAAAGGCCAAGTCAAGAGTACCCTAAACCGACAAGCATGTATGAACAACCTTATGAGAGTGAAGGAAGCAGAAGAGGTGTGTCAGGATTATAACAAGTGGAAGTCTGTGGTCTCTGCCTACTCCTATGGGAAACAGGCATGACATTATGTATGTATGTATTGTTTTTGTCTAGCAATGTAGGTAAAGTCTTCACTGCACTATCGCATTAGGGTAATAAAGATAGTTGTAAGTTGGAAATAAATAAATTATTCATACACAATATAAAAAGAACTGTGGGAGATAGCCCTTACCCTTCTGCTATATGTGTCTGTGCGAGCTCGTCCCATACAGTACTGGCGAAAATGAAACCAGAGGGTACGGGAAACAGGCGTGACATTATGTATGTATGTATGAAAAAGGAGCTACAAAAAAAAAAATAAGAAGATAAAGAAATTGAATACAGCAGCACGAAAACAGACTAAAATAGTTTTTCTCCATGATCATGATAAGTAGAAAACGTGTTCGAGATCCATACAGAGTGGAAGGATGCTCAAAAGACTGTCAACGTTATTGTAACTAATTAATCATAAACTTAAAGTTCTACAAAATAGACCAAATTACATGTACTAGATAATACGAAGAAAACTCTGGCCTGTGAGATCGTGTCCGAATTGAGACAAGCAAATCCTGAATCGAAGAGCCATTTTGAAACCATTGAAGAGGTTGTCAATACCTAACAACATAAATAATGATGTATTGTATACCCTTTCACGACCGTTGACGCGAATATAAGATAAACTAAATACATGCTCCGCGTCATCTCAGCCAGGCCCATCAACAACAAAGGCGCAACTCTCAAAGAAATACCTTCGCATCACAAAGTGTTTCGTAATGAGCTTCCTGTTGTGGCTTCAAAGAGTTAAAGCACATTATGTTTCGTGTGACAGGTTTGGGGGAAGCTGTGACTCCTATATATATACAATAGAGGTAACATACTTTCAGTAACTACGTACCTATAATATCAACAGTGTTATGACTTTTTGCTGCATGGAACTGTAGGACTGTAGACTCTTTCAGGATCAAAAGTAGCTGATGGCTTTCTCCAGATCCAAGGTTACCTTTCTGCCAAATTGCAATATAGTCGGTTTAGAGTTTTACAACTGAAAAGGTAACAGACAGTACCTTATATCAATGGAGAAGAATTCAGTTGGTTTTACTCATTACTTTTTATGGTAATAAATTCAATACGGAACCCGCATAATACAAAATATGTCATTACTAATTAGGTGTTAATAACATGCTGTTAGGTTTTTTTAGATTTACTAAAATTGTTGCTCGAATAGTTAGCAACAAAGATCTGCCTGGCTGTGCTTGTAAATAGCAAAGCAACAAAAAAATGAGGTGTGGTTACATATAATAGAAATACATGACTTATTTCGACACATTCCATAAGAACCACGGTGGCCCAGTTGATAACTGCGGTGGTAAAATGCGGCGCCACAGAGGACGTGCCGGTTCAAATCCTGTCAGTTTCGTTTTTTTTTTCTGTTTTTTACGAACCGTGTTTATGATGTGTAATGGAATTGCTAGCGAGTGCGACTAAAACAAATGCCAAAAACATTGCTAGGCCTCTATCTCACTAGTACACCATGGCGGCGCCACCGGTCTTGGAACCGTGGTGTTTTTAGCGACCAAATGAGAACAACCAGTTGAGAACAATGAGTGAGAACACAAGAGCTAATACATGATTCGTCACAGTTTCAAAATTTACGCTACTACTCCCACACCTACGACGTAATAGGTGCAACTGGTGGTTGGTGGCCGAGTGAGTGGAACGACAAAGCTCTATACATATTAGTGGTTGCGTCCTAGTGGTTCCTGGTTACCGCCACAAGATTGGTTGTACAACCATTTTGTTGGTAGCGCGACTAGTGCCTTAATGAGATATCGCCCTTAATCCTATCAGTTACAAACTCTTTTCAGTATCTGGAGAATGATTTTTGAATCGTTCGCTTTTGAATTCTCACCGGATTTAGAAAGTCAGCAGTATTTAGAATTCACGTCCCTCATATCCCTGATAAGTAGATCTACTCTAATCAGTCGTTTACGAGTCCGAGTAATCATATATTTGACAGTTGTGAGTTGGTTAAATTGGTTAGTATAATAAGTTCAGTTCCGATTTATGTTTAAAACTTACTAACTTAGCCGTCGCATCGGAGGTGGACATCTATTAAGGAGTACAGGTCGCTTACAATCTGTCTCACGACGCACAACACTCGCGACAAAAACCCCCCGTGTGATCGGGCCTACGTACTATGAGCATCTACCCGCAGATTTACGTGACGAAAAAAATGACGACGCATTCATTCGCCAACTGAGAAACTTTTTGTTGGAAAATGAATTTTATTCTATTAAAGAGTATATGGATATGACATTTTCATAACCTCCTGTCATGTTTTCTATTTTAATATATCTATTTTAACTTGTATTCAACTATAATTTGACAAAGGTGATTATGGCATATCAATAATCTCATGACATGGTTTATATTGTATTTTGTTTTGTTTTATTTCATTTTGATTATTCTAAAATGGTATGACGTTGACGTAACAATGGTTACATACTTATACTTTCTTAATTAATTTTGACATACATATAACAATATGTTTTACTATTGTATAGATACAGGAATTTGTTTTTTATGTTATTATTTTTTGTTTTATGTTTGACAATCACTTTTGTTTTAAATTTCATAAATTTACGAAACTGTATGTATGACATGCTATTGTAAAAGTGAACTAAATAAATCTAATCTAATCTACTGCTTCTAGTCGTTAGTCAAGTTCTTTTTATTTATCTATCTTTTTCATAATAATATACATGCAAAAAGGAATATTTTACTTTTTTATGAAATATCGGAACTAATAGAAAACAAGCTCGAATGTGAAATCGATTCCGATCGTGATTTTAAATCCATCGATGAAAGTTCAGAAGTCGCACTCTTGGTATTGCATATTTCTCAGAATGACATAAACCATTTCTCTCGGAAAATAGAATGTAAATCAGCGAAAGCTTATACTGAAACAAAGTGCACTTCACAGCGAATCCAGAAAGGCCAAAAAGTCATCTCTACAGAGAGTAGCTACGAGAGTTCCGAGCCTGGGCCCGAAATCAGGTTAAATTTTCTCTTTTGAGGATGAGATAGTTAAATTAAAAATGATTTCTTTGATTCGTTTTTCAAATATCTACGGCACGATTCTCGATTGCTCATTTTTGCTCATTGCACGCTCATTTTTTTCATACCATTGCTTGAACCGATAGCAGGCATCGTATTGGTTCAAATGAATGTATCAAGTCCATTTCCATAGTCACTTCCATGTGGTGGTGGTCAGTTTCGATTCGATGCTGGATTTTCTTGTGTTCGATCTAATCATATTTGACGACCTGTTTGGTGTAGTGGTTAGAAACTCTGCTGCTATACCAAACGGTCGCGAGTTCGAATGCCGCTAGGGACATATATTTGTATGATTAATACAGACATGTGTTCCCGAGTTATGAATGTTTTTCATTTATACAAGTATTTATTTACAAAAAAAATGTATTTGTGTAGTTTATCAACCATCTGGTATCCATAATACAAGCCTAGTTGCTTAGTGTGGAACTAGATGGCGCTGTGTGTATGTGCAAAGATATTTATTATATCATAAATAATTGCATTTTATCCGACTTCCAAAAAGGAGGAGATTATGAATTCAAATGAATTGTTGCTGCATTTGTTGACCACGAGCTAATAGTGTAATTTTCATTTGAAGTTACCGTGCTGTCTGGTAGTCTCTAGTCTGACAAAAATCCACCAAAAACCCTGTGCCTGCTGGTGATAACATGCTATCAATATTAGTTTCAAATGTTACTCGTAATGACGCTAAAAATGAATACATTTGGCCGGGAAAAAGGTGCAGTTTTCCTCCAAAGGCAACGTTGCATAGCTCATTGTGACATGTTAAATTGTGTCCATATTTTACATGTCCGCATACGACAGGCCAAATAATTTTCACCTAGCCAGTGGACAAACCACCTAATTTCATGTTGCCTACTAAAGTAGGATTAATATTTTATACCACCGCAGCATACCAGCCCTGGGGTGTGGCGTAAACTGTAGACGTTCTTCAATTTCCTTCAGGTGTTCACTGCGAAAATTAATATCGAAGACGCCTGCGGTGTACTTAGTCCTCTGATCTCATTTTTCAAGAGAATTGCTACGAGGAAAAATATTTAGTGTTCTGGACTAAAAATGGCAGAATACTACGAACAAATATGAATTAATTTCTTTATAAACAAGAATTATAAGTTCCCATTGATGATTGAAATTTGGTAAAGTTTTACAAAATGGTGGGCTAACTAGAGTCTTACAGTTAAAAAAGGAAAGTTTACTGATTAGTGGTTGCTATATTATTATGAGAATAGAAAAGAAAATATTGGTCACCTTGTCAAAATATAAAACTTGTTAGAGCACGTTTTCAACATATTTTCAAACATATTTTCTATCCATCAGCATATATCTTGGAAAATTCAGAAAAATATAATAAACATTGGAAACGAGGTGTTAATTTAAGAAAGAAGCTGATTTGTCAATGTTCTGGTGTCGCGGCGCTCGTTTTATTCGTTTCTCTTAAGTAATTATCTATTACTTAAGAGAAATATTCCTATCAACTAGCTTTCCTTACCCTCTAAACTTCACCGTGCATTAATTTCAAATACAAAGACAATTTGATCTTTGTATTATATGATAAGTGATGATTCTATTGATGATTTAAATTACAAATACAATTTGATATTATATATTATATGATAAGTGATGATTCTATTTCAGCTTGCATTATTATTTCATTGTATCATTTTACATGGACATTGTAAGCTGAATAGATGTTTTTCTTTCTTTCTTTTCTTTATGATGATTTAAATAAATTTAAAGAAAATTTGGTATCTAAATCTACAGCCAAACAGCAATGCAGCAAATTATTGTGTTCCGGTTGTCAGAGATAAGATAGCCAGTTCCCCAAATATGTTGGGGTTTCCGGGTCAGTACGCTTCCACCTTCGGCCTCATCTTCACTTAACATCAGGTGTGATTGAGGTCAAGTGCTAACCCAACCCGATCTGCATAAAAAAGCGGCTTAAATAGTGACTTCAGATTTACAGCTCCCGTGTTGTAAATAATGGCACAGTTCATATCTTCACAGAATCACCTAAATTATACGTGATTTGGTCACAAAATTTTAAATAAAAAAAAAGCAACGGTTTCACTGTCCTCCATCCCAAAAAAATTACATTCTTCAATTTAGCCCCGCTTCCGCTCATTAGTTGGTACATTCAAATCTCTATGTCAGCTTTCGCCGCGCGGACAAAGCAAAATATTACCTACTAGTTTATTCACAGGCTTCATTTTCTAATACTGAACTTTACGTTGAGATAGTTAATGTGCTTGCAGACTAAACGGGGCAAGGAAATATTGTTGCAATTAATTTTAATGCAAAATGTGGCAATATAGGACCTCTTTACAAAGGACCGTCTTTTCCCTTGGGGGTAGTAAAAGAAAAACGAGTAATGAACTGAGTGCGTTGTAGCCAAAAGGTGAAATTTCCGAAGTATTAAATTAAAATTTATTTAAGTACCTACCTGACTAGCTGTAACGCAAAACTTAACTTAACTTCAAAACTTTCACATTAGCGAGTATAATTTAGTGAGGGATTGGGCCGATTATCGTTCGTAGTTGCTACTACTGACACTGTTTAAAATACGCTCAGTAAACTTTATACAAATTAATGTTATAAATTTTAAACTTATGATCATCGATACATATTAATGCCTATGTGTCTATCTGTGGTATTGTTGTGCCAAAACGGCTGAAGCGATTTGAAAACGGTTTTTATTTCTGAAAACCGGTGGATGCGAGACGGTTCATCATGATTGATTTAAATCCATCTAACTCATTGATTCCGTAAACAGGGATATCCTTTCGTCGTATAATGAGGGAGTATGGGCCGTAGTCCACCACGCTGGCCCAATGCGACTTCACATGCCTTAGAATTTATATTTCTCAGGCATGCAGGTTTCCTCATGATGTTTTCCTTCACCGTTTAAGTAGGCCTAATTTATAATAAATATGGAAAATTATGAATTATTAATAATTCAATAGTCATAGAAATAGGTATAAAAAATTCCAATATTTCACAAACAATGCCTCCTATTAATGATAATAATATGACATAAAAAGATTGCATAAATAGCATGACAGATAGACATATAATTCAATATCAAAATAGATCGATGTCAGGAATACATTATGAAATACGTCAGGAATACAGTCATCATCATAAATATCAGCCACGGACATCAACTGCTGAACATAGGCCTCCTGCTTTTCCGTGGCCTTTATCAGGTCGTTTGTCCAAAACGTAACACTGTTAACTTTACATATTTACAAAATTGATACTTTGGACTTATACAATATGCTGAGCTATGATTACTAATCTAGGCTCTAGAGTAATACCGTTTCAAGTCCATTGATATGTATTAATATAATGTCTGCTTCAAGTTAGTATACATACATACATACAAACAGACATAGGCTTCAAACCGAAACCACTCTTTTTGGGTGGAGGTTAAAAATGAATTCAACTCTCCGTAATATTTATATTATTATATATATTTATATATCTAATTACCACTGCTAGAAAACCTGCTTTTAAATAAAACCGCATTCAAATTGGTTCACCTATTTAAGATGTACAGTGCCACAGACAGATACACATACAGACACATATAGCGGTAAAAATTATAACACTTTTTGCATCGGGGGTTATAAATCGATACGTACTGTCAGTTGGCTATCTTTTTTAATTCCACAACTTTTTCTGTTTCAGGTAAGTTTACAGTCAACATTCCCCGTCGCAAGGTAAACGGTCATGAATTTAAAGCGGATTTTTCCGCTCGCCGCACGTGCTCGCTGCGATAGGTAGGTACGATTTTTTTTCCATTTATCACATTTAATTGAAAGAATTGAGAGTTTTCCTGGTGGACTGGACGCGAATCGTTTACGGATGCGTTTTTTTCATGACAATTCGTTTGACTGTTTATTTGTTAACCCTCGACGAAAACCAACGGGTGTTACCTGTCCGATAGCGTTATGTGGCCAGTTTTAGTGCTACGTATTTTTTTTTATGATTGATGATACGCGTTTGACCACTACCTCACCTGATGGAAAGTGACGATGTGGCCGAAGATGAAGCACGCGATCTCAGTAGATGCCTGTTCACCCTGCACTTGGAGATCCCAAGGTTGTAGTATTCAGGGAAGACTGACGCCAGAAGCGAGTTCCATGCCTTATCCTGTATCTCAGTAATGCGTGTGTAGATTTGAGTGCGGTTTTTTAAATTAAAGACTTGTAGACGCAGATTTTTATTTAATGTTTGTAACACCTAAATAACACCTAAATGCATTAGTATGGGATATCTCCGACCACTAATGGATTTGGGATAAAGGTCGTGATTTTGTATATAGGTATAATCTTTAATTTAATAATCTTTATTGTTTATCACACAAGGTAAATAGGTAAGTAACGATCTATACAAAAGCATCGTTACAAAATTCGGGTCCAAATATACTATTTTACTTGTGACAGACTGACATTCTGAACCAGGACAATAAATCTGTTTTTCAGATTGCCAGGCTTTACCCCTTGGTGTCGCAGTTAATACAATGTTATTATAAATGTATGTAGGTTCTTATCCATGTTCGAGCCGTTTCAAGGATATTTAGCATTTAACACAGTTGGTTTGTTTTAACGGGATGACATGAGCACCTGTTTCTTTTTGGGTTTTCTAACTTAACTTAATAATTTCTGTATTGCGGCATTAGAATTATTTGGTTACGAATTTTGGGCACGACATCCCTTAGAATGGGGGAGTGCAAGGTGGGGACCACCACGATCACGATTCTCGCGCTCTAGACTTTTCACTGTCGAGAGACATTGCCATGTCTATCTTCTCATTTATATGCGAGTGCAAAAGTGTCAAACCAATTGATGTCAATCGACAGTGAAATGTCGAGTGCGTGAGAATAGGGGCCCAGGCCCGTACTGATTGGCGGAGATTTATGCAAATTTTCTTCAGTAAATGGAAAATTATTTTATTGTAGAGTAACCATGTCTTACTTATAAATGTATCTTTCAAGAAACTTATTCATTAATAACAGCCAGTATTTTTAAGCCGCCCTTGTAGTCCACCGTTAGCATAACCAACCGTCAATAAAAACAACCGGGAACTAACTGTTTAGTACCAGTGGTCACTCATCCAAGGACTGGTTGTGCCAAACGTTGCCTAACTTTGTTAATCGAAAATTAACAGCGAATGCGGCTGCCCCACGCCTTATATAGATATAAATTCATACTAAACTTACAATGATTCCTGTTTTTACGCGACTTGAGATAACTTAAGTATATATAGATATTAGATCAACGTACTAGTTCTACAGTCACTTCATATTTACGAAATAAGTAATACGGACCTACAACAATAACCAAACCAATAATATCGTCTGATATATATTCAAGTAATCCCATACATTGACCTATTGTGATGAGATGTGCTATACATCTTCCACCAAGTTCGGTGTAAACGAAACCAGTGTACCAAGACCCACCCTTCCCCGTCGAAGCCTCAACAAATACGTTCAAAGAGGAGTGCCGGAACCAACTTCCGTGGAGCAAATTTCTGGTTACACCACAAAAATCGTCCAGTTTAATTTGAACTTCGCATTCCGCCCTACCCTGCATATATTTGAAATAAAAATGTGAGTAGTACCAGTTTGGGGGGTTCTTGCTGTTGGTTGTATTTAAGGGGGATATATAGGTCAAATATATTTCCGGTTATAAGTCATTGTAACGTTTTGCTGTTGAATCGCTTCACTAAGCCCCGTAGAGATTTATCGCGGCCGCAGCGGTAAGAGCGTAACATTTTTTATCCGTCTATTTTTTTATTGTAAGTACAATTCTGGAGATCAAGATAGAGTAAGGTAATTAATTACAATACTTTTTCCTAATGCTTTATAGAATAGAGAGAGACTTGGGTCAGGGTAATGTGAAGCTATGTGAAAGAGAAATGAAATAGTTTTTTTGCTTGATTTTGGGTATAACATAATGGAGGTTCCTTCATTCCTTAAAGTATGGTAGCGCACGAATCTAACTAATTTTATATTAGGTATATATATAAATGAGGAAGTTTGGATATTTGTTTGTTTGTTGCTCCATCACGGCGACACGTATGAACGGATTTGGCTGAAATTAGGTATATAAATAGAACGTACTGAGTGAAGTTTAATGAAGTAATTAAGTGAATAGTTCCCGCGGGATAAACAAATTAAAGATAAATTTATTCCGTCAGAACTACTCCGTAAAAAAATGTTATAAAATAGACTACCTGAATGAACAGGCTGGGTGCACCTCGCCCAGCTCCCAAAAATTATAAAATTGCTTTAGTGATATACTTTTTGTTCAAAAAAATTAAAACATCCTGTGGGTTTCTTGCGCGGCTTTTCTCCCGCAGACGATTTCCCCTTTCCGAAGCGGTAATACTTGGACATAATGACTGACAGATAAATGCAATAAGCACCATTATTTCCAGTTTGACATTTACATTTGACAAATAATATCATGTATCTTAAGTTAAAATAAATACTTGAAGTTGGAACGAAAAATAAAAAAAGTTTAAGTGCCAATGGACATGGCATATAGCATTCGTTCTATGAACGCAGAAGCAAGCGCATCGTAGAATGTCCATCCACAAGGTATCTGACCACCCAATGAAATCGCTGGGTGCAAGCCGCTTCCAACCGGTCCTTTTTTTTTATGTACAACGGGTTGGTACTTGACCTCAGTCACACCTGATGTTAAGTGAAGATGAGGTCGAAGGTGAAAGCGTATACTGACCCGGAAACCCCAACACATTTGGGGGACTGGCTATCTTATCTCTGACAACCGGAACACAACAATGCTATTAACATTGCTGCTTGGCGGTAAATTTAGATAAGATGGTGGTAGCTAGCCAGGCGGACATTTAAAATGCCCTACCACCAACCAAAACCCTTCTGGAAATCTACGAGGAGGCTTTGATTCAGAAATGGACGTCTTGTAAGTAGTAGACAAATGATGATGATGACATCTAACCATTCTGTAGAAAAAGGTTCTTGATGGACAGACAGACGGACAAAAAATCATCCCATAAACATGGTTGGCTGTAGTGATTAAGGTCGAGCACTTACCCCTTACGCATATAAAATCGAAACATACTTGTACCGTAAAGAAACTATAAAAACAGCAATAATATTCTCCGTTTCTCTCATAATAACAAATTACGTAAATAATTCTTGAAAAGCAATAATCCGTGTAGGAAATCCGGGACAACGATAGCATGTAAACATCGGCCGACTTCGTCACAAGAGGGGAAACTCCGTAATTCCTTATGAATTATTTCATTTTGTTCAGTTGTTACGCCTTATACAGGTCGGAGCCTGCGTGGCGACAGATGAAATGATTTTTTGTGGTAATTGCTTTGTCATTTGTCATTGAACTGTAAACCACAATTCTACTGAAATCTGGATTGGTATAGGAATAATTTTATTAAGAATTAATTAATTAATTAACCGCCGCCGTAGCTCAATGTAAACAACATTGGGTTTACGTTTCGGAGGTCGCGGGTTCGATCTCCAGCGGGGTACATGTTTAAGTACTCGGTTTGGTTGGTGGTAGGGCATTTTAAATGTCCGCCTGGCTAGCTACCACCATCTTATCTAAATCTGCCGCCAAGCAGCAATGTTAATAGCTTTGTTGTGTTCCGGTTGTCAGAGATAAGACAGCCAGTCCCCCAAATTTTTACTTAACATCAGGTGTGATTGAGATCAAGTATCAACCCGTTGTGAATAAAAATTAAAAAAAAAAAGGAACAGGCGTGATGTACGCTTATGTCGCGCGATATAATATTTGTCCTGCTCATTCGCTTGGGCGAATTATACAACTATCCCACTCTCACGCCTACGTCACATGCGATTCCTGCAATAGTACCACGTAAAAAAATTTCGCTATATTTCGTATCACATAAGCGCTCTAGAACTCGATACCTGTATTTATTAGACGTTTATCCCCTTATCCTTAGGGCGCCTATGTGGTAGCAAATTTAGCTATCGCCCTGCGGTGGTTCAATTAATTGTACCCCTTCTCCCCACTTTGCATGGTGACCCTGCAGTGACCTTAGTTTCACACACACACACAGATTTCAGGCACACATTGCATTCTATTTATTGACACTCGCCTGTTATTTATTATTATTGTTATTGATTGAATTATTGTATGACATTATAATGTCGACGACCTGTTGTTTGGTCTAGTGGTTAGAAACTATGACCACTATACCAAAACGTCGCGGGTTCGAATCCCGCTGGGGGCATATGTTTGTATGATGAATACAGACATGTGTTCCCGAGTTATGGATGTTTTTCATTTATATTAGGTCCTTACCTATGGAATTGGCGTTTTGTATGAAGAATTTCATTGAGACTGTTTTCTCCATACAAATATTTTTGATTTTTTTTGGGAACGGTAAATCCAAATTTAACTTAACTTTGTGTGTATTATCGGATAAGATTAAGTTAAGTATAGGCAGCGTTAATTTTTAAAGGTAACCGCTTTATAAAAGTTTCAGCGAATCTATGAAATGATTATGGGAAGCACATGAAAAGAGCTCTGTTCAAATTTATTTTATTATGTAATTTAGCCCAGAAATTAAAAAATATTGCAAGGTTTCACTTGAAATAATATACCATTTTCCAAATAAAAAACAAATTTGGATATAACTTTGAAAATCGCAGGAATTGGTACATATGATTAACGAAGAAAAAAAACTCCAATTTCATAGGTAAGGACCCAATAATAATATATTTATTTACAAAAAATATTGTATAGTTTATCAACCATCTGGTATCCATAGCACAAGCCTAGATGCTTAGTGTAGACCTAGATGACGCTGTTTGTATGTGCAAAGATATTTATTTATTTAATTTATACTTACCTAATTTATATAAACTTTTCTATTACAAGGTAACAGAGTTTTACCTACAGCCCGTATTGTGTTGCGTAAGTTATGTGTGGTAATCCCTTTAATACAGGTAGCTTTGTACTTATTATCCATTAAGTACAAGCTTGTTAGGTGGTAGTCTTGGCAAGTTTACATTTTGAACATACACCGTCATATTATAGAATTTCGATGGTAATGAATTTCATCGTCATCTCGATCGTCATTTTAAGCCTTAGTAGAATGAAAATTGTTAATCTATTTCAAAAATACTTTGAAATGATGATGGAGACAGAACTTTTCGACTCTTCATTCATCCGTCCGGCGTCAGTCTTTCCTGAATCCTACTACGTTGGGATTTTCAAGAGCAGAGTGAATAGGCATTTACTGGGATCGCGTGCTTCATCTTCGACCGCATCGTCACTTTCCATCAGGTGAGATTGTAGTCAAAGGCGAATCCAGTCAATCATAAAAAAAAAACAGAAAAAATCAAAAAATAAATAAACATTTTGTCTCACCACAAAATCTTAAACAAATGTTTTAGAGTTTTGTTGAATAATATGTTTAGCTCTAAACTCATCTTCAGGAAATAGGAATTTGGAATTAATAAAATGTATTTGTATATTAATGTAGGTAATTCATATGTATTTAGTTATTTGTGTAACTACGTATATAATTTTTTATTACCTCATTTTGATTCAGTGTAACATTTCTAACCACGGGTAGTAATGGCTGGAAGAGTCTTTTTTAGAGATGAGCTAACCTTTGTACCTACTTATTTTCTGACTGTAATCTGTTTGTATTTCTTGTGCAATTAAAATAATATAACAACGCAAGAAGTAAGCATGGTATTCTATTACATATACATAGACTTATGTATTACTGCTTATGGACTGATGTTGAAATACTGAGTTGTGTGGTTAAAAACTGCACCAATTAAGACAGGAAAGTGACAAAAAGAAGCATTGAGTATCTTTTAAGTAATAACAAACGTAATATATTACTCGATAAACTACTAAGATAATTGCGAATGAGATTTTTTTAAGAGACCATATATTATTTGAATTTGGACGTATGCGTGACAATTTTTTAACGACTATAGAAGTGAGCACTACAAGTTTGAATTCGATTTAGAAAAATATTGTTTAAAAAAAGGCGGATGGATTAAAAAATGGCGGCAATCTTTGTAATGTTCGTGTTCTTTCAATGATTGCTCTTAAACCTATTAAGTTTCAGTTCATTTAATTTGTTAAAATGAGTCTTGTTCATTAAGTATGAGCATACGCGGTGACAGCGTATTGTTAATTTTTTTATTGTAATTTCGATAAGCTTTTGATGATATTGTTCAGAAATATCGATTAAAAGAAACGACCTCGTCCAATTCGGGTCGCACCAAAAAAGTTGCAATAAATAATGTGACTGTTATCGCTCAAAAGCAAGGACGCAATTCCATTGGCCCATTTGGGGCTATCTCGCAAATAGGGCCACGTAGTGGACGGGACACGTATAAAACTAATAAATGGTCCCATTTTTGTCCATTAACTATATATCTGGTTGCAAACGTTGATCATGATAAAGAAGGGCAAAGTTATATCTACTCAGGGGTAGCAATGAAAAAAAAATGGCCAAGTACGAGTAAAGCTTGTATCCTCAGGGTTCCCGTAGGGTACGTAAAATCACTTTAACAAACTTTTGTAGGCCGCGTTCTCAGGAACAGCTGGAGGTGAACTTGAAATTAATATCGAAAACTAAGACTGTCAAACATTTAAGTGTTTGGTGTAACTCAATAAAAAGATACGGTATTCAAAGCATAGCCTTGGGATCTTCAATAGCACGATGTATAGACATCTATTCAGATCGCGTGCTTCATCTTTGGCCACATCGTCATTTTACACTTAGTGAGAATGTGGTCAAGCGCGTATCCAATTAATCCTAAAATGAAATATTATCTTCATACTACATGTCCTACTCACTGACAGATCAACGATACCTATATTACTTACTTGCGACTGAATCTTTTTATTGCGTTAAATTGGAAACTGGATTTTTTTACAGAGGTATGACACTACAGACCTTAGTATTCGGTATGAATTTCAACTTTATACCGCCAGCTATTTCTCATAAATAGGGTCTTGACGTACGGACAACCGATCGACTTATAGAGAACAACAATGTGATCCTATGGGTTCCTTTTCGCCTTTAGAGGAACGAAACCCTGAAAATGAAAATTCATGACTTTAATATTAAGTACCCAAAGCTATAATGCGTCATAGCACTTAGTCACGGAATTGAGTAGCAACTTATCTCGATGATTAATCGAAGATATTTGAGGTTTGAACCGCGGCCAAAATAAATTCCATAGTCGCTGTGAGATATTTTAATTACATAGAGCCAGGCAAACACGACAAATAAATATATTGCTACTCCGCTCATAAGACAGATGTAAGATTAGGTTTAAGTCAATGATATACACTGTGTAACGAAAAGGGTAATCTGAAAACGAGATATAACATGAAGCCAGTTGTACAGCAAGGCGATACAAATGAAACACGGGTCTGTTCCAATTCAAGTGGGATTTACTGCTTGCCAGCAGTACTGGAATCGATACGTAGAGATGTATAGGCTCAACTCATAAGCAAAGGTATTTTCAAGTTTTTTTTTTTTTTTTTGGCAGGAACGTTTGCTGATAGTCGCGGGACTTTTTCAGCTTCACCGGGCGGGTCGGCGAGCGCGGGAGCACGAAGTATTTTTAAGTATTAATCACAAACCTTCTTATGATAATTCACAGAACCAAACGATAGCGCGTTTCAAAAACGATCAGCGCCATCTAGTGAAAATCTTACGAACTAAATTAATACAAAATGCTTCTACACCAGTAATTTTTTTAATATAAAGTTCTTGCAAACGAATCAAATCAATTCAAAATATTTTATTTCATAGGATAAAATTATCACTTGAAAACGTCACTATTAATATTACATTTAAATTTACTGCTCATTCACAAAGCTGACTCCCCAGAGAAGAACGAGCAAGAAACTCTAGGGTTGCTCTTTTAAACAGATTATGGGTTACAATTTGTGATTTGATAATTATATGAATAATAAGACAGCTATGTCCATGCTTGCTTATCATTCAAATAGTCTGTGATTTTATAATAGCCTTTTGCTAATAATTTCTGTTTTATGAATGCTTTAAATTTATTTTTACGCTAAACACTAAATGCCTTCCACCCCAGGATGCAAGCTGCTTCCAGCCGGTCGCTCTGGATATTCAGGGTGAAATTTAATTCCTGTAACTCCTGTATACTGGTGACTTAACTCCTGATTACGAACAACTTTCCACTGGGAACCATAGCCGAATTCGATCAAAAAATTAATCGGTTACCCGTACTAAGTAAACCATTCTGGAACCGCCATTAGTATGGAAGTCCAACAATTTTCGGCTAAATTCGGCTATGATTTCTAGTGAAAAGTTGTTCCACATCAGGTGTGGAATCACCAGCCGAAAATTGTTGCACTCCCATACTAAATGTGGTTTCAGAATGTTCTACTTGATAATGGTTAATCGATAATTTTTTGATCGAATTCGACTTTGGTTTTTTTTATGCACAACGGGTTGGTACTTGACCTCAATCACACCTGATGTTAAGTGAAAATGAGGTCGAAGGTGGAAGCGTACTGACCCAGAAACCCCAACACATTTGGAGGACTGGCTATTTTATCTCTGACAACCGGAACACAACATTGCTATTAACGTTGCTGCTTGGCGGCAGATTTAGATAAGATGGTGGTAGCTCGCCAGGCGGATATTTAAAATGCCCTACTACCCACCAAACTGAGTACTTAAACATGTACCCCGCTGGGGATCGAACCCGCGACCTCTGAATCGTAAACCCAATGTTGCTTACATTGAGCCAGGGAGGCGGTTAAACTATGGTTCTTTGGGGAAAATTGCTCATAATGCAAGAGTGACGTCACCAGTTAACCGGAATTACACGAATTCAATTTCGCCCTGTAGTAATACATTTGGGACACTTACATCAATTATCTAGTACCAAACTAAGCAAAACTTTATCCATGACTCGGAAATTTTTTCGTTCGTTCGTTCATCACATCACAAACATTTCACCTCGCGGAATTCTAACTTGGAACATTTCCTTGCAATTCACTACACCAATCGGTAGGGGTAGGGTATACCTAGGGTGGAGATCCTGTGGCTGATATGACGATGACATTGGCGTTTGAGGTTTACTTTTTGTTATCCATATGTATAGCACTTCTTCTTCTTCACTTCACTTAACACCAAATTCCGTAGCAAATAAACATTTCATTTCAATCCATTTCATTTCATTTCATTTCATTTCATTTCATTTCATTTCATTTCATTTCATTTCATTCATCATCAGGTGTGATTGAAGTCAAGTACCTACTAACCCGTTATGCATAAAGAAAAACAAAAAAGAATATAGTAATAATCGGGTTTTATAAAAGAGTAATTATAACAGGACATAAAATTTTCAGTTATCAGTGAAATTGTAGATACTGAAGAATTCGTCCAATAGTTTTGTAACACGTTCAAAGTCAAATTATATATTGAATCTACATACTTAATATCGTCTCTGACAAGTGGATTTATTGAATCTGAAAGTCGTACAACAAGTGAACATTTTCTAAATATCTCGAGCTTCGACTAAAAATCGTCTGCAGATCGCGAAATTGGAATCTGGAACGTCGGACTCTTACTGGAAGAATGTTATTACACGCTACTGTTAAATGCTCTGAACGACTGCCTTCGTCCATTCGCTAAGAGAGCGCTGGATTCTGCTATTTATATAACTTTGATACTGACCGAGATAACGAATATTCGAAACAACATTGAATACAGAAAAGTAAAATGGGAAATATTTGAGAAAAAAACGAATAAGTGCGTGTCTGACTCGGACAAACCGAGCAAGGTTCCGCAGAAACTTGTTTGCAAATAGTTCGTCCATCACGAGAAACGAGACTTAAAATACAATTTGGAAAAACCAATTGTGTTCTAACCGCATTTTGGGATTGCTTTTCTTTACTTGTGCTGTGAGTCCTTATTGCGATTTTTTTTGATTATTATAAATATTTCTGAGCCAACGGGAAAGTTTGGATTTGGCATAAATTGCTACATTTTTTGATTATATTTTGGAAGCTATTTTTTACAACTCCAAGGCAAGGAACCGTAGACCTAAAGGTTTCATATTAATTTGAAGTTGATACCCCGACGCGTTCCTGGGAAAAAGGGGCTTGACAGGCAGATATTAACGAAGCACATGTGTAACGAAGTGATCCTATAAAGGTTCCTTATGAAGTGTGGAATCCTAAAAAATAGATAATTATAAAAATTAAAGACAATCAACGAAACATGGCGCGGCTATTTTATGCGGGCAAGCACGAAGTAAAAATTTTTGCGCGTACCTATTATGTACGTGTATATAGGAACTTTATTTATTCCGTAGTAGAACCTAAGCGCCTTGGCAGATTCTAATGAATGAGGTATCATTCCATTTGTCTCTGTCCTGGTACTGACGTAAGCTTATTACTCGACAGGGATTTAAATTTTTTACACGTGTAATCTCTACGGGATGACAGTTTATCGATCGTGCCTAATGAATGGGGTTGTGAAAGAGGTTAAAACCATTAAAACAATCACGCAATTTTTTAATACTCTTTTTTTTTATACACGACGGGTTCGTGCTTGACCTCAATCACACCTGATGTTAAGTGAAGATGAGGTCGAAGGTGGAAGCGTACTGACCCGGAAACCCCAACACATTTGGGGGACTGGCTATCTTATCTCTGACAACCGGGAGACAACAATGCTATTAATATTGCTGCTTGGCGGCAGATTTAGATAAGATACTCGATTACCATAACCAATATTGGGACATCTTTCTTATTTTCAGAGTCGAAACTTTAAGACATGGCTACCGGGCGCACTTCATTTTATAAAATTAAATTGAAGAAAATCCATACAAATTTAAATCTATGCTCAAGAAACGCCCTATTCAGGCATCATCATCAGTCCGTAAACATCCCACTGCAGGGATATAGACCTTCTCTCATATTCAGAGAGTATGTGGCCATAGTCCGCCACGCTGGCACAATGCGGGTTGGGGACTTCACATGCCTTAGAATTTTTATTTCTCAGGCATGCAGGTTTCTTCCGTTCAAGAGCAGTCGCACAAAATGTACATAAGTAATAAATACATGGCCTGCCTGGGGACCGAACCTGGAGTTCCCAAATTGGGAGACTGTGTCTCCTCCACTGAGCCACCGACGCTCCTATTCAGTAAATGCTACTATTTACTGCAAGAGTTACTAGAGGACAGATAAATATTAATTAATGAGAATAATAGTGTAATATTGTTTTCTATTGTATTATTCATTCCACTCAAATAATATAAAAATAGTAACTTGTAATCGCACTTAAAATAATATGTCAATCATTTTTAATTGTTTAAATTCATAAATTTAAATTTAATTGATGTACCCTTGCAGGGCTTATTATTTACATATTTATGTTTTATACCTAATATTATATTTTATGATCTCATGTATACAACATTCATCATCATGATATCAACCGAAAGACGTCCACTGCTGGACAAAGGCCTTCCCCAAGATCTCTACAACGATCGGTCCTGCGCTACCAGCATCCAGCGGCTTCCCGCGATCTTTACGAAATCGTCGGTCCACCTCGTGGGGGGCCTGCCCACGCTGCGTCTTCTGATGCGTGGTCGCCACTCGAGAACCTTTCCGCCCCAACGGCCGTCGGTCCAACGAGCAATGAGCCCCGCCCACTGTCACTTATGTTTGGCAATTCTTCGGGCTACATCGGTCACTATATTGGTATACAACATATAAAATACAATAAATTATTTGAATTGGATTGAAAAACTATTACGCAGCGCTTAGCCGATGTCATTAGGGACACGAGAGCTGGCTGTTTCTTCGCTTCAAATTTGCTGTTTTGGACACCTTACCTCGCGGTTCCAATTTATTACATTCACCCTAGTTGGCTTTTGATATATATATTTTCTTGCTGTTAATGGGTTACTTAAACTTACACAAAATAAAAATAAATACAGATTAGTGCCGATTTTGATGTATATCAACTAAACTAAAACCAGTTTTCAAGTAGTACTGTCTCTTTCTCCATGGAACAGTACGATGTGACGGCACCACTCCAAAACTGGTTTTAGTTTAGTTTAGTTGGTGTACATCCGAATCGACACCATTGTCGATACAAAAAAAAGTATTTACTCTATGGTTGGTTGGTTGTATTGCAATAAGAAAGTCCCGATAAATCCTACCCTCTCCCAACATCAGTGGAGGCATCAAAAATTCCTCACAAACCCAGTGGGCCGAAGACACAACAAAGAGAGGAAATGTTCCCTTTTTCCGCTCACAGTAAGTGGAGCAAATTAAGGACATAACAACTAAATGAGGTCGTGATTTCTTTCGATTGTCAGGGCGCTTTCGGCGGTGTCGCGCACGACAAAAGTTTGCTAAGAAAATTTTTAAGTTGGGCAATTTGTTTGTTTCATGGATTGTCGTTTACATTGTAAAAGCACATTACTCAAAACTCGATAAAGAAGTTTGGAGGTTGGCTTGTCCTTCGTAACATAGCGTTCTGGTTAACTTCGAACCCAGTTTTTAAACTATAAGGCTGTTTTGACTAAAAAAATACGTATTAATCTACAAGATATTTTTCCAGTGGTAGTATTTTTCCAAGTTCAACCAAAATAATATGAAAATTTATAAAGTACTCTACAAAACAATTGAATTGACCAAAATGGGCAACATAACCGGAACCTAACGTTCCAGTTTCCGTCCGGAGAAGCGGCCGTCTACGTTTCAGTATGTATTCTATCTGTGAAAACTATTAAATCATCTAAATAAGTAATGCAATTTCGCTATTTACCATAATTCCAAAAAAGCCACTAACCCATTTTAATTAGATAAATCAATGAGCCTATCTGAGACTATATCCTTTCGTTTAAAAAAGAGTCATGGGAATTCACTGTCAAATCACGGAGTAATAGGTATTGCCCAAATTCAGGATCTCCTTTATTGAAATAACTTAACAATATTGAATGATTGATTTCTGTCTGAAAATTCAATTTATTTAATTTAATATTTTTGGAACTAATTTTCCGTGCTCCCTCTCCTCCGCAGTGAAGGATTGGCGTTGAAGGTGCAATTTGATACTTCCACTGTAAAAATTACACGCCTCTCTTTTCCCGTGGGCTCTGTGCAAGGCAAAATGTTGATGCAAATTTGGACCTTTGATCCGGTAGTTAAAGCAACAACTCACGTGTGACTGCGACCATACATCTGCGTTGCATTACACAAAATTCTCCAGCGGTCTAGAAGAAATCGGCGAGCTCGAAACAGCGGCTGTGGAAAGCTGCAGAGTATCGTAAACGGTATCACCACCTTACGAAAATGTTCAAAATTTTACTCCTGGCTAATTTTTTTTTTTATGATTAACTGCAGTCGCGTTTGACCACAATCTCACCTGATGGAAAGTGACGATATGGTTGAAGATGAAGCACGCGATCCCAGTAAATGCCTATTCCCTCTGCTCTTGAAGATCCCAAAATAAAATCAAGATAAATCAATCAAGATAAAATCAATCATTAATAAAATCAATCTGCTCATTATCTTCACTAACTTTAAGTCTAAATTAATGTGACAACCAAATAGCAGAATAAAGCTAACGTTTAATTAATTTCACGTATTTATCAAATCTCTCGCAGATTTAATTTTGCTAATGCCACACAATTGTTTCCACTATTCCGTAAAGTGTTTAGAATCGTAAACAAGCTTATTAAATTTACAGAAGCATGTTGGGTAGGCGTGAACAACCGCGGCTCGCTACGGTATTTCTCCAGTTCGAATTTACCAACCTGCGAGAATTTTATTTGGTCCGCAAGCGAAGGCTTTTGTTTCCATATTTAAATCGGATTCGAGAAGTTTAATTTTCTTTGCATATTTCAGAACTTGTGCATCTTGCTCGAATAAGAAAGGTTTGGCTAAGAGTTTTTAGTTTATACGTCTGCAAATGTCGTTGAAATGTTAAAGTGCTGTGAGCGTCAAATGGGAGACTGACTAAATTCAAGGGTTCCAATTTTATTTGCATATTTTAGTAGTAATGAGCTTCTGTAGACCAATGTTTGTTCTTTATTTAAATTTAGAAAAATAATGTTACGCTACAGTATGTGAAGCAAACTACGATGTTTATTAAATAGATTTAGTTGTGAAATGTTACAGTTTATAAGCCGTTTGCATATTACCAATAAATTTATTTATTTGTTAAAAGTATTTTATAAAAATCATGCCAAAATAGCTGTTCTTTAGTGATGAAAGTAGTATTTTAATCCACTATACAATGTGAAACCAAGCCGAATAAAAACAGCAATTTAAATAGTCAAACATATAAAGTGAAACGTTATACAATATTATTACAAAAAGTTGCCTATACGTCATGATATTAGTATTTTATTGCATCTGCAATTATAGCTGGGCAGAGTATTTTTATGAAGTGAAAGACGGGTGCCGCAAAGCCGAAATGATGTAAATAATTAAGTTATAATATTTATCAAAACATGAGCCTAGAGACATTTCAAGTGACAACCGAATTCAAAAACAAATCTAACTGACAAGCATTAAAACTCACCAGTACCTACCAAACTTGAACGTTATACGATCTCTTTCAGCAATTAATTAAATTAATTTTACAATTGAATTGAAAATTCGCCGCGCTCCATCAATAAACGTCTTCAAAACGCAAGTCAAAGCACACTTCCTTCAATAAAAGAAAAAAAAAAAAACATCAATGAATCTCCTCTTATCTTCTCTGTGGTTGTCAATTTGATTTCTAAGTTATTTCTGAGCAAACAAATGGCATGTATTTTTATTTATTTAATTTTTTTCTTAATATACATATATTTAATATTATACATTTAATATATATATGTATATATATATAAATTTGTGTGTGTTATGTAGTCAATAATATATTATATGTTTAAGTGCAGTTAAATTATCTAGTTATAGTTTGTAGGCTTAGTTTATGTATTTTTATCTTTACGTTATATTTTTTACCAACTATAAAATACACCCGTATTGCTACTATTAGTGCAAACCTCACCTACTGGTAGCTTGTATCTTAACCCTAAGGTTTGCCTGGAAGAGATCGCTGTTAGCGATAAGGCCGCCTTTTTGTGCGATTAATGATGTACGCTGTATTCTTCATGTATCTTTTGTTAATTGTGCAATAAAGAGTATTTGTATTGTATTGTATTGTATTGTATTGTATTGTATTGTATTGTATTGTATTGTATTGTATTGTATTGAACAAAATATGACATAATTACTTATGGACTCTGCATTATTAATTGAGGATTGTAGCTTCTTCAATGTACGAGGATACAATCTGCACTACTGTATCTAATAAATCTAACTAATATTATAAATGCGAAAGTTTAGATGTTCATTTCTTGCTCAATCACGGCGAAACGGATGAACGGTTTTGGATGAAATTTGGTATATATTCGTAGGTAGAATATACCATGGATTAAGACATAGGATACTTTTTACCCCGATAAAGTGACTAGTTCCCGTGGGTAAAAAAAATAAACATATACGCGCTAAAGCTATTCCTATATCTATTATACAGGGTGAAAATTAATTCGTGTTATTCCTGTTTATTGGTTACTCCACTCCCGATCACGACAAACTTTCCACTAGGAACTATTTGGCCTTCGAGTGTTTCAAATAGAAACCTAGCTATGATAGTTCAATAATGTACCTACTGTTCTTTAAATTTCAGGGTAATAATAATAATAATAATAATAATAATAATAAATAATAAATACCCTTAGACATACACACAGCGCCATCTAGTTCCACAGTAAGCAACTATAGGCTTGTGTTGTGGATACCAGATGGTTGATATACTACATAAATACATTTTTTTTTTTTGTAAATAAATACTTATTATAAATGAAAACATCCATACCTCGGGTACACATGTAATAAACTCAAAGTTTTATGCGGCCCGCGAATAATAACAAACCCGTGACCGTATCAAAGTTGGTCACACCTGCTGTAGGGTAGCCAAACATAATTAATCATGCATAACATTTCCAGCCATTATTCAAACTGCTACATGCTAACTTTTGAAATGATTAATTTAAATATTTATGTGTCAAACTGACTTTGAGGTTATTTGATTTGGTTGTTGTCATAACTGTTGTTAAACTTAGCAGAAGTAAGAGGAGAGATGGATGGATGGATAACTATTGAAGGTTCACTGTGTCATTTTATTTGTCCCGATAACTATTTATTTATTTATTTTCAACAAACTTTACAGCATATAAGTAAGTAAAGTAATTTAAGTAAATTACATACTTATTTAGCCAATTATAAAGTTCGTCAATTTGGAATACATTATGACGACCTGTTTGGAGTAGTGGAAACCCTGACTGTCATTACCAAAAGGTCGTTGGTTCGAATACCTGCTAGGGGCATATTTTTATTTATTTTTTTATAAGAGAGGGCGGCAAACGAGCATCGGGTCACCTGATGGGATATGTTTGTATAATGAATATGGACGTTTTCGATGTTATGGATGTTTTTCATTTACAATATACCTATAAATATTTACAAAAAAAAAATTTTTCATCAACCATCTATTTTACAATCCTAGTTGCTTATTATGAAACTAGATGGCGCTGTGTGTGTCTAAGAAATTTATGTATTAATATTTTAGTAACTTACTTCATAACTACTTGTTTATCGAGAGAAAATACTATATTTTTCGCAGGAGTTACGATAAATTGTTTTGGTAATGAACTAATGGGGTAACCCCAAGTTACTGTTTACAAACCGCTGTGCTTTATGATTATTGCGTAATGACCGGGCATGCCAGAAAAAAGACTTCACATTACTAAAACCTAAATTGAAGCCGTCAAAGGTTGGCATGCTAGCATATACGTGCCTTAAGCAGACACTTATATACAGGATGAGTTATTTACCGTAAAGAAAAAAATATATTAGGTAAGTGGCATAGAAGGTATTGGCGTAGGTAGTTTGTTTTTTTTTTTTTCAAAAACGCACGCGCCGGCCGTAATTGATATGCGACTGGCGTGATTCGTAGGATTCCTATCATGCAGAATTAATTTTTAACTCATATTTTCTCCAAGTTTTCTTTATTTATTTAATTTAATGGTGTAATTATATGGAATAGGCTACAAACGCGATCGTCAAATGACACATTTAAGGCTAAATTCGATGATGACTTTGAAAATAAATAAACTACCTAAGCCAATACCTTCTATGCCACTTACCTAATATGCCCTATTTTTTTCCTTACGGTAAAAACTCATCCGGTATATCATATAAGGAAACAACATTTAAGTCCTTCCACAACTTTCATATTAGCACATCTTCCTGTATTAATATATCCATTAGCGTAATGTGACCAGCGTATGGTCGTCATGTCGTCAACTATACTTATAAAATGCAAATATCTTTTTCACCTACGTTTTAAAACCTGAAATTGCGTATTTACTATACTATAATGTGTGCTTTATTTCTATTTTTGCACTGTTCGTATTCTCCTCCGCACTCCTCCCACTATAATTACTGTAAGTCAGGAACATCATCATCTGCACGATGCCTACTAAATGTAAACGGTATCCCATGTGACTCTATTGCGGCCTTGGCTCTAAAACTAATAAAGAAAGAATTTAAGAAGGAAAGATCTACGCAACAATAAACATTTATATAGGTTTTTTTCTGATCAGTGATAATGATAAATATTTGCGTGGAAATGAGAAAGGATTCAGATGCTCCATAACGTGATAGAAAGACAAACAGGCAAACCAACGTTCGCCTTTATACTATTAAGTATATATGAATATGATGCATTATGATGATTAAACGTTCACTTGCAAGTGCAAACCTTTTACGAGTGCAGACATTCAATTTGAAGTCTCTATAACTTTCAACGCGGGCTGTAATCCGGTTTACCGTCTCGGAATTTCAACAAATCATGGTCACTTGAGAGAGCTGCACCGTCCAACAAAGACTTGGCAAAGTGGACGACGTATTTCGCTTTCCTTTATGCCTTCAACCATTTTTCCTGGCAATGTACTGTATTAAATGAATGTGTATTTCTATTTTTAAAAAGTTTGCGCTGTTTAGTGCCTGTTATAGAAAGTGTACTTGTGTTTTCGATTAATATAAAAAATACAACTGTAAGAGTATTTAATTGAGTGATTGAATACAAGTGTTGCAATCAAACAATAATGTTTTATTGTAAAAGGTAATATTCACACTTGAATAGTCAGTTTCTTAAAATAAAATAAGTAATTATAATTATAAATTAATATTTCGGACACTTACATCAATCATTTAAGTCACAAACTAAGCAAAGCTTGTGCTATGGATACTAGATAACGGATAAACATACATAAATATTTATATAAACATCCGTGACTCGGGAATAAATGTTTGTATTCTTCACACAAACATTTACCCTTCGCGGGATTCGAACCCGCAACCGTTGGTTTCGCCGACAGGGTTAGGGACCCTGTCAGCGAAAACACCAACCGGTAGTCGGGAAATACCAAGCTTTCGGCATTTACAGTTCTTTGAGAAGAAGCTTAAGAAACTCAAAGGTCATTCTTTTTTAAATGTCCGATAGGTATACTTTATTGTATAGAAATACCAAAACAATCCATCAGCCTTTAGATTATGTAATTTCATCGGTACCGTCATCGATTACGTTGACCAATGAGAAACCGTCAAATTGCCGAGCGAGCGATAAGTCAACCAATCACATATCAGAACGTAACCGATTATGATAACGATGAAATTATGTAGTAGAACCCCTGTTTCATGCATTTTTATCGCTCATGTGATCAGATATTTTAATTTCCCCTGGCGCATAATTTGCTTATAATAATAGTATTATATTCAAAGGCCAAGTTTTGGTTAACATGAACGTTATTGTAAAAGTGTATACATTGCCCTTTGAAGGATTTACTAACTTTGTGAATTCGGCTAACATAAATAGACTACTGATTCTTATTACTTGTATTAAAATACACTATTTTTTAAACTCCGACGCAAAAAGAGGGTTG
Source organism: Oegoconia quadripuncta (assembly GCA_949316235.1). Classification (NCBI taxonomy): domain Eukaryota; kingdom Metazoa; phylum Arthropoda; class Insecta; order Lepidoptera; family Autostichidae; genus Oegoconia; species Oegoconia quadripuncta. The sequence goes on along the minus strand of OX438748.1, from coordinate 16,502,517 downwards.
GTATAAGTTTGATCGCTATGTGTGTGTGTGTCTATAAATGTGTGTGTGTGTGTGTCTGTGGCACCGTAACCCTTAAACGGGTGAACTGATTTTCTTACTGTTTTTTATTTGATGTTTTGATTTAAGTTTCTTTCTAAGTGATTTATCTTATCTTAAATTAATCCAATGAGCGTATCACTGGACGGAATAAACTCTCATAAAAGTTTGCGTGAAATATCATCACCTTTCGAAATATACGCACGCAATAATATAATATATGCACGCGTGACATAGGATGAGCCCATCGATCGCCATCAAAACGTGCAAGTCTATAGATGTTTTTAGTAGCAGTTCCCATTTTCGCATTTTATGACACCCACGGGGAGAGACGGATTCTTTTTATGTGGCGAATGTATTGTTAATTTATTATTATACCAGCTTTCCGCCCGCGGCTTCGTCTGCGTGGAATAACTTTATCGCGGAAATCTGTTTATTCCGCAGGAACTACTCCTTTTATCGGTATAAAAAATATCCTATGTCTTAATCCAGGGTATATTCTACCTATATACCAAATTTCATCCAATTCCATTCATCCACTTCGCCGTGATTGAGCAACAAAGAAACAAATAAAAAAAAATCCAAACTTTTACATTTATAATATTAGATTAGATTCATTGGGGGCTTCCAATCACATATGATTATCCGGTTTATTACAAGCTTCACAGTTTGGAGACGGTGTTGCAAGTTAATATCACCACAATTTCTGTTTGTGTTATTGCAAATCTGTCAGTATATCATATCGTAACCGCTAACTCCCAACTGAAGGGCGAAGGTTCTCAATATCAGAGTAATTAATTTTGGCTGAGGTAGATCTCATGTAGGTAATGGTGACACGCATGAATATTGTGACTTAGGCCCATATTAATAAATTCATTTTTTCTGATGTTGTTTTAATATGCAACAGATTCTCAAGCGTCAACTTGAGGCCATATCAATCTTGAGAACGATTTATTAATACGGGCCTCAGTGTGGTGTGGATGAGTAAAGCTAAAGCTTAGTTTAGCTTTTAAATTATCGTCTAATAATTCGGTGCATGATTTGGCAGAAAGGTTTTTCTTTCCTTCATGATAATGGTGTAGAAACTAGGACACTCACAATAAGTTTTACGACAAATTTAAGGCCGTATTAAGAAATCGATCATGAGAATGCGTCTGTCTCTATACATTTTTTTTGATACTGTCTTATTAAGAATTTTTTTGGCATTGTCAAAACATCTGAATTCCACTTTCTGTATTGATTTGATTTTTTGCATCATATACGTGATACAATTCTATATTCAAATAACCTCACCCTCAATAAGCCTAATAATAATATCTTGGTTAATTGTTTGATTTTGGATGATATGGCTTTTTGGTTGAATATGAATGATTTTATTAATATTAATATAATAAATAACGGGGGAGGCCTTTTTCCAGCAGTGGACCTCTTTCGGCTGATATGATGATGATGAATATAATAATTCCTCTTTCAGGAGCGTCAATTTATTTAAAACTGTTTAATTTTTCATAGACTATTGCTTCCCGTTTCAATTAAAATATTTTGTTTAACTTATTGTTTCATACTCTGTCATAAATAACACAACTGATACATAATTCAGACAAACTACAAAATTCTAGTACTGTATGGAAACAGCCGTAACTTGTATCGACAAGTTTTTGGAGAAAAACTACTTCAATGCACTATCGGCTAAGTGCCAACTCGGTACTGGAGCGATGTATTTTATGGTGGCGACAGATGGCGCTAGCCGTTCCTTGTGTAGAAAATTACAGCTAGTGTTGTAACGGACACCTCAGAAGTAAATTTTTGTGTCGATATAATGATTATATTTGGCGTTTAAGCCACAATCACAAAGTATCGAGTCGATCGTTGAATTCGCTTAAACAGAAAACTTGTTGGTTGGTTAGGAAGGGAAGGGACTTCGCTCAGATTACTATATTATGTAGGAAATGTCCGTTATACATTAAGATCGACCTAGACATTCAATTGAACAGCTAGGTTCATCATATAATGACAAGGTATAGCGTTCTACTCAAACCAAAAAAAACAGAGTATTTGTGGCAGTTCGTTAAATTAGCGATTCATATATCCTACGCGGATCGCAATATAAGTCGGACATTTCCGTTTTTACAGGAAACTGTGCTGCTGAGAGCGGGAAGGAGAGCTTGATTAGTTGTGATAGATTACTTTGGATACTACAGAAGGGCTTCCTCGCAGTGGATCCTGAGGATGTAGAATGCAAGTAATTTCCGTCATGTTCGCTATCTGACAAGATATAAATATCGACTTACAAAATAGGATGTGCATAAGTCAGTACGTGCCTATCATTATTTTGCTTACGCACGTATACCTATTTCTTGAAGTCTATACATATTTGGTATGTAAAAGGAGCTTATTTTATTATTTCATAAAATAAGGTCAGACAACAACATGGTAAAAAATAAGTAAAACTTTACACTTTAGTTGTTTGTTACTCAATCACGGAGAACAGATTAACGAATTTGGATGACATTTGGTTCAAAGGTAGATTATGCCTTGGAATAGGACATAATATACTCTTTAACCCGCTAAAGTGCTGGTCCAGCTTAATAACAAATTCCATGTATAAACGAAATTACACAAATAAACAAATTCCACATAGCTGAAGCTCCAGTTAAATACTAGTATATTAATAAACATGCATGGTCTAGGGATTTAGAATTGCAGCTGAAAACTGCTGTACAGTTAGGAACACGGCGACTGTAATCCTACCGGAAAAAGGAACATGCTTATACAGCATTAGGAGCATGACTGGCGCGATAAACGCTTGTGTCGCGCGATAATATTTGTCCTGCTCATTCATTTGGACGAAATATACAACTATCCTACTCTGACGTCACGTCGCCGATGTCATGCTAAATGTTAATTATGGTCTTATCATTTTTCAGTTAGATTTATGTCGCTTAGTCATCACTAATCTGCCTCTTCTCTGTTCTTCGCTAAGGTTTTAATCTCTGCTCGGCACATATTCCCCTTCTTCATAATTCCTTGATTTTCTTCTAGTTTCTTCTTTTCCTTAGAATTCTTATATTTTATAATATTTACTTGTTATATTGTGTTTTATTATTTTAATTGGATTTGAATTCCCTTATTATAGTGTCTTTCTCTGTTTTAAGCGCTAAAAATTGTAAATACTTATTTCAAAACGAATTTCTCACGTTTATATTGCAGTTATTCCATTTAAAATCCCAAGTACCGCTACAGTCTGAACGCAAATTAGTTCAAACTTACGTATTCGGATACGTATCCTTGGATCCAGTTTTATTACGTCTTATTTTATGTACCGCACGTCACTACCCTCAACATGTGACTAGACTAGCAACGGAATTTAGAAATTTGGCGCAACACGAGAATTTATGTTCGTCTGTTACGTGGTTCTAGTTTCTGGACAATGAGGGCAAAACATCGTTTACTATCTTGTGAAATGCAGCTGAATATCCGCTTGTGCATGCAATGCATCGTGCTCACAACTTTTTGTTGAAATGTCACCTCATCTTATTTCGTACATCTTTTGCTATATGTTTGAGCTTCACTAAAATGTTATTTTTTGTTTCGTTATATACGTCTTTGTTTATTAAATTTTTGTCATGAAAATACCCATACAATTATATTAATTTAAGTCTAACCTCTATTAATTTCTGAGTAATGTCTATTGTGTAAATTGTTAAAGAAAACCTTGCTTTTATTGAGAAATAAAATTGCTAGAAGTTCCACTCAAGGAGCGTTGTCCGTGCGCGGGTTACATTTTTTCAAAGAATCGTTACGTTCATCGCTTAATGATTCTTGTTCTTGTATTTTTCGCTGTGGAATAGTTTTAAACAGAAACCTTAAAACGAAATTGCCTTCAGTAAACGTTAACAATTATCTTTTAAAGAGCTTCGGTCAATTATGGTGCATTTCTTTATCTTTCCTTCACCTTTATATATCATTATTATTATCATTATCATCTAAATTTGCTTGTATTATTTATGATTGACTGCATACGCGTGACCATAATCTCACTTGATGGAAAGTGTCGATATCGTTAAAGATGCATGCGATCTTAGTAAATGATACTCACTGTACTTTTAAAGATCCCAAGATTGTAATATTTCGGAAAAACTAACGCCGGTATCCAATTCCAATTCTCATTATGAATGTATAGCCAAACGGATTAGTGCTAATGTTCGGCATGTGAATGACGTCGAACGTCTTCTAGTCCGACTAAAGTGGAATAAAAGTCTACGTATCAACATAGACCGGCGGCTTTACGACTATGTTCAAGGTCCTGCAATTTAGCAACCATTGAATCATCACCTGCGTGTCTTCCCGATCCCTGTCAGCCTAATCCTGGGTATGAGGGCCGGTAAGGATGGAATAGGTTCCATCCTTACCGGCCCTTTGCCAATAGACTCCAATAGATTTTTGTTAAATTCATCATCGTTAGCTGTTCCCATTTCTTTCACAATAGCTTTCTTAAGATTATTATTTTGATTTGAGTCATTATTACGGAAAATGTTTTCAACTACTATAATGACGTTCATAAATAAATATACGACCGGTGTGGATGGTTTTTGCAATGCGACAACTTCCTTTACTGATATGCTGTCACAGTTTCAAATTACCTACTGTTCACGTGCCAGACCTTTGGCACGATGTACGTACACCTTTTGTTATATTTTTGGAACGATGTTTTATATCTATCTTCATTATGAACATGTTTGTAACTTCCTTTGAAGGATTCTTTAAATTTATGTAACATTTTATTTTGTCTGCCATATTTTGTGAATTATTTAAACAATACAGTACAATACAAATACACTTTATTGCACAACAGATAAGAGAATACAGTTTCAGAAAAGTGGTAAGAATAGAATGTCTAAGTATATTTATTTATATTTATTATTATTTATAATAAATAAATAAATATCTTTGAACATACACACAATGCCATCTAGTTCCACATTAAGCAACTATAGGCTTGTGTTGTGGATACCAGATGGTTGATATACTACATAAATACATTTTTTTTTGTAAATAAATACTTATTATAAATGGAAACGTCCATAACTCGGGTACACATGTCCGTATTCATCATACAATACATATGCCCCTAGCGGGATTCGAACCCGTGACCTTTTGGTATAGTGGTCAGGGTTTCTATCCACTACACCAAACAGGTCGTCGATATAATAATGGCATACAATAATTCAATCAATAACAATAATAATAAATAACAGTGTCAATATCTGATATATAATATCACATTAATTATGTCTCATATCATTATGTTTAACAATAATAAAATTACGTAAACACTCTTGTCCATATAAAGCGTAAATAGGTATTAATTCTGTCTCATAAATAGATGGTAAAAATTCCGTTATTATGTAAAATCCTCTGGAGCGGACGTCCTTTGCAAATATAATAAAATCATTAAGTAATGTTAATTCGCTTAGTGGCCACGGTCGGCAAATATGATGAAAATATGCTAATGCCCGATAAAGTTGCTGGGGTGCCTTAGTTAAAATAAATTGCACGAACCATGTCAGGGCCCTTAAATTATAGGAAAATAGCCAACGAAATTACTAAAATTTGATTGCATATTAGCATAGAGATCAACTTTAGTGACAAGAATTAGATTACCTTGAATTTTAGAATTAACTGCCTCTTTGGCGTTAATTGACAATATTGTTAAATTAGTGGCTTTCGATCGATATTTTAAGTTACTTAATTTGGTTCGTTTTCTTTTTATGTACTAGGTACAGGTTAGCGTTTGACCTCAATCACATCTGATGTCAAGTCAACATGAGGGCGCAAGTGGAATGGCGCTCATCCTTATACGCTGGCCTAGGTAGAAGCCAACTCTCTGATCACCGGATATTTCAACCAGACGGGTAACTAGGTCTTTGAAGAGTTGACATGTCTCCAGTCCCCATGACCTCATGGTCTCTACCCCAAAGGACAGAAAACAAAATAGCGTAAATGAATTAAAACACAGTAAAAATAAATAAGAACATGGAAACAGATCCGAATACGCCTTCTACTCTTAACGACAATGGAAGGAACAAAACGAATTCGAAATCCGAACCGTGCAAAAGGATGCTTCAAAGACTGCCAGCGTTACCCCGTTGAATGGCAAGGCTAATTCGCTGCCTGAGATAGCTGCTCTCTCTTTTGTCACTCTCGGTTTCATTTAAACACAAATTGAGATATTCTATCAGTTTTTGAAAAACAAAACAGTTGATTATACGCGAGCGTCATAATCACCGCCCATTTACAACGAATATAGAACTAATTGCCTCTCATTACGACATATTTTATTAATGAACATGAATTGCCTTTATAAGTACACCGCCTACGAAAGTATGTTCCAGCCATTTCCGACAGGTATAAAAAGCTCCCCCCTCCTGGTTCTCGGTGAGTGTGCTATTGCCGTCGATATTTGCAGAAGCATCACCGCTTTGTGCAAAAGAAAATTTCATATTTTTGCTTATTCGATACTGATTAGTTAGCCAATGGGTTGACTGCATTAGCTTTTTGCAATAATACATTACAAAACTACAGAATGGTCAGTATCAGTATCAATATCATGTAACATGAGTTGATTATATTATAATTTTAAGAGACTGTTTAAACATTTCATACAAAAGGTGAATGTGACCTTACAAAGGTGATTGATAGAGAAGTCTGTACGTTTCTGTACATATGTGTAAGAAGCCAATGTGCAACTTGTAAACTCTTGTAAGTAGGTGTCTTTTTTTTTAATAAACTGGATACGCGTTCGACCACAATAACACCTGATGGAAAGTGACGATGTGACTTAAGAAGATTCAACCTGCTCTTGAAGATCTCAAGGTTGTAAGATTCAGGAAAGACTGACACCGGAAGAGAGTTCCATGCCTATCGTATTATGAATGAAGATTCGAACCGCTTAGTGCGAATGTTCGGTATGTTAACTACATACGGGTGGAATCCCTCCCCACGCCTAGTAGTCAGAATATGACATGGCGAGAGTGGAATAAGATTATGTAATTCCAACGCACACTCACCGAAATGTATCCTGTAAAAGACATGTGTACATGCTACACATCTACACAGGCAAACAATGTTACATCGTGGGGTTGAAGATCAGTGCTTGTTTCCTTAAATTTATCATTATACTATGCCACAATTGCACATAAATGTTTTTGCCGTGTGGTTCTCGGCATGTTCAGATAATTAAATTGTGCCGTGGATGTCGTGGAAGGCGATTAGTGGACTTCACGCCAAAAACCATATACCTAAACGGTCACGTTTGTATTTCTTAATAATTCGTATTGTGAGTTAAAGTGAATCATAGATGCTGTTCCAAGACTTAATCTTTTACTAATATAATAAACATATAAATGCTTATTTTGCTTGGAATATCTCTGACTGTCATGTGAAAGGTCGTGATATTAGGTACTTGTTTGTTGTTTTGGGGCCCTTTTGTATATTGTCTGTGTGTAGAAAATGAATTAAATTGTGTTTTCATGGATTTTTGTAATAAATTGAGAATTGCTCGGTATATTCAACAATGTATTATGACTCTTTAATCCTGCTTAGCTATCAGAACTCGAGTTTAATGTGCATCGTCGAATTTTCTATTTGCTATAACTGCGGCCACCAGTTTATTTAAGGGTTATTGCCGTTAAATTTCCTATGTATGCGACATAAAAGGCGACTTATTTCCCTAATACATCGCTTCAGCGGACGTAACGGTAAAAGATAATGTCAAGCGAGTTCATATTTACGATGTCACTCGAGATGGTACAGCAAATATTGTAACATTTTAAGTGCGCACAGTAATATTTTGATGTCGACTGCTATCTCCCGAAAGGATCTTTGTTGAGAACGTATGAACAACGCGGTTTCCTTTCCTGCAAAGAGGGAATTGAAAAGCCGATACTATCTTCGAACCGAGGTGTCAACTGTAGCACATGGCAATTGACTTGGAATATTATTATTTATTTCACATTTCTTTGGTTCAGTTGTTGTAATCTCTGTTTCATAATTTTCGTTTAACATCATTCTTTGTATGTTAACCATGTGTACTCAAAACAGCCCTTTACTTCCAGTCGTGTCGAATAAAAATGCAAATCCACCTTTGTCGGGTTCTACAGCGTTGTAATTACAAAAAAAATCCTTTTTTACGATGGCTACTCTAACGGCTATTTAGTATAGACACAGTTTGAACCCATTTTTGCATCACAAACGCGACGACATCCAATTTATTTTAACTGCAACTCTTTCACATACAGTTTTTTGTTCATTTACATATTTTTACGTTAACAGCAAAGCAGGCGAGTATGTTTTGAACGTACATAAATATTAATGGTCTTATTATATTGCCCCCGAGAGGTGAAGTACATTCAGTGCAGACGAGTACTTACCTGAAAGTGAACCTTTAGAAACATTTTCCTTAATAAACCGTGTGCTGGCAGGAGCTAAACAAAATGCGGTATAATAGATTCACTTGAAGGAATTATTTTCTTTTCTGTTAATTTCAACAAAAAATTTGTGGAGAAAAAAAAATAAGGTGAAATTATTCGAAAGTAAAATTAGGTTATAGATATCAAAGGAATAAGATAACTTTAAGAAATATTTCTAAACGGGATGATGTGTCCATTGGGTCCTATCACGCTTGAATATTAGGGCGACAATTTCAAAATCCTCATTGTTAAAAGCTCCAACATGAAGTAATTCCGGTCCTTCTTTTAGTTCTCGTCAAAAATTTTCATTTCATTTATAGCCGAGTGGATCCCGCAAATTACTTGGGATTTTCTTTTTTGGCTTTTTGTAAAATTGCCTACGTCCACTTAAGGATATTAAAGAAGGGAGACAAAGAAGCGAATGTAAGTTAATCGGGGGTACTTACTTGTTTCTCTTTGGCTTGTGTGTCCGCGCTGGACTGTTGTTTTGTCTAATGCTTTTGAATTTGTAAGCGATATATTCAATATTCTGAACTCTTCTTTGCGGTGACAACAGCATAATCACGCTATATCGCAGTTTCGCAGCCAAATGTTCGTTTATTGCTCGCATAAAGCTTGAACGTTTCGACATAATAAATTTTATACGCAGTGTGTACTTCGGACAGAAATGCTAATTTTTTATTTTGTCTTTTGGATTAAATTATTATTGATATTAAAATTGATTGAGAACACTAATGTGAAATTAGTTTGCGCTTACGTAATTAATGGGCAGTTAATTTCAGCGATATTAATTTACCACACGCAATTGCAACAGTATCAGAGGATGAACATGAAATTTCACATAAACTCGTCGAGTAATTGCGGCTTAAATTACAAGTTGGTTAATTTACTCATCACGTGTAATAAGTTCATAATAGTTTAAAGTATATCAAACTAGCGTCCTTGACCATTAGACATTCCTATTATGGACCATAACGGAAAGATGTAGACTATATCAGCTGTGGTTAAGATAGAATTGAGAAATAACAAGCAGGGGAATAAGATCACAATCTTGTGAACTACTGTACAAGGCTAAACCCGCTCATTGCTGGGTTGCAGTGTTATGCAAAATTTTGAATTTTTCTCCGTCCGAATCTTCCTTGGTAGATTATTGTTAATTTATATTGTGTGATTTTGTTATTCAAAATTTATAATGGGTAGGTTTTTGCTTTTATATCGACTTTGTATGTTAGCGTAATCAATCAAAATTCCTAGTGTCAGTGCAGTAAGCTCTGATTTGCTGCTGTCGGAGAGTTGGAAGCTTGATGCGGGCGTATTTGTACTTGTTCAATTGATATTGGCGCGACATCAATCCAATCGTTCCCATCTAATTTCAGTGCTATTTTCCTCGTACTCTGGCCTGTCATGTTTTCAAATTCATTGCTTATGGTCTGGTTGTCTTGAATATATTTGTAAACAGAAGTGTGTAGATAAACTTTATTCGTATTACTTTACTTTGTTAACATCTATGTTGAATATTTGAACTTACGAAAAGTTAAGATGGTCTTGTTTAAGTTTATTAGGACGTTTGCTTGTTAAGAGACAAACCAATTCCCATTTGATTATTAAAGCCTGTGCACATCAGTTTACAAATTGGGTGGTTGTCTAAGAAAAACTTTAAAACTTTAATATCATTTAAAAACTATTTTATTAATATTCCTGAAAAAGCATTATGATTTCATAATATATACCGATAGCATGTAAACTATATTTTATTATCGGATAGCTTGAATTCCTTAGTTCACTTATACTAAAGAATACAAGCTCTCATCATTGTGACAATTTTCATAACCAAGTAAACAAAAAGTCAGAAAGGACAGTTATCAAATGAAAAATGTGTATTGCAAAGTAAAGTAAACAATGAAATTTTAATACAGATTATTTAAATACTTTCATGTGCAGTACTCAATTAATATATCTCTTACTATTTAACAATTAGAAAATACTTTGCTACACGTGCAGTATTCTTGGATTTATATGATGTGAAACACTAAGCAATTGCTGGGCTTGAAGTACAAATAATCATAAATTCGCAAACATTCAACAACAACAACATTAATATTGAAATAAAGTAAAGTTTATATTGAATAAATATTACATTAATGTTTGTCTGGTCAGTACAAGAAACTTAACTAAAGACAATCCAACAGAAATTAGAGTCAGTCAGCACGAGCTAGAAGTCAATAGATGAAATCAACAATAGATAAACGTTGCATCACGAGGCGATCGCACGGTTCGACGTCCATTTTGCAATCAGATGAGGGAGATGCAAACGATCATTTACTATTGGAGCACCTACTACAAGTTTCAAATAGTTTTTCTATTAAATATTATTCAATTGCACTAATACAAACAAGACCAGGCCACTGTGTGCATGGCCATGTAATTCGTTAAAAGGTATCCTATATGCCCACCTTTGATCTAGTTTTACAGGGTTCAGAAAAACGATAGCCCGATTATCTCACAACCACGTCTGTGTATTTATAACTATTTGTTGGATTTTTTACATTATAGGTATCTCTACAATCGTTATATTTGGGTTTAACAAACTAAACTCGCTTTATTTATAAAATGATTGTCAATGATTTAAGTTACGATTTTCCTCCATTGCAGTTCATTTATCTTGAGTAGAAAATGTTTATAGATGTTTAACAACTCGCCTCAGGATCACGATAAAGTCGAGGTCGTACGGCCTTGAAGATTGCGTAGTTTAGATTACATAATTTACTGAAATACCTTCTATGCCTAAACTGAAATCTTTACAGGCAAATTATCTGTGGCATCTCACATTAAATAGTAAATAGAGACCTACTCTACTTTAAGTATCTATCTGTCGCTATTTAATGTTTCTATATAGATTCACATATACATAATATACGTCAATTACTGAAGATAAGTCTCTCCAATGGCGTGATTTGCTTCGGTTTCCTGGGAGGATTTGCCCTAATTGCCAAAATGCAATGCAAACGAGCTAGCGATAGTAGTTATTTTAAGAGCTCGGCACCATAATGTGCTGCCTATGACTAATCCATGTTGTTATGCTCATGATTCTTTAGTCGTCTGTTACAACTCCCATGTGAAGAGACGGGTGGGTCCTGTTCTATTGTAAAACCACGCCGCCATTTCTATATTACTAAGTTTCTAATATAATTTGATGTCAAATGTTTACAATCTTCCGCTATTTACTCTTCCCATCAGGGGGTCAACTTACTGAAACGCATACTCGTCTTGTCCAGAAAGTATTATCAAATGAATTTCAATCCAATTTTCAATTTATTCATGCAATTACAAAGATATTGTGTTTGCTTATGAAATAGGCTTGTACATAATTATATTATTAAATTAATTAATTAATTAAGTTATTTAAAAAAATCATTACTAATAATATTGTATCTAAATTATCAATTCATTACTCATGCATTATATATCATCAAATTATCTAATATTTTTTCTGTTAAGTCATACACTACATTACATACTAATTCATAAAAGTATGCCTACATTAATTCATTAGGATCATCGGTTATATTTTTAATATCCACTGCAACTCATCTACACGTTTACCGTTTCTACAGCTTTGATTCACCGCTGGATTTATGAAGCATTTGTGATGAACAAAATTTAATATCAAAGCTTTCTATTTTCCATTTTATTTCATAGACGACTTGCCATGCAGTAACTGCGAAGTCGTAATATGGTTCCTCGTTGAAATCAAAACTTTATTATTCCACTAGAAGAACAGAACTTCCAAATGGAATATCAAAAGTTTTATCTTTGTTTGTGTACTCGTGATTGAAAGTGGCAAATAAAAATAATAAATTCTGTACTTTATAAAGTTGTGGCTTTTAGCGAAACACTCAAATGAAAAGGAAAATTGAGTTTACTTATAACGTAAAATATTGTTAGTAACCAAGGCGACAGTCCCGCTAAAAAAGCTATTGTATTTCCTTTAATAAAATTATCATGATCCTAGTCAATTTGAAGTTTAACAAAACAGTCTACCAAAGAGCAAACCACAACCTCAAATTTTGAAGTTAAATTGTGCTTTATTTATTTCATAAGAAGTCGCAACCAGCCAAAATTTTGGGAGGTATAGGAATTATAAATGCTATATGAATTTAAATATATTTTTCATTATCGTTTATTAACTTTTTGGTAACTTACAACTATTTTTATTTCACCAATAAATATTGTCTTTATACATATTACTATAACAGTATTTTTTAGAATTACACGTTATATTCGTATCGATAACCTCTTGATTCAGATTGGGATTATTTTATACTGTAGTTTCCACTATCATATAAATTTCAATCGCTTGTATTATAACACTTTTCACAATTCAATTCAGCAAATTGTCTGTTACAAAATCAATTGTTATACCGCAGCAAATAGCCATCTTTTCATTCGTATTAAATTGAGAAGAAACCTTTTCACCTTACAACATCATTCATCTAGTCTTAATATTGAAAATTTAAAATTTAATTAAAACCTTAGTATCTTGTTCAGTTCTGAAACGCTGGTGCGGCATGATGCAGCAAGCTTTGGCCATGATAAATTGTATATGATTAATGGACACCGCTTTCAACTCATTCACCTTGTTTTCATATTCAGTGTTGATAACATAATTAAAATTGATCGGTTATATTGAGAGATTTTTTTTTCATTGAACACTGTATTAATGTCAAGTAATTAGAATTCGATACTACTCTGTCATAAAAAATTTTTCGTTTATTCTTAGATACCATTTTGCACATGTATTTTTATAAGAAATTGAGCAGTACGAGTACTCACTTTTATAATATATGGAAAGCAAGACAAGACAAGCAGAATGTACTTTTCGATTTCCCAGTCGAAATTAATTTCTCTATCTAGTTCGACTCTATATGTCCTCCCTCATCTGTGGCGTAGTGGTAAATGCTTACTCTTAAATTTAGCGTGGTCTTGGATAATCAAAGAGTCAGCTCGATTATGTATCTCATATACATTGCATAGTTACCTATTGTGATATCGGGTAATCGATGTATTTGTCTGGTATTTTTACGAGCTAAACTTCAACAGTTACAACTATAAATAACTGATTCTTGTATTTTACCTGTCTTTCTTCTACATAAATTAATTAATCCATTATTGTCACCATTGGTTTTTGCTTTCGTTGGATTGCGCTTTCGTAGCTCACTATATTGCGTTGTAAAATAAGTCCATATCGCCGATAGCTTTGTATAAAAAATTGAATATTTGCTGTCTGTCATAGTATTATTTAGTTCATAGTCTGCTATATTTATCTAATTAAAATATTATCTTGTTTCAGGTAAGTACAGAAAGAGATAACTACACCTGTCTACAAATTCTTCCAAAAATAATATGTCAACAAAGAGTTTAATAAAAAACAACTGAAGAATTAGACTGGTAAAGTATTCGAATTGAAACGCATACCTCAACTTGAAGAAAAACATGATTCGAAAAAATTTAGTCCTGAGTAATTTAAATGGCCGTAATACACTTGAGATATTGAGCATAAATATGTTGTATGTCACGTCAATAACATATTACCTGCATATTTTACGATGTCGGTCCAAAGCGAACTAAGTTTACGGCGGGTATGTCGTTTCAAAATTTACAGCGGCGACCGCTAACCGCGACGCTCACAAACTATTCCTAACCTACCTGTTTGATGACTTTTACAATGGAATTTTAATACATAAAGCCCCTAAGCGTGTTGTAAATTTTGTGAAAGTAAGCCACTTTCATTTAAGCCTTTCACAAAGATTTATAGTTGGGCCTTTTAGCTAGGATTTGGAAGACTGGAGTTATGTGATTTTTAGCCACGTTTCTTGGGTTTTGAATTCTTCATCATTTCGAGTTTTCTTGACACTCAAAGAATGGCTGCACGTCTCCAAATACAAAAGAACTTCTTGGATTAGTCGAGAGTTTTTCTCGGAGTCATTAATTCCGTGTATTTTATTTTACATTGGCATTTTTTCTCGAAAAATTTTATTTTCGTAATGTGTTTTCTGGTTGCTCCTTTCTCAATCGATAATTTTCTTAAGAGCTTTATTTGGGTCCGTGTGTCATTATCACAGCAAAAAATTGGAACGCATGGGAAAAGAAAAGAAATAGTTTCCATTGTTTGTCAAAGGAATTCGCTTTTGACAACACCAGTTCAACACCAGTTATGCGTCAACCAGGCGTCAAATGTCGCATCATTCTTTTCAGCTGTTCATATTAATCATTAAGTACATATATCTAGATAAAGTAACTTTGGATGCACCTTACACGTAAGTCACCATAGTGCTGTACTGGATACTAATGCTAATTTGTTGTAATTAATGAGGACTTGTCATTGGCTTACAGCTGTTTTCAATTGTAAATGCTGTTGGTCTTCCAAATATTATAAACAAATAAAATGTGTAAAAATGCGTCATGCAAATAAACTGCATAGAAAAAATGTTAAATAAAAAGGAAACCAAGAAGAAATGGGAGTAGAAAATATATTACAAGAAAATAGTGATTTCGGGAAAAGCTCTAGCAAACCCTCTATTTAGCTTTTCGTGTTTACATCTTGAATATTGATCCGAATTTCGCTTACGCGCAGAGGTGTTCCGCATTTATCACATCAATTTTAATTACGAAATTGAAACAGCAGTTTTTTCCATTTAAAAATCATTCAGTCTTTCAAAATTCTTTATTTCTCTCTCCAAATTGAAATAATCAGTGCTTCTCAAACAGGCACACTGAAAGTTAACGTCAAGCGCCTAAGGTACACTCCATTATGACCCTTGTCGCAAACCCGCTTCCTTTATAATGGAATATTAGATTCTGCCATAAACCCTGGCATGACGACACGACCGTTAAATTTTGACCTCTAAAATACCCCTCAGGCGTCTGATAGAGTTTGCGGCACGGGAAGAGGGGTGGCTCCAGTAAAACAGGTGGTTTTACCAAGCGCCGTGTTTGCTTCGGCAAACAGCGATGTTGGAGGGAAATTGCCGAAAGATGTTTACTTCCACACGAAAGTGTTGTCGGGGCTCGAGAGGCGTGGGTAATTGGAAAACGGGATTCAAAAACCAGTACGCGGTGATTTCGTTGGGAGTACCGCTTAGGGTCGAATGACCAGTATTGTAAACAAAAGAAGTACGCTACGTTCCACTATGTTATTTGATTGGCATCCGGATGCTGCAGTCATCTTATAAACGCATTAGATTCGAAGACTTGCATATAACGAACGAAGAGTCATGTCAAAATCATCAGTGCCGTAGAGTGTAAAAATATATAGATAAACACGTTAAATACTGCATGTCAGTAACGTCAAAAGAACTTACTCAACTTCTCTACTACGTTTGACTACAATCTCACCTGATGGAAAGTGAAGTCTCAGTAGATGCCTAATAATTCTACTCTTGAAGATCCAAGATTGTAAGATTTCGGAGAACGTGATGCTGTAAAAGAATTTCTTGCCTTGGCAGTTCGCATTTCGAATGAAGAGCCAAATCGCTGCGAAATCCACCCCGCGCACACCCCGGGTACTCCATACAAGCTCGCAAATTAATTGCCTGTTACTACTATAAGAAGGTGACATTTGTATATACGCAAATGTGTGTGTCAACTTTAGTAGGGCTGGGTGTCATGGTTATCAATCGAAATGGCGCGGGAAATGCGGCGACTTCAAAGTGCGGTGCGGGCGCGGCGGCGGAAAATGTGTGCGATTCATGACGTCACACTAGAGCGGCATCTACTTATTCTCTACTATTGTTATTGTTGCCCACGGCTTCGTTTCCTTGGAACATTTCATCAACATTCGGCTCTGCAAAAAAAATTACCTATACAGGGTGAATTTGAATTCGTGTAATTCCCATTAACGGTACTCTCGCTGTTGACGCCACTCTTGATTACGAACAACTTTCCCTAAGGAACCTTACTCGAATTCGATCAAAATATTTTCCATTACACATACAAAGTAAACCATTCAGAAACCACTTCAGTATTGGAAGTCCGACAATTTTGCGCTAATGACTCCACTCCTGATTACGAACACTTTCCACTAGGAACGATCGCCGATTTCGCCCGAAAATTGTTGGACTTCTAGAAGGGTTTACTTTACATGGGTAGTCGAATATTTTTTAATCGAATTCGGCTATGGTTGCTAGTGGAATGTTGTTAGTAATCACGAATGGAGTAACCAGTAAACGGGAATTACACGAATTTAAATTCACCCTGTATAATATTACCAAAATATAGCTATTGTAAACTATGCTCATCATTGCTAAAACTAAGCAATCGAAATAACTGAGTTAATATCATATTTGTTTACATTTTTGAGCTAGAATAATGACTATGTTCAGAAGAAAAACGCGTGTTTATACGTGATGTGGCATCGCGAATTCCCCCCATTTATATCCGAGTATAAATCCTTAAGCTCTACGGCACGGCGTACGCATATATTTTTCATAATTTATGGCATGATGTAGGTATCTCGGCGGAAAAGATCTGAATAATTTCGGGTCGAGTTTGATTCTCTGAGTTCAAGTAATTTGGTAATGTTGTGGAAACTATTCAGTTGTGCACATTTAGCGGGTAATTTAAGAGGGTGTGTTCCGTCCAGTGGCGCCCTCACAGGATAAATTAAGATTTCTTTTTAAATACAGAATAAGTAAAAAAAATCGCTGTGACCTGCACTCGAGAATCCAAAAACTAATACACAAATAGCTTAAATTACGGTTATTTTCGAGAATTCCATATTATTCATAAAACCGTTACTTCTTTTTATAAGCATGAATTTTATTCTGAAAAAAAAATCCCAAACAATGCCTTTTAGGTATTATTTATAATACCTAAATGTTAATAAAAAAATATATAATTAGGTATATTTAGCTTATAGGCTTCTCGAGTGCAGGTCAGAGCGTATATTTTTAATTATTCTGTATTTAAAATGAAATCTTAATTTTTCCAATGAAAGCGCCACTGGGTGGAATAAACGCACTTAAAGCCGCTAGAGGACGTGAAGAGGGTTTGTCCCGCGCGGTATATACGCAATTTTAAATTTTTGAAACTTTATGCACATATAACGACCGATTGGTGTAGTGGATAGTGACCATGTCGGTTGCGGGGTCGAATCCCGCGAGGAGCAAATGTTTGTATGATGAATACGAACATTAATTGTTCCGGAGTCATGGATGTTTGTATAAATTTTTATGTATGTTTATCCATAGTTTCCATAATACAAGCTTTTCTTAGTTTGGGACTAGGTGATTGGTGTAAGTGTCCGAAATATTTATTTATATAAAGCACGCACATAGATCTTTAAAGTTACTATAGAGAACATTTTAAAAAAAGAGTATTGACACTAAATTAGAACGATTTTAAGGTCCGTATTAATAAACCAATCTCAATACAAGTCATGAGGCTGTATCAGCCGAGATGCGTCTTTAGAAGTTGACGCTATCTCAAGCTCCGTGCTAATTTACAATCTTGAGGTCCACTCAGCTGAGATGATTTCTCAAGTATTCGCCTCAGCGGCGAATGAATGATAGTCTTGAGTTTCGTTTATTAATACGTGAAACTCGAAGCACCTCTCAAATAAGTACTGCTTGAGTACGCACGTGCGTTGCAGGTCTCAAGAAAGGTTTATTAATCAACACGTTTACTTGAGACCGATCACAAAACTGTTCTCAATCTTGAGAATGGTTTATTAATACGGGTCTAAGAATAGAGTAGAAATTAACTGAAATCAAACATGGTGAAATGTTCCATAGTAGCATAAAAAATGCAATATATGCTTTTAAATTCGATATTTTGAAAATATTTTCCACTAACTTATTAGATCTATGTATCCTGGTTTTACGTGTAAGCTTCAATAGAATCGGTTTATTAATTTAGGAAAATTTAAACATCAAAGTTTGTATGGAATGACGTGTGGGAAGAACCCCCTCAAAAGTCACGCATTAAACGCATGTGAGCTAAATCTACGTTATACAAATCGAGAGTTATTTTTAGAAGTGGAAGCATTCACCCATTCATATTAAATAAACAATGTCTGACATTTGGATAGGTGACCAATAGTATCATGATATATAAGTTTTTATTGTCAAAGTTAGAGGTCAACGTTCACAACTATACATTGAACTTTAACTGCCTCAGTGACTCAAAGTAAACAACATTGGGTTTACGATTCGGAGGGCGCGGGTTCGATCCCCAGCGGGGTGCATGTTTAAGTACTCGGTTTGGTTTATGGTAGGGCATTTTAAATGTCCGCCCGGCTAGCTACCACAGCAGCAATGTTAACAGCATTGTTGTGTTCCAGTTGTCAGAGACAAGATACGCTCAGTCAGTACGCTTCCACCTTCGACCTCGTCTTCACTTAACATCAGGTGTGATGAGGTCAAGTACCAACCCGTTATGAATAAACAAAAAAAAATAGAATATCTAGGAAATTTCCGAGAGAAAATGATTATAACAACCAACAGGTTGTTAGCATTTAAATGAAAACAAGCGTGATTGACTACTTAACGTGCCCTCCGAAGCACGGAAACGCATTAAAATGTCAGTAGTCGTAACCCATTCATGGACTGACGGCGCCAGATATTGCTTAACTTCACTAAACAAAAAAGAATAGCGAATGTGACTGCACAAAGAGTGCTCCTCACGCCACGAGTGCTAACCCCACTATTATCTGCAATTTTCTAAAACGGTAAAGTATTAGCATTGACTTGCTAGTCTACTTTCACATTAGTGCTCGGTCGGTTGTTCATTTGTCACGTTCACCGCTGGTTGCTTGCCTGACGCCAAATTTCACTTCCATGCTTGATACTCTCGACTTCGCTTCTATTTGTTATCGGAGACTTAGCTGTCCTCATCTTGTAGAGAATCAATTTCTCTTCACGGTTGAAGTCGTTTCATCGTCAAAGTATCATCATCATCAGCCCGTAAACATCCCACTGCAAGGATGTAGTCCTTCCCTCGTATATGAGGGAGTATGGGCCATAGTTCACCACGCTGGCCTAAGGCGGGTTGGGGACTTCACTTTGAATTTTTATTTCTCAGGCATGCAGGTTTCCTCACGATGTTTTCCTTCAGCTTTTAAGAGCAGTCGAATAAATGCACATAAGTAATTAAATTAAATTTAAAAAGTCATTGGTACATTGGCCCGCCTGGTAATCGAGCCTGGACCTCCTAAATTGGGAGACCGCGTCTTAACCGCTACCGGCGCTCAAAGTATCACCTCGACTGAAATGCAAAAGGTCTAATGTAGCTTCATCATCAGCTACTGCTGAATATAGGCCTTCTCAATAGATTTCCAGTGCAATCGGTTGGAAGGGGCCTGCATCCAGTGATGTCCCGCGACCTTTATCAGGTTGTCTGTACACCTTGTGAGGGGCCGTTCTACGCTGCGCTTACCGGCTAAATGTCGCCTACTGAAAGTAAGCGGGTCCCGAGAAAAGACTTTACGCTACCTTGGGCCCCAAATTTGTTTAAGAAGAAGAAAAGGGCTTAAAGAAGGCATTCGAGCAGGGAGTGAAACTCCCAGCATCGCCCTCTATCACCCATGGCTTGCGTGATTTTGAGCTTTCTTATTGGGTCCATAGTGAGAGGCCACGTTTCAGGACCTTAATTCATCACTGGTAACACACATTGATTAAAGACTTTCGACTTCAAGCGAGGTATTTTGAAATGGAACTATTTACCGAACGCTGCCCATTCGAGTTGAGTTCGTCGATTGGCCTCTCTCTAGAAATTGAACATATCTTGCACTTGTAACTTACTTGTATAAAAGTGTCATGGTCTGAACATCGAACATTTAATATTGAAAGCAGTATCCACGTTCGCCATTCGAAATATACAGATTTCCAAATATATTTATATTCTTTATATTTTAGAAATTTGTATTAAACGTGTACTTTTATATCCTGCTTGTAGATAAAGTAGAATATTTTGGCTCGAATAAGAGGTTACCTACTGGTTTCTGCTGTTTAGTCAACTTGCAGTTCAGACTATGTATTTCTTAGTTCACTCACAGCTTAAACTTATCACTTTACACTTAAGATGAATTGATAAAATAACATTAGTCAAAATGACTTTTAGATAAGTTGTTGTCGGGTTAGACGGTTGTTTCAGATGAATTAATAATACCAACCCTCACGTGCGACTTACAGGTTACAAATAGCATTTTTATCGTTACATTTTGTCTTGTACCGATCCGTCGGTGTTCCGCTTACGCGGGAATTAACGACATCCGAGATGCCAAGTTATTTGTCAGTAGCACTTGAAATACCGTATACGGGGTGTATCTTTATACAAGCTACATAGAAGACTAACCCCAACTTTAGGAGCCAAAGGCCAATTTTACAAAGACAAAAATTTAAAACCTAAGTTGTCGCTGTTCGTGTTTACTTAAAACGGATTGTTAAAATTGTAAGTGGACTAAAAAGCAGATAGCAATAAAATACAATGTTTTTTTACAATACATCATTTATTGATTTTCTCCACACAACGATTAGCAACTTATATTAGGTGCCTTTAAATTAGCTTAAACATTTTAACTGTGGTGGATTGATGTCCGTGATAGGTTGAAACACCTGTATTACAGGTCATGAGGCTCCCTCCCCACGGAGATACAGTTAAAATTAATTAAATTGTTTTTGGAGTTACTATACATATATATAAAATAAAATACAAATAATAACGCATCATATTTAGTCACCCAATATTTATAGACAATAAATGAGCGTGTTTGTGTGTAAGTGTGGTGATTGTTGAGTGAGTGATGTGTGTATGCCTGATTTGGTGATGTAATAATAAATAAATATCCTTAGACATACACACAGCGCCATCTAGTTCCACAGTAAGCAACTATAGGCTTGTGTTGTGGATACCAGATGGTTCATATACTATATAAATACATTTTTTTTGTAAATAAATACTTATTATAAAATGAAAACATCCATAACTCGGGTACACATGTCCGTATACATCACACAAACATATGCCTCTGGCGGGATTGGAACCCTCAACCTTTTGGTATAGTGGTCAGAGTTGCTAAAACGTAACTTTAGATAATATAATAGTATATTTACTTGGAACCAGAGTTCATCATCATCCTACCAGTTACAAGATATCCACAGTCGATCATAGGCCTCCCGCATTGATTTCCAGAGAGAAAATGACCTGCATCACTTCCCACAATCTTTATTTATATCATCTGTATACTTGTGACTGGACGGTAATCTCCACGCTAGAAATTTTATGCTACAGCGTTATCGGTTCTACGCGCTATCCACTATGTCCAATGCAAGTGGCATTCTTCGACTAATCTACTGGGTTATGTTGGTGACTTTCGTTTTTCAGGATTTCTATAGATTTAGAGAAAAACCAGAGTTATGCTGTAATAATTATGATTACTTAATTTTTCTAAGCTCTACTGGCGCTGTCGCATTCGCTATTTGCTTTTAATTACCGCAGTTAAGCCCTTGAATGGATGACTACATAGCGGCATTTAAATACGAGTGTTTCCGTACTGCGGAGGCGACGTGAAATAGTCGGTGCCAGATTTTCAATTGATGTCAGTCGTTAAGCCACTCGGGTGGCCACTAGTCTGACACAAATCTATCAATATACACTGGACCCGCGTGGTCTAATATAGCTCAAACCCTCTCCTAGTGAGAGGAGGATGTGACCCAACAACTGAGGATGTGCATGTAAGGTACTTTTACATCTGTGTTATATCAGTTGCAGGACGTGCACTGCTGAACATAGGCCATAGAATTCCAGAGTAACCGGTTGTAAGCGGCCCGCATCCAGCGATTTCACGCTACCTTGTCGTCTATCCACCTTGTGAGTGGACATCGTACGCTGCGCTTGCCGGTGCGTGGTCTCCATTCGAGATCTTTAATGTCCGGTGGGACATCACTTTTTCGAGCTATGTGCCCTGCCCACTGCCACTTCAACTTGCACTCCACTGGACTATGTCAAAGACCTTCGTTCGATTTTAACAGTAGTAACAGTTTAATGCAATTGTCATAGTTTGTAGGTTGCGATTGCAATTGCTTTTAGAACTGCAGTAAGACTGATACTATAGCACCTTAATGCTAGAGTCCCGACAAGCCGGTTTTTTATAATATAATTCATGCTTTATGTTTCAATTACACCCTGTCTACTCCCATTTAAACGTCGACACCCTTTATTTTAAAGCCATTTGCGAAGTGTCGTGTTAAAAGCGTGCGTACATTACGCTGCCTACATTATAAACAGCCTATAGAAGTGAATTCGTTGTTTCACACTCGCATATAAATCTGCCTCACTTACGCATCTATCAATTTGATTTACAATGTGCGTATATTGATTTCTTGTACCTAATACTGTGCTTTATACGAGTATGAGTAAGAATTAAAGTTCACAAAAATATGTAAATAAGTAAAAAACCTGCTGCTCAAAGTAAACAATATAGAGTTTAAGAATCGGTGATCGTGGGTTCGATCCACAGCGGTTTACAAATTTGGTACTGGGTTTGGTTGGTCGTAAGGCATTTTCAATAACCGCCTGCCTAGATACCACTATCTTATCTAAGTTTGCCGCCAAAACAGCAATGTTAATAGTATTGTTGTGTTCCGGTTGGCAAGGATAAGATAGCCAGTCCCCCGAATAAGATGGGGTTTCCGGGTCAGTACGCTTTCATCTTCGGCCTCATCTTCACTTAACATCAGGTGTGATTGAGGTCAATGCGAGTCAATACGAATATGTGTATCAGAGTTATTGGTGTTTTCATTTATAATATGTATATATTTACATAAGAATATGTATTCGTATGTAATCCATCTGGTATCCATAATATAAGGCTAGTTCCTGTGCATGTTTGTGTAATGAATATGAACATTTATTCCTGAGTCATGGATGTTTATATAAATATTTATGTTTGTTTATCCGTTATCTAGTATCTATAGTACAAGCTTTGCTTAGTTTGGGACTAGAGGATTGGTGTAAGTGTCCGAAATATTTATTTATTATTTATTAATGATATTTATTTATTATTTGTGAAACAATTAGTAAACGTAGGTATATTGTGTACATGCAGATGTTATAATAGATTTGAGTTAGATCCTCATGTTTGTTTGTAAATGCTTTAATGTACTTTATAAAATTTACAGAATTATTATGTCTACCTAGATTAAAATTAAGTACAAAATATGGATCACTTCCAGCCAACCTAGGTAAATGCCAAAGGTCAGATTGACTGGGCGTACACAAAGCAAATCAATATTCACAATATAGGGAAAATTGTGAGTATTGACTAGAACTTCACTTAACTTATACTACAATAAATACATACGAAATAAATATATACTTATGCAATATACATACATAATTATATGAAATTGGAGTTATTTTCTTCGTTAATCATATGTACCATTTGTTTTTTATTTGGAAAATGGAATATTATTTCAAGGTTTCACATGAAATATTTTTTAATTTCTGGGCTAAAAAAATCACATAATAAAAAAAAATTGAACAGAGCTCTGTTCATGTGCTCCCCATAATCATTTCTTAGATTCGCTGAAACTTTTATAAAGCGGTTACTTTTAAAAATTAACGCTGCCTATACTTAACTAAATGTTATCCGATAATACACACAAAGTTTAGCAAAGATTTGCCGTTCCCAAAAAAAAAATCAAAAATGCTTGTATGGAGAAAACAGTCTTAATGAAATTGTTCATACAAAACGCCACTTTCATAGGTAAGGACCTAATACTTACTGTCTTACCGCTGCTCTGATACAAATCAGCACTTGGCCCGCATGGTGTATTATGACCGTTCCAACTCTTAGTGATAGGACCGGTCTCAACTATTGGGTTAAGACTAACGGAGATGGAGCAGTAAGGCTGACATCCAAAAATTTGTATTACTAAATGCATACAATCTAAGACTTTCAGTTAAAAGGCAGAGCTCTGCTCGCAAGGCTGGTGCTGCAGCCGATCTCGCCCAGATAACAAAGTGCCGCAAATACGCATTTCTATCATCTAATTATGAGTTTGCGGCACTTGCCTTCGAGACTCTGGGCCCCTGGTCTTCAGACACCAAAAAATTCGTAAAGGCGGTGTCTGATAAGCTAATTGTGGCATCAGGTGATATAAGGGCGGGCTCTTTTTTCGCTCAAAGATTAAGCCTAGCAATTCAGCGGGGCAATGCAGCCAGTGTGTTGGGGACAATGCCCCAGGTGGGAGAGCTAGACGCTATACATTTTTTGTAATTATGTAAATATTATGTTATTTTTATATTTCCTTTTTGTCCAGTATTACATATTTAGGAGTTAAAAGGCAAGGTTAAATAGAGCTCTCTGGGACGTTTCTTGACAATGCCAATCTATGAAAACTAATTACCATGATTTAACCTCGATTCCATATAAAATGACAGTTCCCACATGTATAAAATATCTTTATTAGTAATTAATTATTATGTTATTTATCTCTCGTCTGTAAAATAGGGTATTAACATTCCACGTTCGCAATCAACGTGATTAACTCCGGAACCATGACATTTTCCACTCAGCGAACCCCATAATCAAATATCAGAACGCTTATTATAACCACTAGGAAACTACCTATATCTACTAATTTTACAGTTCGGGTGACATTGTGTAAATATGGAGCAATTAACGCATATCATTTATTGTTTCTGATGTAAGTAATGAATATTAAACCTTATTGTGTCTGCTGTCATGTTTCTAAGACGGCTATTATATAATTTGAAGTTTATGTTTTGCAATCTTTGTTTTACAGTAACATGCAATTTATTAATTGATATTGAAAGAGATCGTATAACGTTTAAGTTTGGTAGGTACTGGTGAGTTATAAATGTCAATTAGATTTTTGAATTCGTGGCACTTGAAAATCTCTAGGCTCATATTTTGATAAATAATATAAATTTAATTATTTTAACCATTTTTTGCTTTGCTACACCCGTTTTTTTTTATGCACAACGGGTTGGTATTTGACCTCAATCACACTTGATGTTAAGTGAAGATGAGGTCGAAGGTGGAAGCGTACTGACTTAGAAACCCCAACACATTTGGGGCACTGGCTATCTTATCTCTGACAACCGGAACACAACAATGCTATTAACATTGCTGCTCGGCGGCAGATTTAGATAAGATGGTGGTAGCTAGCCAGGCGGACATTTAAAAACCTACCCTACTAACCTTCCACCAACCAAACCGAGTACTTAAACATGTACCCCGCTGGGGGTCTTCTATTTAGTAAATACTCTGCCCAGCTATAGATATAACAGCAGTGTCACATGGACATAAGTTTAAAGAGTATAACATACCTTTTCATCACAATATATTTTTGAAAACCTAATATATAAAAAAATATATAACATCAACAACATTAGGAAAAATAGTGATGAATATGATGTCAATACAAGAAGTAAAGATAAATTTGCAGATAATGTAGACTCCGCAAAAGCAGTAATTCATTCAAATCCTCTGTTCAATAAAAGATTTTATAAAACAGAAACTTATTGAGAAAGCATATTATAAAATATCAGACTATTTGGATGATAATTTCACAATTGATAAATGAAATGCCTTTTTTTTAATTTAAAAATCTGTTTTTAAAAAGAGCAACCCCTCGAGTTTCTTGCTTGGTCTTTTCAGGTGAAAATTACCTTTTGAACAAGTAGTAGAATGTAAAATCGGACTATTTTAAGTGTACATACATAATAAAGCAACTTTGGTTTTGATTAATTTGCCTGTGGGGTGGTAGCCCTAAAATGGTTAAACCGATGTTGTCTTATCGAAAGTTCTTAGCTTTTGTATAAAAGCCTAATTCCACCTTTCACAACTTGCTTGCTCTTAGTTTAAGCAAATAAGCAGCCATTACACGATCCTGGAGAAACTTCTGGCGTATGTAAACATCGTTTCAAAATTAAAATTGTTGAGCTCTGTAAGAGTGCATTTCAAGCGTTTAACTTCATTTTACTAAAAAATCACTTTGCATTCATTTATACGGTCTTGCATTACGGTGAAATGGTTCATAATTGTTTACAGTTTGACTTATACCGTTAAAAAGTCATTGGACTCCGCTATGTATACAAAATTTTTATCCATGGAATATCTATAATTGAATCAGTTATTAGCGTATACCAAGATGGTCCGTAAATGAAATGTTAGTTGTATGATATTGTTACAACCTTTAATCGCACTCAGTACAATTTTTAAGTATTTTTGAAAACAGCACACAATCAATATATCCTGCTTCTCGCGCAGCTATAACACAATCTATAACACTATTGTTATAGATTTTGAGAAATTAGAAAATAAAAAAGATGTTACACATTAATTTTAAACTATAATTCTTTCCTTTAACAAAAATCAATGATTAAAATCAACGGAACACGCGTAGAGATAGTTATCCTTCGAGAGCACGCCAGCGAAAAAAGTGAGCGGCTCGTTCTGCATCGCCTTATATAGGGTCGATTCCAAGTGTGGCCAACATCAGGGTGGTGGTATAGGGGAGTTCTCTAACACTATATTATCATTTAAATGTGACGCAGTGTTAGGGCTGCAAATTCTTCATTCATAATGAGAACGGCTAAGGCATGGAACTCCCTTCCGGCGTCAGTCTTTCCTGAATCCTACAACCTTGGGATCTTCAAGAGCAGGGTGAATAGGCATCTACTGAGATCGCGGGCTTCATCTTCGGCCGCATCGTCACTTCCCATCAGGTGAGATTGTGGTCAAATGCGTATCCAGTTAATCATAAAAAAAAACCTGCGTACCATTAGAGTGGTGTTTCACAACATATGTTCGGAATGCAACTTTTCATTTTAACACCACCATTCCGTACCTCAGAGCATGACGTTAAATGACGTTCGATTGACGCAACTCAACCGTTGAGAACTTTAGAGTCTGACAAAATTCGTTTGTAGCTTTTCAAAATTGGAAAACACATTATCGTTTGTAAATTATACGTGTTTAACATTTTATATTTAATAATATTTTTCATCTTGCTTTAAATATATTTAAAACCGTGGTATAATTTTTAATAACTGTTTATTTACGATTTTATTTAGACATTTTTTTTTTAATTTGAGTTTGAGATCTATCATCTCAATGCGGTGATAAAAATATTTAGTCAATCGTGACAAAATGGCTGCTAACACCCGCCATATTGGTTTTATCGCGATGTACCCGGGACCAGTACGAATCTAAAATCTCGTTGTCCCTTTAAATACATTACCAGCCTTTCGGCTTCGCCGTTGCCGGCTATAAAAAACTGAAAAATTAACTTCATGAATACTCTTTTTACTCTTTTTAGACAGTATTTATTGTTATTTTTGTACCAAAATTGCTACGTCAGAACAGTAGTATAGATTTACGCTAAATAAGCTCTTAATTGACTTTATAATGGGGCTTTGATTTTCTTGGCTTTGCATGAAATTGATTTTATTAACCAGCGGCCGAGCTGTGACATTTTCTACTCTTGATTATTCTTTTGAGAGGAAAGCCTTTGGCTTAAAAATGTAATTGTATTTCGTTACATATAAATTGACTACTTGTTTTGAGAAATGTTTCCTGCAAAGTTTCAAGGGTTCGTCTTGGACATCAATTTTATTAATTGCTGGCAATTATTTGAAGTTCCCGGATATTTTTACAAGCTTTTATTTACCTTGCAATGTTCTAAAATTCAGTACTCTGTGAGCGCGTTTTGAGTGAATAATATGCAATCATGTGATGGAAAGTTCAGCGGAAACATTGTTAAAGTACTTAGGTACTTTAAGTATATGTCGTAGATAGTGATAAATTAGCTATAGAATTCATACTTAAACAGTGAGATGACTGTCATAATACGCGATTTGCTATGGGAAGTAAACCCGCTGGCTCTGGCATCGGCGGAAATGGCGCGGTGACGACCTCCTCAGATTATAAATTTCATCCTTCCCTTTTATGCTTTTCGTGCCAAAAAAACAAACGCACATTATTATTCGTCAATTACAACTTCGTGTTGTGGAACAGTGAACTGAATCAATGAATATATTGACGTTACATCGACGCGTTAAATTGATTTTTCTTTCAAAAATACAAACGCAATCCTCCGCCCTTGCCATCTCTCTACGTCCCCCCTAGGAAAGCGTGCCCAACTGGTTGGGAAGTCCTATTCTACTGGTAGTCACCAGTAAAAATAAGGCTTACTAAATAAATGAATTATTTCTTCTATACACAAGTAGCAATTTGTAAAGAATTGTTATTACTGCTTTATCTAACTAGTTTTACAAGGTCCTAGTATTTGCCCACTACTTCACCCGCGTGGTATGCCTTTATATTAGTAATAGCAGTTGCCCACGACTTCGTTCTCGTGGAACATTTCATAAAAATCGAATCAGGAAAAATTTTTGCCTAAATGGTAGCCCTGGTCTTAATCTATCTACCAACCAAATTTCATGTAAATCCGTTCAGCCGTTTTCAGGTGTGAAGAGGTAATAAAATCACATATACATATACACACAAAATTTCGCTTTTATAACATCAGTAGGGATTGGGATAGTTGGGATTTGTTTATACAGCGTGAACTACTTTATTAGGTTAAAAAGCATCCCAAGTTCCATTCCAGGGCATATTTTATTTATATTTCAATTTTAACCCAAAGTAAGGTTGCATTTTCTATATCTAGTGCATCATCAGATCTCAACTAAATAGAACCACTCTGGCGGTAAACCCTATCAACCAATCATTAAAGTTATTTAACATTTGATGAAAATTGGGTGAAATAAAAAACATATAGACCAACATAGACCCTTCTCCATTTATGGAGCGGAATTTGTTGCGCTAAAAGCACAAGGATTGCAGGAGCAATAAAAACAATATTATGCCGTTCCTATTTTGAAATACAAATAAGCAGAATAAACTACGCGTCGGCAGTTGGCTAGCAATTATTCTCCGTCGGCTGTGAACATGCCGTTATTTTTCGACGGCGCTTGTAATTTGGCTGGCTGATGTTTGCACTCACCGTCAATATTGCGAACGAGTCATAATTTATTGGACCGCATCTCCATTTATTGATAAACGGCTACGCGCGAGCAATAACGATTTAAAACCGACGACGCCTTTGTTGCGACCGATTTATTGTGTGGCCGACATGTTCGGATTTTGTTCGCATTCACAACTCAAAGCTAGTATACCGTTTGTCGTCTCATGGCTTTCATAACAAACTTTCAAGTCAAAATATTAATTTACCATCATTATTGTACCTGTGTATCCTAAGGAAATAAATGAATATGAGCAAAAAATATAACCCTGGGTAAAATGCGTAAAATGCGTTTAAATTTAAACAGATATTTTCCAAGGACTTTTAAGGGGCCTTTATTGGGTTTTGATTTCTAAATTGCGATTAACTTATCATGATAGAGGCAACTATTCTGTGAAAATTTTAACTGATTATCTGCTGTAGACTACTGTGACGGACAGATAGATAGCAGACACTGGCTTTGTAATAGGATCCCGTTATCACATTGTCGTAAAAAAATCAAAAAAGTTTTATTTAATTAATTATACAAGTACACACACAATTACTGCTTATTTACAAGGCCGACTCCCCAGTGAATAACGTGGAAGAAACTCAGGGGTTGCTCTTTTTAAATAAGTATTTCACTATTTATGATTCGATAAAGAAAAAAAAATGAAAGCAATCTACTGAATGTTGCCAAAGGGATCATATCCAATCATCCTTATCTAGATAAGTAGAAATTTTATAATAGCCTTTTGTATATAGTTTCCGTATAATGGCGGTTTTAAATCTATCATTTGCTAACTGGCCAAGATAAACTAAAGTAAAGCACTATTATCCTCAGAAATACAAGAGCTATGTGTTAAATACCAACGAAATACCATCCATAACTAAAATAAACGATCACATTCTAGTTTCGCATCCTCGCATCAAGTAGTTTCGATAGGCTGTATCACCGCAAACCAAGCTTATAGAGGCCTGCCTAATGCATACCCCGTCTAGGCCTGCGGTTAGGGCTACGAACAGTGATGCCGGCCTATCCGATTGGGCCATTTACTCCCGTGTTGTACGAAATTGCCTGTGATGTCATCTAGCTGACGACTATTTTGAGCTTAAGGGCGTATACATACTTGATGGTTCATAGTTTCATATAAATATACCGGTATATTTCACGAAAAAAAATGGTCCTTTTGTAATATAAACCCTTCCAGTTTGTCGCTTGTTCGCATCACAATAATGCCGTATAAAAAAGCAGTGGCTTAAGATGAAAAATTTAACTATATTTTAAGTGTACCTCTAAAATAAAATTTAAAAGTCATCGTATAACGTCGTATGAACGTTTTATTTCGTATAATGTTTTTATACAAGAGAACCATTTACTTTTTGGATTTTAAAATTATTTACTTAACATATAATCTTCCTTATGAAATTAAAATAAATTTGTGCTGGGAGCACCTTTTTTTTAATCTTACTTTATTTTCTGATTTTTATCTTTTTGTATATGTCAATCTCATTGTACCTAACCTAAATAGCGAAAGAGAGAATTATTGATGAAAAGCGTTCATATGACCACACAAGGACAAAGTTGCGTCAGAAGTAGGAACAACTAGTATGGTTTGAATAATGCCTAAATCGAGTTCCGTATAATGTGGTTTCCGCCACAGAAAACAGGAGCATCCTATTCTTTTACATGGGTCTCGCAATGTCTTGGTAGCTAAAGTTATTTTTTAGTCTCTCGGCCTCATCTTCCCTTAACCTCATCTGTTAATTTCAATTGCCAACCTTGTCCATAAATTACTACATTTATTCTTTTCTTTACGTCTGAGGAAATAAGTTAGAAATAGTCCATTATTGAACGTTATTATTTTTATGACAGTGTGTAAGCGGCCTTACATTAGTGAGATCCTAAAATAGGTAGTTTCGATAAAGTTGAATTGGAGTCTCCGGTTTTAGAATGGTAGCAGTTTTGATTGAGTTTCCAGTCAATGATTATTATAGGGAGTTAGTTTTAATTGCGATGTATTAGCAGTTTAATGAGCGACAATAAAATGTTGCTAGTTCTGATAAATGGAATTAAATTAGTAATTTTATTGTAGCCTAGCTACCACCATCTTATCTAAATCTGCCGCCAAGCAGCAATGTTAATAGCATTGTCGTGTTCCGGTTGTCAGAGATAAGATAGCCAGTCCCCCAAATGTGTTGGGGTTTCCGGGCCAGTACGCTTCCATCTTCGACCTCATCTTCACTTAACATCAGGTGTGATTGAGGTCAAGTACCAACCCGTTATGCATAAAAAAAAAAAAAAAAAAAAAAAAAGCCATTAATTAATAGCAAATGAAACCTACCAATTGCGGATCTGAACTCTGACGGATATTATGTACTATCAGTATCTTTTTAGATGCTTGTACCGCCTCCCTGGCTCAAGGTAAACAACATAAGGTTTACTCCAGCGGGGTACTTGTTTAAGTACTCGGTTTGGCTGGTGGTAGGGCATTTTAATTGTCCGCCTAGCCAGCTACCACAATCTGATCAAATCTGCCGCCAAACAGCAATGGTAATAGCATTGTTGTGTTCCGGTTGTAGAGATAAGATAGCCAGTTCCCCAATACATTCCCACCTTCAGCCTCATCTTCGCTTAACATCAGTCAGATTGAGGTCAGGTGGTAGCCAGTTGTGCATATAAAAGAAAGATATAAATGGACAAGACGCCCGCTCAGAATCTGACCCGCGATTGAGAAGTCGACTTTTTAAACAACTATGGAAGGATTCGTCCACAGCTACTTTCAAAATCGAGCCAGATGGGAGGTTTATATTCAGCAGTAGAAGATCTGTAGCTAATATGATGATAAAACCGCCTGTACAGGCCCGCTTTTGAAAGGAGCTGTGGGCGAATGTTACTATAGGTGTGTCAAGAAGTGGACAAAGCGACCACGAGATTTAATACCAGCGAGCCACTTGTTTCTTCAACTCTACACATTGTCATAAAAGGCTATTTTTGTTTGACGATTACGTGAATCGTCCGCGTAAACTCATAGACATCATTGGAACATGTTACTAACCTGTCAGCTATATCTTGGCGGGCCATTTTTCGTGCCTGTATCCTGTTGTTGTGATATTTGACAATAAATATTTCATTAATTTATCTGATCAAGTCCAAAACAAAGTGGACAAAAAGTCAGTTTAAAAGTCTTTTTCATCCCCCCACCTAGGAAGTGGTATTTTTGCTATTCGATATCTGAGCACAAAAGCCATTTTTATCCGCTTGAGGTTAAAGTAAATTTGAATTTAGAACATCGCTTGCACTATGTATGTGATTCCAAAACATCATTAAACCTATTTACTTCCATCTCCATGGTGCCGTATTTATCATACAACATTTTAAAATTTGATAAAAACTCAGACTCTGAACCTCCTTGGTGTACTTTTGTTTTTAATTTGCTTTACGCGCGCCATTTTCTTTTGATATCGTAGGTATTATTATAAATAAGAAACTTGAAAACAATTAGTCATTTCCTCGCTGAGGGGGTATGAAAGTCACGTGTTGCACTCGAGTGCAAAGATTTTTCACCTTGTGCTCTTTTGATTCCCTCGCTTCCTCGGTCATCAAAGTTGAGCACGCGGTTAAAAAGCAACTTTGCACTCTTGTATAACAAATAACTATTAAAGCTCTTCGCCGTTCCTGGAATATTCGATTAAATACAATTTTTTTTAGATTGAAAAAACTATTTCTCGAATAAAATTATCCGTACATAGACAACACACGTAGCGCGGGGCGCAGTGTAAATAACGCTCTAATGGAAATTCTTCGCTAGGACAACCATGTGGCTGACATTTGTCGGAATTCGAAATTGTGTTAACTTTTTTGTTATGTTAATATTAACTCACAATGCAGTAATCTTTAGAAATAGAAATATTTTTGCTAAGTTAAAATATACACTCTAATTCGATGATATCTGACAGTAATTTTCAAACATTCAATATAGATAATCAATATGAACTAATTAACTTCCGATATAACCTCTGGCTGTTATTTCTACTTAGGTACCTATATTACAAAAAAAAAATAATTGTAAAACATTATTATTCAAACTCTTGTTTTTTCAGCAACGTTTTGATGAAAATTTAACCCTACTAACAGTTAGCGCGTATAAATAGCGTAGATAGAAGAAGAATAGATTCGCTTATTGTGCTATTGTAATGTTTGCATGATTTAAGTAAAAACTTTAGATGACATTACTTATATAAAAGAAGTCATCAATGAAGACTAACGAGTCGCGATTCCATTGATCCTATAAATTCTAAAGATCTGTCAGTGAGCGGGGTTTTACTATAAACATATAAGGTTTGAAATACCGAATCGTTTTATTGCGTTACATTAACTTTAAATTTTTACAGCGGTTTGAGGCCATAGAACTTAGTTCTCAAATTTAATTTCCCCTTCGTACCTCAGACCGTTCCTAAGAAAAAGAGCTTTGATAAACAAACATACAGACAGACGGACAACATAGTGAGGAAGGTTTCCTTTTTATACCTTAAAAAAATACCTCAATAACTTTAAATGTCACTCGAAAGTAGTTTGTTCATGGTAACCCTGGCGTACGTTTATCATTGTACGAATATCTGCAGCCACCCGTACAGGGCTGGCCTGGTCACGTGACGCGCCCGCGCAATACGGGTCCCAATTGGAATTTGGAAATTGAGAATTGGAATTTCAATAGATTTGCGGTTTCAACGACATACGTCTTGAACCTTAGTGTGAATGCGGCAGGTGCTCTGAAATTTGACTGAGCGTCCTTTGATAGTTGAATTATATATTACGGTATACTAAACTACTTGCAATTCCTGGCTTGTTATTGACCATGAGTACCATTGGACGAAGATCTGGGGACCGACTGTAATTTCTTACAGTACCTATATGATTTTTTTACGATTAACTTGATACGCATTTGAACACAATCTTACCTGATGGAAATTGATGATGTGGTCGAATATGAAGCAGGCTTCTCAGTAGATGCATATTCACCCTGCTCTTGATGAATTCTACAAGATTTAGGAAAGACATGCCGGAAGAGAGTTCAATGTCTTGGCTGCTCGCATTATGAATGAACGCACTGTGTATATAATGAAACACTATGATAATTATCCAAATACATAAATCGGTTTAACCGACTTTCATCAATCATCTAAGAACCAATTCCCTGTTGAGTCTTTTATATGTATAAAAAAAACACACACACAATGCCGTCAAATACGTCACATCCATCGTTTTACGTCGGGGGTCAAAAGCCAGTACCATCAGAATATTATAGCAAGATATGTTCTTAGATCTTTTTAAATTAATGTAATAATGAATGTGAATTGTGACCACAATACCACAACGTGTAATATTATTATTCCTTTAACCGATTTCCACAAGAACATTCAAAGAAACTGTAATTTCCCCACATTTAACAGCATAAAGTCCGTCTAATGTAGACTTAATTTGTTATTTGATTGTAACGGAAGAGAGACGGATGGTGGTGGCTTAGTTTGCGGCTTAGGAGGTTTCGTCTGGAGGCCTCTTTCGGACGCAATTTATTGAGGCAATATCTGCCAAAGTCGCGACTGTTTCAATTAACTTAACTTAGTCTATGGTAGATATAGCAATATGTTTACTACCCCAAAGTGGTCTAAAATATGTCAATATATTTATGTACAAGTGGATTTGTTGTCATCGACATATCAAGCTGTAGCACACGAAAGTCAAAAAATAACCCAGCGTAGTAAGTTGAAGTGGCAGATAGCTCGAAGAATTGATCGCCGGTGGGGTATTAAGGTTCTGAATGGAGACCACGCATCAGCAAGCACAGCGTGAGATGACCTGATGAAGTCCGTAATTACATGATAATTATCATCATCCTGCTTCTGCAGTGACTTCTGGAGATCTTCAGTGCATTGGTCGTCTGCCAAATGGTACTGAATTTGGTGGTGGAACGTAATGAATCAGACACAATAGAAGTTTTATTGTTATTACGTCTATAGGCGTCATCATTATTATAATTGATATGTGTGTGTTAACCATTTTCCATCATGATATAAAGTATTGATTATATTTTTAAAGTCCGACGTAAAACAATGAATGTTGACGGCGTTGGATGTCTCAGTAATGCTTGGTGGCATTTGAATGTGGTTTTTTTATATTAGAGACTAAACGAGTGCACAGGTTATGTTTCAAAGATTTTCAGCGGTTAACACTGTCTTTTAATGTATTTCGATCGTAATTCCAGGCGGGTGACGCTGCGGACTGAACTGGTTTCCAATACATTAAAGTACCTACTTAAAGTTGAAGGTTGAAGACAGTTTCTTTTACCTCCAATTCGCCGGGGGTGACTGAACTGTATTGAAATTGCCATAAAACTGATTCTACAAAAACACTACTTATTCATACAGTTTTATTTGAATTCACAATGTAACTTTATTTATGAATGCTTACTACAAGTTTATGAAATCTTTCGATAGCGCAGCTGACGAATAGTATTAAAAGAGTCGACAACATTTTGTATTCTGTGTGTTCATAAATTTTTGAGATCACGTCAAAAGCAACGTCTCATCTGAATTACATATTTATTAGGAGTGTCCGTGATACTGCCAACTTTTTGGGGTTCCTTTCTTAACATAAAATTCACGAAATACGCAGAGCTTGTGGTAGCAATGACAATTTTTATTGGAGCTCAAATTACTGTACTGTCGGTGTAAAAGAATAAAGTTTTCAATACCTATCATATTTCTTACGATGTTCTACTATATAAAAGATGGTATGCAGGTTTGATACTTACCATACAACTGACCTTACACCTTTAAGACTTAAAAGAACTTCTTATTATAGTTGAAAACCCCAAATGTGTTGGGGTTTCCGGGTCAGTACGCTTCCACCTTCGACCTCATCTTCACTTAACATCAGGTGTGATTGAGGTCAAGTACGAACCCGACGTGCTTAAAAAAAAATTATTTTGATTTGCTTGAACATTTTGAAAATATTTAAAATATAAAAAACTTTAAATGTAAAATATTTTTAACAATATAATCAGTATTTTATTTAGGTTTATATCGCTATAAGTAATTTCCAAAATAAATTCATTTTTAATTTGTAATATGAAAGATAATAGGATTGGATCCAAGCACTAAACGGGCAATCTGGATGACGTTTTCGTCCTTTAGTTTAGCTTTAGTTTTAATTTTTTCGAAAGGTGTCGTTATCACCAATGTGTTTTATTTTGTACAGCTGTTTTTTGTCGTAAATAAAATAAAAGTAAAATAAGAAAGAACCTGACTTTAAATGATTAACTTTATATTATAATGATTAACTTTAAATTTATATCATAAATCACCTAAATAGATACATACGTAAAAAGCACTTTGACGCCGTCTAAGCAATCTACATTATAAATTGTTGGTAATTAAATAACGAAGTAAGAAATTAATAAAAAAAGAACCTTTGAAAGTCGGTACAAAGATAATCGTAAAGTTCAAAAAGCAATTTAAAAGGAGGAAGTATAAAACCATAGAGTTTAGTAGCGAAAACAAATAGAAATTAAACGTCTCACGAATCAGAAGAGTCTGGGTAATAGCAAACAAAAACAATTTGTGATTCAAGTTTGCACGAAGGAGGAAAATTTTTAACAGGACTTAGTGTTGGGAGTTTTGATCTAAAGTTTTTATGAAATGCCACAATTTTGTCTCTTACTGAAAAATATAGTAACGTTGATCATAAATAACCGAAATATGTTAAAGACGAATATCTCTTACTTCGTACACCAACTTTTATCAAATTAGTTTACATTACAACAAACAAAATCAAAGATTTTTTAACAGAGTAGCCCAGGAAGGAGTGTTCTACGGGTACATGTATATGACTATGTACGTATGTAGATTTCTATGTTACCCTCCTATAGCCTAAACGGCTTGACCGATCTTCATAGGATACATTTTATGGTATGAAATCCTACATGGCGCTAGTAAAATTCAAAATATACTGTATCAAATCAAATCAGAAAAATATTTGTCGTAGGATAAAAAGAATCACTTGAAAACGCCACATTTTTTATCATAATATTAAAATTATTGACATTATTGCTCATTCACAAATCTGATTCCCCAGAGAAGAATGAGCAAGAAACTCAAGGGTTGCTCTTTTAAATAAGTTTGGGTTACAATTATATTATATTGCATAATTAGATTGAATATCGCCGAGCGGTCTATGTTCATGCTTGCTTATTATCCAGATAGTCAGAAATTTTATAATAGCCTTTGGTAAATAATGTCTATTTTTAGGTTTTTAATTTTGAACATAAATTTAATTTTGAATGTCCGCTGAAACCTTATTATAAAAACGTTTACATTGTCTCTTAAATGACTTAGTGACTGTGTAAACGGCTGACATAAAGAACAAGTTTATTTTTATATCCGTTATTAACATTACGTATATCTTAAACGATTCTAGATTTTTTCTCACATACATTAAGTTTTCGTAAACATATTGTGATGCTAATGTTAATATATTAATTTCTTTAAATTTATTCCTGAGAGACACTCTGGGGCCCAGTTTGTAAATAGCGCGAACCGCTCGTTTCTGCAGAACAAAGATACAATTTATGTCCGCGGCATTTCCCCACAACAGAATGCCGTAGGTCATGATGCTATGGAAATAACTGAAATAAACCAGACTCGCGGTTTCCACATCGGTTAAATAACGTATGTTTTTAATCGCAAATACTGAAGAACTAAGGTGCTTCGCTTACTTATCGATATGTGGACGCCACTGCAGTCTTTTATCCAATGTAATACCTAGGAATAAAGTAGTGTCCACAAGCTCCAACTCTTCGTTTTTTACTAACACAATAGTGACTACCTGTTTGACTTGGTAGTGAAAACTTTATACATTTGGTTTTTTTTCTCATTAAGTTGACATTCATTCTGCCTGGTTTTTCGGTTATTAAATATTTAAATTGTTATTTAATTTATTTGAAAATAAATTATTACAATATACCAATTTATTGTCATTTCTTTATTGCTATTATTAGCTCTGGCTATTATTAGCATTACATTTTCTTCAGGGATCTTATCGATGACATGGGACTAGGAAATGTATATCCCAATGTCATCATCTTATTTATTTTCAACAAAAATGTAAATGCAATTTATATCCTAGTCCGCCATCGCCAACCAATCTTCAAACTTCTGGGCGTTTCCATTCGTATGGCACTAATCAATTTGATTCTTCGTTCAAAATGCGAACAGCCAAAATCCTGGGATTTACATAAGCAGTTTGAATGTGCATCTACTGAGATCCCGTATCCCATTGTCGACTTCATCTACAGGTAAGATTATGGTCAACGTAAAACCAATGAATCACAAGAAAAAATATTTGATGTTGTTATATTTAATAGTTATATAAAAAAGGACTTGGGTGCAACAATGTGTGTGTAGAGTATAATTAAAAAATCAAACACCTATTTCTATGTCAAAGCAAGCACAGGTAGTTTCAAGGGTACGTTGAAAACAAAAGCTACCTCCCCAACCATTGACTCTGCTCCATACACTCGACGAATACACTCCAAACTTCTTCGTTTCCAGTTTTGCCCTCGAAAAGTTTTTCAATTAGGGCCCGGCGATCGTGCTAGGGTCGACGTAAATTCTATGAAAAAATATTGCAATCCCAAACGACCCTGAAATGAGATCCGGTAATAGAAATCTATATAAAAATATAAATACAATAGTTAATATTTTAGTCTAACTTTAAGATTTTACTGTTTAAACCGCCTCCGTGGCTCAATGTAAACAACATTGGGTTTACGATTCGGAGATCGCGGGTACCCCAGCGGGGTACATAATTTAGTACTCGGTTTGGTTGTTGGTAAGGCATTTTAAATGTCCGCCTGGCTAGCTACCACCGTCTTATCTAAATCTGCCGCCAAACAGCAATGTTGTGTGCCGGTTGTCAGAGATAAGACAGCCAGTTCCCGAAATAAGATGGGATTTCCGGGTCAGTACGCTACCACCTTCAGCCTCACCTTCACTTAACATCAGGTGTGATTGAGGTCAAGTGCTAATTCGTTGAGCATGAAAAAAACGGAATCCTTTCTTAGTATCCCGAGCATCAGTCTATTTGTTGTCTGTTCTATCAAGACCCTTTTGTTTCCGAAGGGATACTATCTAAATATTAAGTTTTTCGATGATGTGGTCGAACATGAGCCACTTGATCTCAGTAAAGCGTATTCCCCCTGCTCTTGAAGATACCGAGAATATAGGGTTTCGTAAAAACAAACGCCCAAAGGGAATTTCATTCCTTGATCATTTCCAAAATGAAGAGACCCCTTACTGCCAATGTTTAATATGTTAAGTACAGATGGGAACTCACCTAGTGTCTACTAGTCCGAAGTTGGAATGACGATGGCGCATAAAAAATTGTATACTTCCAATACATACTCACCGAAATGCTTCCTATAAAATGCTGATAGACAGGCGACCTTACGGTGTTCGAGCCTCTGCAATTTGGCAATCATCGAGTCGTGACTAAAACAAGAATTTGGCGCGTCGTTACTCAGAGTCGAAAATGGTACTTGGCTAAACCATCACAGAGATGACAGCACCGAGCTTGGTAAAGTATAGTCAATACTTAGTATATTTCTTTATTCTTCTTCGTCTCAAAAAAATTACATTGTTTTTTAACTCAATAATAAATTAGGTTATTCACAAAGAAGACGCATGTAGTCAAAGACTAACGGCGGTATGAGTAATCTACGGACACAGACCTATTATTTTTTTATTTTTTTTCTTAGCCTATCGTGTCCCACTGCTGGGCAAAGGCCTCCCCCAGACCTATATAAAAAGATAATCGAAGGACGCTAGACGTAACGCTTTTATAAAGTGAAGCCACTTTTTAAACGTGTGTGAGGTTAACCTAAATCATTCAAAGTTTATAAGAATAAGAATCGTTTATTTGACCCATTTAGCGACACACATATTATTATTACCTACATGAAATGTGAAAATATACACAGTAAAATTAAGAATAATAAGAATAAGAATAATTTTATTGGATACAGAAATAAATATACACAGTACAAAATTGCGATGATAGCTACTGTAGTTGGAAACTGTAGTGTAGCTATAAACGCCCATCTCCAAATCGACAGCGTACCAACAAATGTGTTGTTAAACTTAGCATTATAAAATAAATATTGTAACACAACAAGTAGAGAGTATAACTTAAGTAAAAATTGTGTGTGTGTGTGTGTGTGTGTGAATATATGTGCGTAAACACGTGCAAAAATCGACACAGTTATGGCGTCACTGTCTTTTTGAGTTTATACCCCTAAGCTAAACCCCTGTGGCTATGACAGATGAAAGGACAGACAGAATACAAATACCGACGAGATTCCAGAACGGTTCCTTTTTGCCAACTTTTGTACGGAACAGTGAAAAGACAATAAAATTATTCGGCAGTGGTCCAATATTCTTGATAAAAATAGTAGCGAAAGATATTCTACTTTCAATATAGGTACTACGTTTTTAATTTATTATAATTACGTCAGCTAGTAATAAGCTGTGCTGTGCTGGCAATGTTTGATGCCAGTGATAGAATTACGAGTGATCCATTATCCCTGGCAACTTTAATTACAATCGCATAAATATCCGTATGTAATTAACATTGGCCGGTAAATTCCGTGACGCCTCTGTAAATGACGTCATTAAAAACGCTGTCAGCCGATAATTCAGGCTCAATATTCGCCAGGACCATTTTTATGTCTGTTCGAATTCAATTTTACTTAGCGTCTTTTTGGCAATAAAATTTGGGCACCTCTCCAATTTGGTTAAGCACTCAGATGGATGAAAATTTTTAACTGGATACGTAAAGGTACAGTAGTTTTGATGTTTCACTTTCATATCATTCATTAATTTCATCGAAGTCCCCACTGTTGAGGCACGGCTTGGGGGCTATGGCCTCCTCTCACTAGGATAGGATATGTCATAATCCACTACGCGAGTCCTAATTTAGTGATTTTAAACAACCCCTATATAGGCCAATGACTTGGCTCTACGACTGCCTCCAATTGAAAACAACCGGGACAACTTAACTTGCCCTCCTGCTTGATAAGCGTAATAATCCACATGAAAAAACCCACCAGCAGTCATCCTTCAAGAACTAATGAAGCCAGCCGTTGCTTAACTTCGATAAATGAAAACGAATGCTGTGCTTCATTCATGTGATATGCAAGTGGCATTATTCAAATAAGTTGAATTATGCATGTTCAATTTACAACGTTATCTGATTCATGCGGAATTGGTTGATTTGATTACTCTGAAAGCAACTACAGCTATGCATAATTGGGGTCAAAGGTGCATATCAGTCCCAGCTTAAATGGTCCAGTTTTTAAAGAATGTTTTTGATTTCTAAGGGGAAAATATTTTTAAACCTTGTGCAATCAAAGCTATTAAACAAATAATTCTATTGGAGTTCGATTAAAAGCGCTTGAGCGGGGATTAGATGTGCACTTACGCCCATAAGCGGTCCGATGCTCATATCAGAGGAAACACTGAAGCATGTACTATGGAGGAATATTGGTTATTCTTTCCATGTCGGCATTTAGGTTAGATAAACGAGTCTGTTATGGCGAATAAAACAGCTCATGAAGTTGTGGGAGTCCTATTGATTAAATCAGCTAAACATCGCCAAACAACATAATAAATACTTTATATACTCATAAAGCAAAAACATCTTTAAAGAAAATTTATTTTAACACAGATTCAAATTAATTGTCTAGAAAATTTATCTAGTCTTTTTTCGGAACTTTGGCATATGCTCTACAGAAAACGTTTTCTTTTCTTTTTTAATGCACAACGGGTTAGCACTTGACCTCAATCACACCTGATGTTAAGTAAAAGTGAGGCCGAAGGTGGAAGCGTACTGACCCGGAAAACCAAATATTTGGGGAACTGGCTATCTTATCTCTGGCAACCGGAACACAACAAATGGCGGCAGATTTAGATAAGATGGTGGTAACTAGCCAGGCGGACATTTAAAATGCCCTACCACCAACCATACCAATCAAATAAGGAGCACTTCTTTGCCGAAAACACAATAGAAAACACAACCGAAAAGTTTGTCTATGAAGGAGCTGTCTTCTGCTGAAAATTTTACAGTACTCTCTCTATATGAAATGAAATGAAATGAAATGAAATGAAATGAAATGAAATGAAATGAAATGAAATGAAATGAAATGAAATGAAATGAAAATGAAATGAAATGAAAATCATTTATTCATGTAGGCAATACAATATGCACTTATGAACGTCATTTGTTTTTTAAACTACCACTAGCTCGGAACGCGACCACTACTGAGAAGAGCTAGCGAGAAACTCAGAGGGTTTGTCTCTTTTCAATAAATCATGTACAATCAAGAAAGGTTACAACAATTTTATATATCGAGTAGAGGAGCCGTTTAATCCCATGGATTACTTTCATTAATATAGTCTGAAATTTTGTAATATCCCTTTTTACATAATTACATAATAGAAACTTTTTACATAATAGAAATAGAAAACTTAGTTTGTCTAATAAGGTGCTCTCTTTCGCCGGAAATTTAACACTACTTTCTCTACAGAAATCAAAACCTAAAAGTTTGTCTAATAAAAATATTTTCACGAAAATTTAATTCAATCCTCTTCTTTTTTTATATATAAGAGGGCGGCAAACGAGCATGCGGGTCACCCGCAACACCAAAAGGGTTACAGATGCGTTGCCGGCCTTTGAGGAAGGTGTAGGTCTTCTAATGAGAGGAGGCTATGACTCAGCAGTGGAGACGTTGTTACGTTTTTTGTTAGCACTACTTGCGCCATTCTATAAAAAAATAGGCTTCTATTGAATATCAAACATATTTTTTATTGATTTTCTCTGCATTTTATCG
The DNA here is from genome assembly GCA_949316235.1 of Oegoconia quadripuncta. NCBI lineage: Eukaryota > Metazoa > Arthropoda > Insecta > Lepidoptera > Autostichidae > Oegoconia > Oegoconia quadripuncta. The sequence goes on along the minus strand of OX438748.1, from coordinate 16,459,032 downwards.
CTTCCATCGATTTAACAAAAGAGATAAAGTAAATAATAAATGGGCTCTGAAAGCTAATTCCGTATCCCAATCCCGGTGTATTGTCTCTGTCTACTTCGTTATTAATGAGTGGGATGAACGCAGTGTGTACATTACTATAGATAATACAGAGCTTATTGTTGCGATTTCGTAGACACGGAAGAGTCTTGGTGTAATCAATTTGGATAGTAATCCTTTTGAGGCCTTAGGATTGATTAGGTTCTTTTCAAAACAACTTCTAAATAGGAAATTCATTGAATTAAAGAATGAAAGATGATGTGTTTATTTGGCCCATTTTTTCTTATAAAAATGTGGGATAATAGCAAGTAGAATCTAGGGACGCGATAGTGTTATTTTTTGGACACTCTGGTGTCCAAAGAATCTGGGATAATACTCTGGTGTCCAAAGAATAACATGGCGTTATACTCTCCAGTCTCCTACGCCATGCCGTAATTATCTAATAAGTGATATAAGAGCATTTGAATCGATTAACGAGAATTTGTTATAGAGGACGCAAATTATGTTAAAACATGCCAGTACGGATAAAGACTACACAAACTGATTTGGACTCGTTACACAACTACTTCCTACTACATCAGAGATAAGTGGCAATGACAGTTTATGTCTCATATATTTATAACGAACTCAAAAGCATTTTACATACCGACGAAGAATTCTGAATTCTCAATCGAAAAAAAAATCCAACCGTAAACGCTTCCCCAGTTTTATCTCCATCCAAAACAAAAACACTTTTCAAGTAAACAAATACTCGTAATTATATAAACGGCGGTACCCGCGCTCGTCGGGAAAATGTTTTCGGGAGGCCCATTATCCCTGCGCTGACGCAGGCTTGAATAAGCTGCCGTCCAGTCAACAGGCGTACAGAAACCTGGGGCGCGTAAAATGTTGCATGACTCTTGTATATGAGATTAAAAAAGACTACTTATTTTGATGCTAGATTTTTTTAAATGTGTGGCAATATATGAAATTGTTAACATGCTTTGTTCGGAAATCACTTCACACAGTAAAATAGATTATATTCGGAGAGTCAGTTCTCTTTTAAGCAGATCTTAAACTACGCAGCTACATATTATCGCAGTTGTGTTACCTACTCTTATTGTTGGGCTAGTATGGTCCTTCATTCTGATATAAATTAATGTAAATTATCAAAATAACTCTTAATGGTTCTTCCATTTGTAATACGGAGGTAATATTCGTACGCATAAATACTTGAGGTTCAACAAACATCGGCGTTAAATTGATAGGTTGCATGTGGTGCTGAAAAGTTTTGAATTGAGGTCCAAAAGTAAATAACTTTTTAATTAAAAGATTGTTTTTTATGAGGGAGTAGTTCATCGTTCGGGTACAATCTCAAAGAATGCGTTAAATTACAATCTCACCTGTCGAGATGTTTTTAAGTAGTCAAAGATAAAGTACACGAGATTTCTATATTACACTTGGAAATCCCAAGTTTGCAGGAATAAAACGTAACGATATTACAATGTGGGTTCTCTTGTTCATTTATATTATTATGCTCTAATCTTCAGCACCTCTCCCTGTGATTAACTTTGTAACTGGTAGTCAACGTAAAAACACCCGTGAGATGTTGTAAAATTGTGAGTCAAATTCTCGTGCGCGCCAAAATACGAATGCAACATTTTAGTCGTCCTCCTCGAGTCCCAAATACAATAAATTCTAAATTAACCCGTAAATTTTATCTTGTTTGAAGTCAAAAAAGGTGGAAGCGAATTAATTTCGCTCCGACCACACATTGTGGAGGTGTCCCGTGGTAATTGGCTAATTCTTTACTGCTTTTTTTTTCGGGCAAAAGGAGCCATATTGATTTAGCTTTGTTATTTTATTAATGGTTTCGGTATACACCATATTAGTTCTCGGTTTGATTAGTGGTAGAGCATTTTTAAATGTCCGTTAAATAAGTTAGGGATTCTGAGTGTGCACGTTTCCATCCCTTGCCTCATTTTTACTTAACATCAGGTATAATTCAGGTCAAGCGTTAAATCATTTTATGCATAAAAATACAGACCCGTATGCTGTTTTGCTTACAATGGTATCTTGAAAGAATATTATTTCTATTTTTTGTTTGTGGGACTCCTGAATCAAAGAATTAATCTGATTTTGTGTATAATGCGATATTGTTTTCTAAACGCCGAGCTACGTCGCTACGTAGTGCATTGCTACGCGTATCGTAGCAATTATTTTACTAAAATACTGTTTAGTCATTAGCGGATTGGTAAATTAAAGTGACAGTGTGCAGATCATGTAGCTTGAAGAACTGATAATAAAGTTCTAATAAAATAATAAATAAATATTTATTTGGACATACACACAACGCCATCTAGTTCCACATTAAGCAACTATAGGCTTGTGTTGTGGATACCAGATGGTTGATATACTACACAAATACATTTTTTTTTGTAAATAAATACATAATTACAGCAGTCCCCCCATCCATTCTTCTCGGTCGCTCGGACGCAACTGACAGGTTGCGGGAACTAGCTATTGATGTTCGTACTGCGCGTAGTTAGTGATGTAGGTAAAAAAAACTAAATTTCACCGAATTAAGGCACACGCTTCGGACAAAATTAAAATGTGTTATTGTATTAAAGCCCAAGGATTCACAATAAATTTAATTACTTATATGGCTTTACTATATATCCCTTGTTCTGTGAATATTCGAATTATAATTAGCAAGTGATTATTTTAAAAGTTATATGAAGCAAACGAGTCAATTCTGGAAACCGGACACGCCATTTTAAGCAAAATTGTGCTGTTTTCAAATTTTGGGATTTTTTTTTAGCTTTATGTAAAAGCTGACAGTTTTCTAAATATGCTCTCCATCAGGCCAAGAGTCCTATAAATACGTGTGATTTTTTTCAAGCACGTAATTACACGTTAAATGTACTTTTTTCGCTCCAGTAGATCAATCGGCTCTTCCCGTAGAAATGCCCATATATAAATGAAAAACGTCCATAACTCGGGAACACATGTCTGTACTCATCATACAAACATATGCCCCTAGCAGGATTTGAACCCGCAACCTTTTGGTATAGCAGCCAGAGTTTCTAACCACTACACCAAACTGGTTGTCCAAGTAATAATGCACAGCCGTCTAATGTACCCAAAAAGAGGACGGACGACCTAATGAAGGTCGCGAGAAGTCACGAGAGGTCGCCGCTTCCCACCGATCGCTCTGGAAATCTACGGGGGAGCTTCTGTATGTTCAGCATTTGAGTCCTGTAGCTGATATGATGATGCTGTGTGCATGCGATTTAAGTGCTCTTTTTTACCGCGGTATTACTACGGTGCTACAAAATGAGGTTTTTAATATATGTAGCGTTATAGTGGCATGTCCTAAGGTACCAACGTGCAATTGTGACGTCAGCTATACTACTAATTTGAACTTTTTGTTTGTTTGCAAACGTTTTTTTATACAAAAGAAAATACACGCGTTATACTATCCCATAAAAGGACCATTTAACCATAGGGCTAGAGAAAAGTAGATAGGGCGTACAAATCACAACAAAATTAAAACTGAAATACACTTTGCATTTTCAATTCTGAATATCCGGTAGTGAATTGTAAGATAAACAAACCAACTACCAAAAGCCATAGGTCGATATAGATAGGATCGAAGAACTCCTTACAATCTAAATTTATCTGTATTTATTATAATGGTAAAAGATAAATGGAAAAATGATAAAAAAAAATATGAAATTTACGTTCTTTTTAAAATTGAGAAAATAAGCGAATATGCAGCATTGGCATTGGGTAGTCCGATACAAAATTTATATTTTTTTCCTCAGTTTCAAAAGGAGATAAGTCTTAAAATTTTTAATTAACTTTGATTGTTGTCGTACACGAAATACGGTTTAATTTAGCTTGAATGGAAAATCGGTCTACCTACGATTATGACCCATCCCTCTCACAGTGAAAGGAAGCTGTGTCCTTAAACGAATCAAAAGCCTACAAATACCACTACGTGACTCTAAATAGCTAACACTATGAATGGTGACCATTTCCCATCAGGTAGGCTGTCGGCCTCTTTACCCCCTTATCATAAAAACTAAGATAAGGCTTTAAGACGGCGCCGGAAGTCTGAATAGCCGTTTCGATGTTATCGCAAGGTAGTAAATTTCAAAGTAGCCATTGACTTTCGTTATAAACTAAAATCGTTACAAGTATTTGTATTTATTTATCTAAGAAGTACTCACAAAAGGTCAGGTGGCGGCCGACCACTAACCGACGAGCGTGTATGAAGCATTTGACGAGAGTGGAAGAAGCAAAAGTAGTATGTGAGTATGTTTGGTGTAGTGGTTATTAGCAACTCTGACCACTATACCAAAAGGTTGCAGGTTCGAATCCGGCTAGGGGCATATTGTTTGTGTGATGAATATGGACATTTGTACCCGGGTTATGGATGTTTTTCATCTATAATAAGTATTTATTTAAAAAAAATGTATTTACGTAGTATATCGACCATCTGGTATCCACAACACAAGCCTATAGTTGCTTACTGTGGACCTAGATGGCGCTGTGTGTATGTCTAATGATATTTTTTTTAATAATAAGCATCCTCTTGTGGGCCGACCCCACCTAGAGTGGGAAAAGGGCAGGAAAATGATGATGACGACGATGGTAATAGAGACACTATTACTATCGTTTGCCAACTAGCATAGTATCGACCAAACGATGGCAATAATAAGTCTAATACCGTAAGACAACTAAAATAATTTCGTTTGAAGTTTCTGAATTTGTTTCTTTTTTTTTTTAATAAATAAATATTTCGGACACTTACACCAATCATCTAGTCCCAAACTAAGCAAAGCTTTTACGGGGGATACTAGATAACGGATAAACATACATAAATATTTATATAAACATCCATGACTTGGGAATAAAAGTTTGCCAAATTTGTTTATTTGAATTATTTTAGGAATAATGTCATTCTACTATCAATTAAAGTCCAAGCTCTGGATCCAGACCATGAGCGTCAGCGTCAGCATCTAAATGTATTCGCTCACTGGGTTATGTGTAGATGGTGATAGATCTATCCTCTTCTGTTCGCTATTTTTGATAGCATATTTGTCTCTGTCCACATATTTCTACACGTTTAATATTGACATTCATCTGTACAAATAATAAAATAGTGAAACGTTTGTTTGTTTGAACGCGCATCAAGGAAAAGCTCTGTCAATATATTTCTGCAAGTTTACTATTAGATACATGAATCTATACGAAACTGTAAACCGTTTATTCGTTTGAATACGTAGTATCGAAACACTACTAAATGGATTGTGACGGAGTTTTTACAGATATGCAAAACATACATAACGTCACGTCCTTTATCCCAAATGGGGTGGTCAGAGACAATTATTATTATTATTAAATTCTTTATTGCACACAAAAATAAAATACAAAGAATATTTAACATAAATGTTAAAGTGATTTAACATAAAACACAATTGTTTGGGAGATATAAATAACTAAATGGGAATTAAAATTTAGTCAAAATTTGGAATAAAAACACATTTTTAAATAATCTTAATTATTTTTTAACTTTAAGGTCTTACAAATTTACCGTAAACATTACCTACTGTGTGGACTACTGCCGTAAAGAATAAAAAAAGATTTTTTAAGGAAGCTAGTGTTATAATACAGGTTGAATTTGAATTCGTGTAACTCCCTTTAACTGGTGACGCTGCTCATGATTACGAACAACTTTTCTTAAGGAACCATAGTCGACTTCGATCAAAAAATTTTCGTTTACCCATACAAAATAAACCATTCTGAAACCTTTTTTTTTTTAAGATTGACTGGATTCGCGTTTGACCACAATCTCACCTGATGGAAAGTGATGAGGTGGTCGGAGATATATATATATAGATATATATATACCTTATATATATATACTATATACCTTTGTATATAGAAGTCCAATAATTTTCGAATGAATTGGGCTATGGTTCCTAGTGGAAAATCGTTCACAATCTCGAGTGAAGCCACCAGTTAACAGGATTTAAACGGATTAATTTTCACCCTGTTTAATCTTTTCCATTTAATCGTTGTATATTATAAAATGTCATCTGTCGCATGAAAAATAGTGTATATATCTTCCAGCAAACAAGTACGGTCGTAACCCGAGATGGAAAGAGCCGTTCCAATTTGCATAGCGGTTTCATATCTCACTGTCCCACAGCGCAAGCACGTCCGAGCCTGCCTTTAGATTGGTTTGGGACATGCTTTTTTTGATTGATTTTTTTATTTGATCCGTAGGATTTTCCTTTTGCTATCTGAATTTGAAATATATAACATTTAGAAGAGAGGATGTGTCGAGCGTTTATTACCTTTTATATGAATCCCTGTTTTAATACCACTGTATCTATCTTTCACCCGTTTTGTTGATTTTACACACATACATACATAGATACATACATACATACATACATACATAATGTCACGCCTGTTTCCCGTAAGGGTGGGCAGAGACCACAGACCTCTACTTGCTACGATCCTGACACACCTCTTTTGCTTCATTCACTCTCATAAATTTGTTCATACATGCTCGTCGCTTTAGGGTACTCTTGACTTGGCCTTTCTTTAAAACGTCCCCGATTTGATCATGGTACGTTCGCCGTGGTCTTTCCCTACCAACATTACCATCCACATTCGCTTCGTATATCTCTTTCGTAAGTCTTCTTTCATTCATCCTCTCCACATTTCCAAACCATCTCAGCATACCTTTTTCAATCTTTGTTACTACGTCGTCATACTCACTGCTTAACTCCCTAACTACACTATACCTGATTTTATCTTTCAAAGTCACCCCATTCATACTTCTCAATGATCTCATTTCCACTGCATTAATTCTACTTTCATTCTTCTTTTGCCAGCATTCACTCCCGTAAAGGAACCAGCACTCCACTATGAACAGACGAGCTTTTTTGGACACATTCTGGCACCTCATAAAGGCAAGAAGTGCTCCATTCACCTGATTTCCGGCATTCACTCATCTTTATATGTCCTTCTCTTACTTTCCATCCCTTGAAAACAGTGAACCCAAATACACTAACTCAAGCACTTGCTCCAGTTTTTCTCCGTCTATCAAAATGAACATAGGCTTCCCCCATAGATTCCGACGCTGTACTTAATTCCCCAACGAAGTGCCCTGCTCACTGTCACTTCAATTTACTAATACGTGGGGCTATATCATTCTTAATTCCTTCAAGTAGTGAAATCCCATACATCGCCCTCTCCATACCTCATTGCGTGACCTCTAAATTTCCTATCAGGCATCAGTGGTATCATACATTGATTAAAGACGCGTTCTCGTTTATTTAAATACATTAAATTTATACAATATCATGCCTTAAAGTTTATATTGTCACAGTGAAAATTTTCAGGAGATCATGCGCCAAGCTGCTACTATCAATCTTGTCTCTCAAGTCAGCGTTTATGCCAAGCCTTGCCAATATTTCGCACCATTAAGCTTATCTGTTAGCCAGGGTCGCATTAAGAAAGTTTTTGAAGCATATAATAAATTAGTCTTTAAAATTAACTGTAGCAGGAGAAGCGAGTAGAAGTAATTGCAAAGAATTTAAGATACAATCACTGAATATTAAGTCACCAGGAGTAATTTAAAATTATTCTATTTAAATAATTTTTGCTAGATTTTGGAAAATAACCAGGAAGTCCATTCTTCTTAAATATAAAAAAACCGCAGTCATTTCCTACCACGCATACATTATCGAGATACCCACATCCGAACAAGAAGTGAACACACACACTGACGCACGTTGTTTTTCGTGAGGGTTCATAAAATATATGAAAGGCTAAAAAGGAGCAACAAAAGACGTAAAAAAATAAAAGAAATACAAGCACGGCAATAGACTAGAACACCGTTTATCTATGACTAAGATGCTGGAAAACCTTTTCGAGCTCAGTACCGGGCACGCAAAGACTAGCAGCGTTTCCTCATTGTACAGCAATGCTAATAATACGCTGCCCGAGGTAGCTGTCAACTCTTCACCAAAGATCTGAAACAAGTGAGACGATAGGGACTGAATTAAAAGGGTAAACGCTAGTGAACACTGTCATATAAACAGTTTTCATACCACATGTAAAAAGTTAAGCGACATTTTTATAATGGTTGTTAGTCTAGTTTGCTTGAGTAAAATAAGTTTAGGTACATTCTTAAGTTATTGGTGGGTTTATTTCGTCACTTTTATCGTTTTCATACAAAAATAAAAATGTCGAACAATTTATAACGACAATATTTTTTTTACATTTTTTTTTATGCTCGACGGGTTGGTACTTGACTTCAATCACACCTGATGTTAAGTGAAGATGAGGTCAAAGGTGGAAGCGTACTGACCCGGACAACACAACACATCACTATATTTACGCAAATTGGACGCTACCATTTAAAATTTTTTCGTGACAGCTCCTAAAAGGAAGGTCATAGAAAGAAAGAATAAATCATTTAAATCTCATGATACAAACAATCAGATACAAGTATTACACAGTCGACACACACACATTACCAGAGTAGCCCAGGAAGGAGTGTTTTTCGGATATGTAGTGTAGTGTAGTATGTAGATTTCTATGTTACCTCATGTAGCCTTAACGGCTTGACCGATTTTGAACTGCAAGGTGTCATTAGATTAGGCTTGATTAGCATTGTCATAGGATACATTTTATGGTAAAAAATCCAACATGGCGCCCGCATAATACCAAATATGCTGACGGGTTTTTAGTTTTTAAATACTTAAATAGTTATTATCACTAAAATACAGAATGTCGCTTAATTTTTTGTATCTGGTTACTATGGACTAACCTTGAGGTCAACTAAGTGACAAAATATGTATTTTTCATGTCCATCTAATTTCTCATCAGTAACGACAAAAACAAATTCATGCAATCGACTTCGATAATATCTTAGTCACATAACACATGAAAACCGGGCGCAAAATTGCTAAATATTCCCCGGGGCGCTATTACCCCCACATACGGCTCCCTGCAAGATTCTCAGCAGATTTAAATCTTTCAGCTGACCTGAGATATTGCAGTTTCCATGTAAAATACGGGCTTTTCCTAGGATGTCCATCTGTGTCGAAATGTGTGTTGCCCGGGGAAATTTTAAGATAGCAACGTTAAATTCGGTTCTTTTAGGCGTAGTTTAAGATTGTATAGTGTTGAAAAGCTTGCTCGAATAAGATCGTATAACAGCAGACACACAACAATCAATAATCCTCTGGGTTTTTTGCGCTGCCTCTTTTGATGATGATTCCACATTCCGAAGCGGTAGTAGATTTAAATTGACATTCAACAAATGATATCATGTTATGTAGAAATAAAAGAAAAAAAACATCTAAGTACAAATAAATTTTATTTTCACCCAAAATTTTTCTTTACAAATCTCATTTCAGTGCTTAGATTTAATATGGCTCTTTCATAGCTCGTTACAAACGGCATCATATAAGTTAGGTATAGGTACTCATTGATAAGTAGTGTCATACAGTATGGGATTGAGAGCCTGGAGCTCTGTAGCACAGGTTTCGAACCTTTTGAGACTCCAGTCTCTCACAAAAAAATTTGTTTGTATTTACCAACCATTATTGTATCAATATACCTATTTGACGATCGATTGGTGTAGTGGATAGTGACCCTATCAGCGAAACCAACGGTTGCGGGTTCAAATCCCGCGAGGGGTAAATGTTTGTGTGATGAATACGAACATTTATTCCCGAGTTTTGGATGTTTTTATAAATATTTATGTATGTTTATCCGTTATCTAGTATCCATAGCACAAGCTTTGCTTAGTTTGGGACTAGATGATTGGTGTAAGTATCCGAAATATTTATTATTTATTTATTATTATTATTTATTATTTGTATGTGGTGAGCTAATAAATGTTAATTATTATTATTGATTATTTTAAAGATTCACATAGCTGTAAGTTATAATACGACTTCTACTACATTTAAATATAAACTCAAGATACCTCAAAATTGCAAAGGTTTGAAAAATTACTGTACATACATCCACTATGACATTTTGAAGGAGTCACGAAACGTACTGGTACTTTTCAGATTAGCCATTAAATGTTTGAAAAAACATAATTTTTGTACGGTTACAAAGATAAAATTATATTATTATAATGTAGACTGAACGCGGCTCGCAGATACTTAAAAGATTTAGGCAATCCTTTAAATTAACTAAAGGAAAATTGTTATTCAATTCAAGTAAAGGAAAATATAACAAATCCTAACCAAGATATTTCAAACAGTATCATGAAAATTAAGCCTGCTACCTTAGTTGTATTGTCGACTGTACCAGCTTATTGAGATAAGATTAACCGTCTTCTTGGCTGTCTGTTAATATATCACGAGTGATTCAGGAGCTTAATTCAAATTCCAAATGAGCCAGACCTTTGCATACGAGTATAAACGACGATTGCCTCCTCATATTATTTCGTTCATTACGTTCTGCGGGACGCTAGTCCTGAGAATTATTTTTTTTATATCTACCTAGGTAACTTTGTTTTCGATGTATATTCATTTTATGAAGGTAAGAAATTACGTACTTGCCATGTTGATGTGAATTTACTGCTTTCTCTAGTTTGGGTTATTCGGCTTCAAATTCCAGTAAATATGTATTTATTTTATTATTCGTTTATTATACAATACTACAAGTAGGTTACCAGATGTAGTTGACGGCCGATTGGTGTAGTGGGTAGTGACCCTGTCTTCGAAACCAATAGTTGCAGGTTCTAATATATGTATATGTTTGTCATGAATATGAACATTTATTCCCGACTCATGGGTGTTTGTATAAATATTTATGTACGTTTATCCGTTATCTAGTATCCATAGCACAGGCGTTGCTTAGTTTGGGACTAGATAATTGGTGTATTTTTTATTCGTGTAACATTTATTTTATAATTGATTAAATTTTAAAAAAGTAAGATTATATTACAATAACTAACATGCCATTATAATAAATAATAATTACTCTCTATGAAACGTTTTTATTAATTAGAAAGAAAGAAAGAAAGAAGAAAGAAAAATTTATTTAAACCCATCTCATGACACAAACATTCAGGTACAAATATTACACAGTCGAGACACATGCAAAAAATAACATTGTGTTTGCCATCTAATTGTCGGTGTCGCAAGGTGGAGTCAAAAAGGTCTCCAACTCAGCATGGGTTGTAACTGTTCACTACAACGCTGGTTTTCAGTGGAGCCTCCAAATGACGCACGGGCACTGGTCAACAAATGTACATACAAATAACAATTACAATTAATAGGAGTAATCAGCATTTCATTAGAATATTAGTGATGTTTGCAACTTGGAAATAGTCCTTAATTGTTTGACTTGTAGGGCTAAAATCTGATTTCAAAATGTGTCCTTTTTACTTTTAAACGTTTTGTATATTTAAGTCCTAAATGAGACCTGCCAACATCGATTGCTGTTATCAGTGTACTGTTTGTTCGAATTTAATAATTTAAAACTACTCGTATAACCATGTTTAGTTTCCATCGAATAGTATTGCCCTGTTACGCTATTTGCAATATCATTAACGATGTCATAGATAACTGGAATTTCTAAATAGATACTTACATTGCGCGTTCAGTAACATTGTGTTTCCCCTATTATCATTTGTTAAAACGCTCTTAAAACTGTCACCAAGTCCAACATTTCGTGCACTAAAATTTTAACGACTCCAGGCTTCATTGTTTAGTGAAATAAAAAGTCTTGCATTACCCTCTTGTGGTCATAATAGCGGGCAGTATCCGCCCAGAGGATTTCAGCTACATTTTATGAGATAAAGTAGGGAATTGGGATGGAACGAGATGAAAATTTCGCTGTACAATCTTTTCAAGGCTTCTAGTTTGCAGATGGAGGATTTTATGGCAACAAGGACCTACTCTAACCAGATACTTGAAGGGTTGTGCCCAGCTAGGTGTACGTAAATTTGAAACTAAATGCAAAGAGAATTTATTTTACGTTTTTAATAGAAGTAAAAGTCCAAAAAAAACCTGCAATCCCAGTAGATCCATTAGTCAAATTCTGCCAGATTTAGTGCGATTTTTTAGATAAATACCATTACTACACTACTAAAAATAATCTAAGTAATGATATTATGTTAAAATAAATATATTTGTCTATCGATCTATGTAACTATGTGTATGTAAGTATATGAATTTGATACCTACAAGTCGTTTGTATCTGCATCACTATTTAATACCGCACTACCTGCCTATTTTAAATATACTGTCCTTATACCCAAATGTTACCTGGAAGAGGTCGCTGAAGGTAGCTAAATTTGTACGTTCTACTCTTACCACTTTCAGTAACTGCATTTTCTTTTCTGTTGTGCAATAAAGTGTATTTGTATTAGTACAAATATATTCATTTCCTAGACAGGACAAAAGAAGTACCTAGTAGTATAAGAAGTGGCGTGCCTAAGATTTCTAAATAGGACAAGCCGACAATGTTCTTATGGTTTTTACACAGCTAGTGAAATGAGATAGATAACCAAGCACGACGTTTCAGTGAGACAAGTGCCAATGTTATATCTACGATTTCCTGTATTGTTTAAATAGTTAATAGTCCAGGTTACAAACCGGGTTTTTGGGCTTATATGAAGGTACCGCCACTGGGATATCTATTGTATACACCCTTCGATCACCTGTATACAAGTGAAATGCCCATTGTAATCTAGTTCATATGATCTATAATATACAACAACGGTTCAGACTACGTGGTGTAATATTTATAATAATGTGTAAGATAATAATGGGATTTTTATTATAATATCTGCGTGCTTTCTGTGACTTTTAAGATCCAATTTTCCGAAATCAATAAACCGATTCTAATGAAACATTGGTGTCGATTCGGATGTGCACCAACTAAACTAAAACCAGTTTTGGAGTGGTGCCGTCGCATCGTACTGTTCCAGGGAGAAGGACTAGTTTAAAACTGGTTTTAGTTTAGTTTAGTTGGTGTACATCCGAATCGACACCATTGTACGCATAAAGCACGTACATAGATCTAATAAAAATTAGAACGTTTTCGAAAAAGAGTATTGAAACTTAATTAGAGCGATTTTAAGTTTTCCATAGAAATATAAGAAATGTAATTTATTCTTTCATATTCGATATTTTGGAAATATTTATTATATGTATATTTTTAAATCTCTGTATCTTGCTTTACATATAAAGTTTCATTAGCATCCGTTAATTCATTTCGGAAAATTTTCAACATAAAATTTTGTATGGAATGCCGTGTGTGATAAACGCTCCGAATACAAAAGCATCTATCTGATTGTACCTACGCCCAAAACCTGCTATATCCTTTACAATTTTCCTCTCCCATAACAATTTTCTTTGCGAGCAATAAAAGGAACAAAAAATAATAAGAACAATAAAAAACAAACAATTGAACATCACAAAGTAACAAAACGCAAAGCCTTCCATTATCCTATGAATATAATCTCGCGATGCAGATTGAAATCGTCCTTCTGCCCTTCTGTGCCTGTGGGAAATAACCTGTATAGTTCCTTGTTTAATTTAGTACGGAGGGAGCGGGACAGAGGCATTAGTGGCCCGCATGTAGTTCTGAATAGCCGTTTGATGATAACGTTAAACCTTTTGTTAGGAAGATAATTTAAATGTTATTAATATGCCAGTACGTTACAGTTATGTTACGATTTGAAACTAACATAACGATGAAGTCTAAGATTTACATAACGAACGTCACGAGTTCAAGTAGGCATTTTGCTTGGTGATAATAAATTTCAACCTGCACTAGTACCATGACAGACGCGATAAACGTTTCTCTCGCGCTAGATAATATTTGTCCTGCTCATTCACATGGACGAAATATACAACTATCCCACTCTCACTCCTACGTCGCGCACGACATACGATGTCATGCTACGGAGGCTGGTACCACCATCTTGTATTCGTGTATGACGTCCACATTTTGGCATTTGTAATATTAGTCAGATATACAGGTTATATTTCTCTGCAGCTGACTGTACTTAAGTAATAACAGAGCACTCTTCACAAGAAAAGGGACAATTAAGGTGATTCAAATTATCTGTAATAAATAATAGAAAGAGACAGCCCAAACGCTTTATTCCAATGGAAACTCCAGACTTGTGAAATATCGGGTTCATTCAGATGGTTCTTTAGTCTTTGATCATATATTACAGAACAACCATTTGCTGATTGTTATGCAGTCATGTGTAAGTAAATACCTATTGCGTTCAATGCACACATTAACATTCATTGTGGATTAACTAACACATATTGCTATAATAATGGGATTAAAGCTGAATAGATTATAAACGAAGAGCTTCACGCACGCCTCGCTAATTCCTAGATTCACAGCCCGCCGCAATCATGGAACAAACTGTACAGATATAAATTGTAAAATATCAACCACAATAAAGCTTCTTTGCAGATGTGAAATGATCTTTTCATCGAATACAAATTTTATGCGACTTGAAATCGTCGGAAGTTTTAACGCTACTTCACAAACGCTGGATGAAAAACATGGCTATGAAATTAATAGAATTAAATAAAATTAGTTGGCCCGATGTTTTGCCGGCTTTGAATAAATAAATTACCATGAATTTAAAAGGTAGAAAACACGATGATCATACATTTACTAACGATACACACATGCTAAGATGCTAAGTAGGTAATGAGAGGGCTTTTTGGCGGGAACTCGGCGAGTGAAGTAGCATTTTTCTTTATAAGTCTTAAAATTTGTGCATTCTAACTTTTGAAGCTTAATAATGGCAGAATATTGTGCAGCAAACGTTAGTGTTGGTGTACAGGTGAAGGGAAGTGTAAATTAAAGTGCGTAACGGAGCTTTCGGGTTCCCACAAGAAGCCGCCAAAATCTTTTGTAAAGCATTCTGCCACTTTACTGAAGAATGACTTGACCGTGACTAGACTCTGTATACGACGAATTACTTGTTTTGATTGAGACTGACCTATAAACTGAAGAAATAAGATAAATAAAAATTTTCACTCGAAACTGGCAGTAATGTCCCTCGACAATGAGGTTGACTGGTTGCCATCCTCAAAAATAAGAAGAAGAAGAAGAAGGTAATGAGAGAATCAAATATTTTCACGGAAAGACCGTAAAGGTAAGCAGTTATTCATTTCAGATTAACTCTTTCATAATTACACTGGGACTAAGATGTCTAAATATTTTTAATTGTATACCTTCTGAGCATCGCTATTCATTTTGAAAGAATCGGTTACTCGTATTATGGGAGGTGAGTAAGTGACTTAGCAGTTATTATATCTATTTTATATCTTATATCTATATTATATCTAAAAAAAACTTTTGAAATGCCTCAGCAACTTACAAATTTGGATACCTACAATTTTATTATGCATTTTCAGTTAAATATTTGAATTGCCAGCCTTGGTTTTCCATGTGGTTTTCACAAGGTTTGTATTGCAGTAGGACACAAATCCGCAATGGATACCCCTTGGAGGATAATCATAAGGCTGTTAATGTGTGTGCATATGTACAGTCAGGTTCAAAATTGCAGCCAAAGTACAAGTTCGAAAGATAATTTTTTTTCGAAATCGTGGTCCAACCATGTCTGAAATTTTTAATTTGACTGTAAGTTACAAATTTCGCAATATTATTTCCCCCTTGGTATTGTAAATGTTCATAGACGGTGGTGATCTTTTGCCATTGGCTCGTCAGTTCCTTTATCCGTTATCTAATAAAAATATCTGTGGAATTCGGGGAATTTAATGTAACTTTTTTGTTATTTTGTTTCAGGTAAGCATTCCAGATATCTCCATCTTTGACAAATGGAAAACAATTTAAGGTATCAACTAGTATAAAATAGAAGAAAAAGAAATTGATAAATATATTATATCAACATAAAATACAAAAACTACCAGAAAAAAATTATTCCATTAAGCACTTGAATTTACGTTACCATAAAACGCGGAACCTTTTTTGTCCCGTCCTCATTTTCACATTTTTGTTTGCAAACAGTCACACATAGACAAGTCTCGTATAGGAATTACATTTAAAATTCGAACACACGCGGCACGTTCGTTTCGTTGCTACAGAATTTCAATTCGGAATGTTTCGCCTTTGGTCGGCTTTTGCCACGTAGGTACTGGCAGGAGTTAGGAGGAATTTTAAATTAGAATTCCTTTTTCGAAAATTTAAAAGGCGCTGTTTGGTTTCTAAAGTTATTTTAATGTGAAGGTGTAAAACATTTTATAAAACGTGACTTTCAAATATAATAATGTCTACGCTTTTTCAAATTATTATCTAACTTGCTTCGTATGTATGTAACTATGTCCGTTGATAATTTGTAGGTCAAATTAGAACCATTTCGTGCTTACATAAGGAACTGAAATTTTGCCGACTCGTTCAGTTCTGATGACAATACATTTAAATGATAGACATAAACGGACACGAAATTTTAAATACACGGTTAGTTTTGATAGGTAATTAAGGATAGAATTTATTGAAGTATCAATAATAATGAAACTGATGTGTAAATGGTTGGTTGTAAAAAGTTTTTTTTTGCTTTCAATTTAGATTTTTTTTGGCGTTTCGCCACGAATCGAATCAGAAATGAAGAAATCCGCAGAAGAACGAACTTACGTTACGTTAAATACGGGATTAGTAAGTTGAAGTGGCACTGGGTGAGCCGAAGGACGAAGGTCGAAGGACAGATGGCATTGGGGCATTAAGGTCCAAGAGTAAAGGCCACGCACGCGAAGCGTAGGTCATCACCCACAAGATGGCGGAAAATCGCTGGATGCAGACAGCTTCCAATCGGTAGCCCTGGGAACCTATAGGGGAGGCTTATGCTCCGCAGTGACGTCCTGTGGCGGAAATGATGATCATTTAAGAGAAATTAACCATAACCACAATATGTATGTACAGAGTGGATTTGAATTCGTGTAATTCCCATTAAGTGGTGACGCCACTCTTGATTTCGAACGACTTTCCCCAAAGAACCATAGTCAAATTCGATCAAAATATTTCGACTACCCGTAGAAAGTAATTATTGTACATCTGGAGCATTGCTTTACATGGAAGTGAAACGTGGACTATGACACAACGTGTTAGAGAAGATTAGAAGTATTTGAAATGCTGTGTTGGCGAAGAATGGACAGAATAAGCTGGATGGAAAGAAAGAGCTATGGCGAGGTGCTGCAGATGGTTAATAAGAAGAGAGTGTTTTTGAAGATCATTGAAAACAAAACAGAAGGGGAAAGATGTTGAGTGAACTGATACGACGACAACTTTATCAAGAACATCATTGAAGGAAAAGTGGAGGGGAAGAGGAAGAGATGAAGGCCTAAAAGAACATACATGGTACAAGTAAAAGAAAAATGCCGTGTCGTATAAGGAAGTCAAAGAAAAGGCGGAATGTAAAGAAGTGTGGAAAGGACTCCACCGCCATGAGCGCAGCTCTTAGTAAACCATTTTGAAACCAATATGGAAATCTAACAGATTTTGGCTGAATTCGGCTATGGTTCCTAGTGGAAAGTTGTTCGTAATGAGGAGTGCAGTCACCAGTAAACAAGAATTACACGAATTAAATTTCATCCTGTATATGCCATTTTTGTTATATCAGCCTGCAGTATCATGGCAAAATGACCTCAATGCCTAATTGTTCATCCTATCAGCCTCATATATTTGTAAGCTGATTACCGCTAAGAATGATATTATTTATAAATAAATATCATTGAACATACACACATCGCCATTTAGTTCTACACAAGGAACTAGGCTTGTTTCATGGATACCAGTTGGTTGATATATTACACAAATACATATATAAATGAAAAAATCCATATCTCAGGTACACATGTCCTTAGCTTTTGATATAGCAGTCAGCCTTTCTAACCACTACACCAAAGAGGTCGTTTTAATTCTATAAATGTTTTATTACATTTTATAAACCCGGTGAGTATTGTTTTATTTAGCAAACAGACTGCGATTCAGATTTTCAATTTGACTAGCAATTTGAATATTTCACCGCATTTCGGCAGCACGCGGCCGTATTTACGACATTGGTTCCGCAGAAATCGATTCCGGAGCTAGATTTATTTTATATATCTAATCTGGATAGGTTTATTTTTATTCATACTTGCATTGATTCATTTATCATCATCAGCCCGTAAACATTCCACTGCAGGGATATAGGCCTTCCCTCGTATATGAGGGTGTATGGGCCATAGTCCACCACGCTGGCCCAATGCGGGTTGGGGACTTCACATGCCTTTGAATTTTTATTTCTCAGGCATGCAGGTTTTTTCACGATGTTTTCCTTCACCGTTCAGGAGCTGTCGGATAAATGCACACTAGTAATTAAATAAAATTTAAAAAGTCATTGGTTCATTACCCCTTGATTATTTACAAATTGTTATGGCCAATTGTGGTTGCTGAAGGAGTATCCACATTGATGGTTGTACGAACTCGTGTCATCAAGACGGTCAATATTATAAATAAATAATAATCAAATATTCTTGGACATACACACAATTATTTGAAAATTATGAAAATCCCCAACAACACTGTACAATAACATAAATGATTATATCGTCCAGGTAGATTAGACAAAAAAAAGATAGTGTTAAAATCGAAATATTTTCGAAACAGCTTAACTAATTTGCATCAAACATGACTAATAGTGCCCTCGTTAAGGCTATCTTTGTAAAAATCTGCACTCAAATCGGACCACGCATTACTAAGATAAGTCCGGACAAAGATTGGACACACACACACACACAACGCCGTCAAACACATAACACCGGTCGTTTTTCGTCGGGGGTAAAGAAATGGCGGCTGATGGCGGCCATCTTGTTTTTTCTGAAACATTATATACCTTATCCTGTAGCACTTCAATAAATGTGACAAAACTGACAGCTTATTCATTAAAATCCATCAGGCTTCAGGATACGCCAAAAACCAATATAGTAGAATCCTCCTTAACTAGGTTAGTCCATTCGCAGCTCTCTGAAATAATGCGGATGGTATAACTTAAAAAGAACTGGAAGCCGATTGCGCTAATTTTGAACGGTATTACCAAAGCTAAACCATAACTAAAACGTTACATTAAGCACATTTCGTATCGCGCTAAACATTTGAGCGGGAATTAAGTTGTTTTTTTTAAATACTCGTGGTTACCTCTAAACATTTGGGTTTGGATTTACTTTAGTAACGTCAACGATATAATCGTTCACAAAAAATAGCGCGATACTATTTCACGTCAGCTAAACTAAAGCTAAACCAAAACCAAAAACGTTCCGTTCGAACGGTAAAATCGTTGTAAAATAGCACGATTGGTCCCCAGGCTACCATTGAACATCATTGTAAAATAGCTCTGTATGTATACATACATATGATGCCAACTGTACTTACATACATACATACAACCGCAAATCCATACCCTCCATCTAGCGCAATCAGTTAAATAGATTTTGTAAGAATGAGATTTCATTTGAGTTTCAATACAAATTTTCAATACAGTTTTAAATACAATTTTGAGATCATTTTATTAACAACGAACATTCTAATAACAGCTACAAAAACAAACCCCTTTATTCAACATCAACTCCAATTCCCTCATAATCAAATAAACCAAAAAAACAATAGGTGTTATATAAGCAATAGGAAAAAAACTTGATTTCAGTGCCTCTCGAAGCGACATTGGATATCTCAAGTTTAATATTACGGCCGTCAAAGAACAAACTTTGATATGGAAGAGCTGCGTTCTCTTTTTTTTTCAAATATTTACCGCATATCTCTTTGTCCGGTAGAAATAGTGAATATTGGATCGGCTTTGGTGTAAACTGATAATATGCGGGGAAAAACTATTCTTATTTTGAACGTATGCAGATGTGACTTAATCTCTTTGGTTGAATTGTTTGAATCTCGAGTCAACTCGAATCAAGTCGAGTTGCGTTACGATGCGTGGTAACGAGTAGCCTTGTATAAGTCTTGATCTACAGTCAGAATAGTAGTTTAAAATTGTATACATACGTATACAATTACGTCGTCGTACTAATGACGACCAGTTTGGTGTAGTGGTTAAAAACTCTGCTACGAGCATTTGTTTGTATGATCAATACAGACATGTGTTCCAGAGTTATGGATGTTTTTCATTTATACATATATTTATTTACAAAAAAAATGTATTTGTGTAGATTATCGACCATCTGGTATTCATAACACGATGCTTACTGTGGACCTAGATGGCACTGTGAGTTTGCGCAAAGACATTTATTATTATTTATTTATTTATAATAAAATTGTGGAAACCTGCGGTGTGCAAATTGAAATATTTTTTATTCTTTGGTAGAAATATTTCTAGGATATCTAGGATCCATATACATTGTTAACTAAACTAACTAACTACATTGTTAACTTTTAATAAATTATTGACACAATACGCATTAAAGCTATCGAAATACTCGGAATGATCATGTATCAATAAAACTTAAAGAAGTGAATGTATTTCAACCTGGAAAATATAAAACTATAGTTCAAAGTGCACTTAATGAATTGGTATACAATGCGGCAACGCTGCTAGCCTTCTGGGCACCGTGGCTCAAAGCAGTGACCTGGAACAAGTGTTATACCGTTGACGTGATCAGTATGTTCCAGGGCCCTTCTTTTTTCTTTAATAATATATTTTTGATAATACCTTGTATTACGTTTAATCTCTACTGGCAAAGTTTAATTGGCATTGACGGAGACAGCATTATTTAGATGAATAACTAAAATATATCTCCAATAGCTACATAATATTACCTGATTAAATTAAATTGAACATGCTCATCCAATAACACTGATTGAATTTCATATGGTGAAATTACAGGCTTTTAGACTTAAGTTCGCAATCCAGCTACGAAATAACTATGTATCTCAACCTAGCAGGGGTTTAATTGCAGAATGAGGCACACCTAAGTCGTTCTGTTATGCCACGATAAAATTATATAGTTGTTTAAGCCGTATCTGGCGTAGAAGAATAGTTAAATACCCCCTTAAAGGCTTATACAGTAGCATCAAATAAAAAAAAACTTACGAACACCAAACCGCCAGCTCAGCGTGATGTTTCGTACAAATCCTTCTTTGAAAAAGCGATAATAGTAAGCCGTGGGAGAAGCGTATGTCTAGCAGTAGACTTTTGTAATAGTCGAATAATGTTGATTGATTGTAGAAATACGAAGACATTTTCTACAGATATTTAGCATCCAAGCCCTGGCTCGAAAGCAGAATCGCTGGGATATAATCATTGTATTTGTTTAGGTCATCGGTAAAATGCCACTGACTATATGAAAACAAAATGCTTCTTTAGCATTTTTTAAACGATATTAAAGTTTTTCTTAGATAACCACTGAATTTGTAAACTAATGAGATAGGCTTCATAACCAAATGGGATTTCGTTTGTATCTTAACAAGCAAACGTCGGAGTGGCTTAAACAAAAACAGCTTAATTTTTTCATAAGTTCAAATATAACAAAGTCATGTAATGCGAATAAAGTTTATCTATCTAACATACTTCTGTTTACAAATATAATTGAAATAAATAATTTAAAAAAAAATACGGAAGAGCGGAGTCTCCTAAAGAACGCTCCAGCTATACTGTAAAAGATACATCAAATATTTCCGTAATTTTCATTATCAGTTGGCGTAAAATTTGCCCTTTTGTCAGCGCAGTTGAAATCTTAGTCAGTTATTTGTAACTGGAGATCCAAGATGAAGCTGCAATTGCATTTACCGTGCGGTAAGGAGCAGACTTCCTAATTAATTGGCTGTTCGACTGTGTTTAACTGCAACCAACCATTTATGAAGCAAATTAGAACATCTCAGTTGCTTTCTAGCAGAATTTGCAAATTTCAAACATTATTGTTGGATTTGAACATTTCAATATTTCCTTCAATGATATTCAATAGTATTTATGTAGTATATCAACCATCTGGTATCCACAACACAAGCCTATAGTTGCTTACTGTGGAACTAGATGGCGCTGTGAGTATGTCTAAGGAAGGATATATAGGATAGGATATTCATTCATATTGCGAACAGCTAAGGCACTAGACGCCCTTCTGGCGTCAGTCTTACGGGAATCCTACAATCGTGTGATCTTCAACAGTATGATGAATAGACTTTTACTGAAACCGCGTACGTCATCTACTACCGCATCATAACTTTCCAACAGACGAGATTGTGATTGGACGCTGTGATCATTAAAAAAATTTTGAAACCTAATGTTCAATTTATTATTTCCTTTTGGTATTCCACTATTATTCTTTTTTAAAACTTTAGACAATGTTTAAATCAAGTACTTACATTTTATGTTAAAAATAATCTCGTCTTGCTCGCCACGTTTTTCCCAGAACTATTATTGCATATCATACCTGGATGGTGCAATAGTCTACCCAGAAAGATATATTAATAAATTGAAAACATTCGCTGAACAGAATTACAAAAAACATTTTATCAAATATTTTAGAAGCAATTTTCCAAAGGAACTAAAGAGGAAACACCACATGTCTAACCCCAGACGCCACAGTCGTAGTAGATAAATGTGGAATTGGCTAAATCCAGCCAGCTTAGTCAGCTATGCTGGATCAAGCAACGCTTCACGAGATGCCAATGCATGCAGCTGGTACAATGACGTTGTAACAACCACACTGAGCGGAAAATCGGAATTTCCTCATCCAGTAACAATGCAAGCTGTTGCAAGTGACAAGCTTCGAGCGTAAATTAATTACCTATTCAAAGACAGACGTAAGTCCTTCGTATCAAGTTTTGAAAATTTCGTTGAATAATATTTAGAATTTGTTGCTGTACACTACAAGAAGGATTGACCTAAGGTTATCCATAATCTGTAAAAAGGAAATTAACACGTTAAACATAAATGAGCAATATCTACAATTGAGCGCTGTAAAATATTTAATGATTTATAGACACACACACATACACTCACACACATAAAACACGACATTGCGAAATTCATACATTTATTTGATTATTTGTCATTGATTGAATTATTTGACCAATGTTTTATTTGTAATATTACTTATTGACTAAATTATTTATTATTACTAAGTTCGACTCACTATTTACTTTTTACCTCTAGATTGTATAATGATTATCATTTAATAGTGACTTTCCACCTAATTATTTTTTTAAAAAGAGTTGTAATGAAAAATGAGTATCTGTAATTGGCATAACTTTGGCTTATAGATTTTGTGAAATATTTTTTATAACGATGCTGTTGATTCTGTATTATCAATCAAATAAAATAAATGAAATATAGATTTTCGAGTTTATTTTTGTTACAATGATTGCTGCAAGTCTGTGCTATTATCCTAATGATTCCTTAGTAGACTTTTACGATACCAACATTAATAGACGATCCGGGCCTGTGCTCTTCACCCAGCAATCAAAAGATCTCAAATCTCTCATTATTCATATAATGTCTGTGCATGTGATATAATTGAGAACAATAAAATAATATCTAACCTTTGCTAGTAACTGCAATTCCCGTGAATTTGTTACATCCGGAGCAAATATCCTTTTCGTGCTATAAAAGTTTTCAGCATTGGTACACTCTTTTCAATTTGTTCGGCACAATCTTCGCCTTGTAATTTGAAACTTGATCAATGTTTAACTCGTTTGCCGTTAAAGGCTATTGAGCTCCTTTTGCTGCCTTTAAGTTCAATTTATATTGCTGTCGGCTGTGATACTACGGTGTTAGTCGTATTGTTTGTTTCATAGAACTGGAGTTGCTAATATTGATTTGCTACTTACTCTTTGTTAGTTCATCCGAATTCCTACTATTTACATTAAATGTTTGTTTTGAAAGTCAGTTGGTTCGTGTTGCTTCTTATTTAAATATTACGTTATGATTGAAATTTGTTTATTCCGCGAGAACTACTCACTTTATCGGGATAAAAAGTATCCTATGTTTTAATCCAGGGTATTTTCTACCTATATACCAAATTTTAAGCAAATCCATTCATTCGTTTCGCCGTGATTGGGCAACAAACAAACAAACTAACATCCAAACTTTCGCATTTATAATAAATAATCATAATCATAAAAATACATATTTAAAATACTCATTTTTAAAAATGTATTAATATTATGTAGATTAATATTAATTAATAATAATAATTAATAATATTATTATTAATATTATTAATTTCTATTAATTTGATAAACACAATGCAAAGTTGCGAAATGAAATACTTACATATTAGAAAATTTCCGTCACTACCACTCGTCGCCTCAAATTGTTTATAATACTTTGTTAGTAGGTAGTTAAAAAATTTATTCAAATATAGTTAAATTCACAAACTTGTCTTAATAATATTAAATACAATTCATAATTTATGAGCATAATATATTAAATATAACGTCATAGGTAAAAAATTGCATCCAGTGCAGCTTCTCGAGGCGGTATAGTTATTCTGTTGTGAAAGTTCTAGATAATTTTTTAAGCAACCGCATCTTTCATTATATGAATATTATTGGAATTATTATTTCTAAGCTATCAGTGACTGAAACGAATTACGCAAAATAAGAATAATAGTTATTGCATAAAATGTAGTTTCATATTTTTACAACATTCCGACAACTACCACTTACGAGAGCATTTGTTTCAATATAACTTCAATAATACTAATATTCTTGCGTCAACAATATTCTAAATACAAGTTTAATTCAATAAATTAGGAAATCGTTTATAAAATGCAAATTCTGAAGCGTCTCAATTCAATTTGATGGCTCTTGTTTACCCGAAGGCTCTCAATTTCACCGACTATCCGAATCAAGTCTGAATGCATGGAGCGTGTACCTACGTCTGTCTTCGTTTACTCTAGCACTGCATTTAATTAGCTTTGACTAGCTTCCATCTAGGATGTAATCAAGTGCTTGAATGGTATATTGAGCATTTGTATCTGTACTTGGCACCGTTTGCATCGCTTCTATTTACATCTTAACTTGCTACTGTATCCATTTGTTTGAATATTAGCTTTCGTGAGGTATATATAGGACTTCAATTGGCATCTCTATTAAAGTTGATATGATGTCAAGTTTAGATACATCATCCAAAATAATCTTATGAAGGTTTAGATTGACTAAATCTTAACCTAAATCTCACACGATTGGAGCATATCCACCGCTCACTAAGAGAGGATATGGGTCATAATCCGCTACGCGGACCCAATGCGGACTGGTAGATTTATGTCAGACTAGGGACCACCTTGACAGTTAGTGTTTTTAAATCGCCTCTGCAGGTAATTAAATATTAGGTTATTTCATAACTACATCCGAGGTTCAGTTTTCGAAATATACAGAAACGCACACGTCATTGGTGTGGGTTCATCGCCGTTGCAGCGTACGAGGCTATAGATGTTATTTGATGTAAATTACCTTAGTCGCCTTTTAAGATATCCACGGGAAGAGATGGCTAGGTTCAATTCATTTTAGGTGCAACTACAGGACACATGTAAAATCTGTTAGCGACTTTCTTTATAATAAATACGAATTACAGTTTGTCATATTGTTTGAATTGTCAAACAGATTGTGATTGAACGAGAAAAGAGGTTTATAATAGAGAATGTATATATTCCACACTAGACGATTATGAAGTTATGGACAAAGGAGATGATTTTAATCATTTTCTAAAGAAATGATTTGTTTAATTATCATCATATCAGCCATAGGAACACTGCTGAATATAGCCCTCCATCACAGTTAATTGTGCTTTTACTTTATACATTCATAATTATTATTGTAAGTATAACTTTTGCTAACTCTACTCTCTACCGACTGTCCAGAAAATCCGCAACTGCGGTCACATTTTAACACATTTAGAACGCAACTCCCATTTAAAATTACGCCCTTGCATGCAGCGATTAACAAAATTTTACTCAACGTAAACTTTCGCCCCCGAAATATGCACATTTTCGCTAACGAATTCACACATTTCGCAAGCGAAATTATTTCAATTGTTCTCGCGTGAAACTTGAGGGATGGGGACTCGGAATTATTGCTTTGATCCAGTACCATTGTATTTTGGCAAATCTCGGAAAGTGGAAATGAGTATTACAACTACTTACATATGACACGGAACATTAGATGAAACTTCTAAACTTCAAAACTTCAAACTTCAAGCATTTATTTCAACGTAAGATACATGATATCATTTGTTGAATGTCAATTTAAATCTACTGGAAATAAAAAAGGTTTATTGCATTTATCTGTCAGTCGGATGACTGACAGATAACTTACGAAACTTATATGACTTACGAAAGATATATACTAAGCGAATGGTAGTGTTGGTAGGGGAAGACCACGGCGTACGTACCATGATCAAATCGGGGACGTCTTAAAGAAAGGCCAAGTCAAGAGTACCCTAAACCGACGAGCATGTATGAACAACCTTATGAGAGTCAAGGTAGCAGAAAAGGTGTGTCAAGTTCGTAGCAAGTGGAAGTCTGTGGCCTCTGCCTACCCCTACGGGAAACAGGCGTGACATTATGTATGTATGTATGTCAGTCTGTATATCCAAGCTACTACTAAAATGCTTAATGTATAAAAATAAACACAATCTGCAGAGCAAGAAGATTTGATTTGGTTCGGTATTTATTATTAGAAGTATGAGGACTTGGGGAGACATAAAAACGAATACAATTTAATTCGATGACGGTCGTTTAAACCCTATGGTGTAAGATTAGAATAGTTTGTTTCAAGAACAAATTAAAATATCTTAAGCTTACTTTGTATAAGTACTAAAATTACCAATAGAAGTAGAAAATACAATACAATACAATACAAATACACTTTATTGCACAACAGATAAGAAAATACAGTTTCAGAAAATATTTATTTGTCCTAGGAAATTACAAATAAAATTAGTCGGATAATAACGACACATATTGTGTTTCGTTATAATGTTTCAAGTAATTCATACCAATGCGTTAATATATTAAAAATGAAGAAAAAACAGTAATTCAATGCGAGACATTATTACGCAATTATTATAGTAACGTACTACTGCTAATAAATATTTAGTGATATAATGTAGAAAATTAAATTTGGACTAACCGCTCTCAATTCGCAAGTTTAGGTGACTGACAAATTCATCTTGACTATTACAAGAAAATGCTGTGTTAGGAAGCATTGGTATTGGATTGCAAAAATCTACAACCACGAAGTCCTTGAAAAGGAGAAATTTGAAGAAGCTTAAGCCTATTTCTGCAACCACGAAGTTGATTGCATTCTTCTTCTTCAATTTAAGAGGAGTATTCTTCAATTTAAGAGCTATTATCGGTGGAGTAATGACCACGTCTCTCTGCTTTCAGCCCTCGATTTTACCGGTATCAATACATATGGTAAAGTAACAGCATTTCTTATACGGATCAATGGTAATTAAATAGACTTAATGATTATTTCTTTGCAAGTAGTTAGGACTCGCGTATATCTCTTATTGCTTAATCCAAATCTTCAATTTCTAAAGACAGTTTCCAATTTCGTGTTCTGTCCTTTTATACAGTGAGAGCTTGTCATTTGAATCTACTGCAGTCGTTTCAGCAGAAACACTCCGCTTCCTGCTTACTCTAATTCCTCACGAAATCATTTGTCTCAACACAAGTTCACGTTAATGTTTTGTAAATTCTGAATTGTTCCCACAGCCAGCGTACGGTGGTACTTTTTGTGAAACGAGTGGATGTCATAGCAACTCTGAAGTGGACTCGATGTCCTTTAATATTCAATATAAAAGCGAAATAGTCGCGAGAGTATCTTATGTAACAATTTTGCTTCAAAACTATCGCGCACCTTATTATTTAGCTGTATTAAGAAGGTTGCTTTATGATCTTTTACTCTGTATTAAATTTACATTCAAAATCATTTTACATTTTTTTTTTCACTTTTGCGTCTATAAATTATTTAAGAAGAGCTCGAGCAATCAGGGCGACTTCAGTTCGACTTCGAACGAAAAGCGAGCTCATTTCACTCATCACCTACTCCGGAAATTGTGTTGGAATTTTAATGTCATCGACCGAAGGGTCTTAATTGAAAAACTTTTGTCGCCTCCCTAGAGAATGTGCTAAGGCGATGTGTTGAATTATAAAGCGACGCCCTGACAAACATTCCCAATGAATAATTGACGTATGTGACATGGCACGAACGAGTTTATGATGAATTCCCATAGTACAGAACATAGGTTTTATGATTATTTGAATAAGAGAAAATGAAAGGATCCCTTGTGTAATTTAGATTTAATGGTGTTTCGAACAATTTCACCACGACATAAGTAATAATATGTGAAAATATATGGAGATTGCGATGAGAGCAACATTATGTAAAGTAAGTACATAGATATCATTTTCTTAGTTTATTATCTTCTGTAACTGTTCTCAAAACCAATATTTGTAAAAATAAGGCCAGTTAAAGACAATGCGTAGGTGTACAAAGGTTAGACCTAAGCATTGCTCCACCATGCGACACCGACAATTATATGCCAACAAAATTCTATTTGTATGTGTCTCGACTGTGTAATAATAAATCTGATTGTTGGTGTCATGAGATGAGTTTAAATAATTTTCTTTCTTTCATTTATATTTTCCAAAAATGCTTTGGCGTAGGTTTTTTTCATCCCTAATACATAAACATGTGACTCGACTCAGCTACTCATAATATGATTAAAATGGTTCGTCACATGTCACTAATAAAGTTTTTACTGATATAACTTATAATTGTCGGTGCTTAGCGTCACAACGCTTTGCTGATGTAATATTGTTACGTACGGTTTCCTGAAACATAATATCTAGCTGAATCTCTTAAAGCTAAGATATTTATTCAAAAATATCTACATCAAATAGCTACGAGAAACTATGATACGTTATGATGCCTTGTTGATTGAGAATTTTTAGCCGACTGACCAAGGACAATATATTTCGTGTGTATGTATTCATAGATTATGTTACCCGGTAGCCTAAATGGCTTGATTGATTTTAAAGTGTCGGTATCGTTAGATTCGTTCTGATATCCAGAGTGTCATAGCACATTTTATGGGAAAAAATTGAACATGGCGCCAGCGAAACACAAAGCATTCAGTGCATGACTTGATAGATTTTGAAGTCGTAGTATTTATTAGTTTTTTGTTCCTTTTTTAAAAGTTATGTAGTCTGGTTATTTGGTTTTTAAATTCTTATTTTATGTTGTTAATCTCTTTCGTTTTCCTGCACTTAATACGTACTTTGTCTGCTAAAAGGAAGAGTAATAAATATAACGGTTTCTGACAAATTTACACTTAAGATTAATTAGGTAATTTAATTAAGTAACCTCTATATTTCACGGCGTCGTAAATTCAGGGGTTAGGGTGAGTTAGTATTTGATAACCTGTCTACCCTTTTTCGTGTTATCGGGATGACATTGGCTCCTAAATCATGGATGAAATCAAGTATTAAAATAACTAATATTCCATTTTATAATTATATAATTTTTTTGCCATTTTTGATGTATTATATTGAAAACTCGATAAAGACCCCGTTTAATATTCTTTAGTTCTTTCCTACCCTCCAACTATGCTTTTCCAAAACTAAGTCATTGTGATGTTCCATAATGATGGAAAAGAGAGATAAACTAACACAACCTTCGTAATCTTGTCAAAAAGTTTTATTTCAAACGATAAAATTATGACTTGAAATAGTTACATTTATTAACATAATACATAAACTACTAAAATTTCTGCTCATTCTAGAAGGAACGAGTAAGAAATCCAAGTGTTATTCTTAAGTAGGTGTCGAGTTACACTGTGTAATTCGACAAACAAGGAATAGGTTATTGTATAAGTAGACTGAATATCGCCGAGCGATCCAAATAGTGAAGAATTTTACAATGGCCTTTTGTAAATAATTACTGTTTTAGAATGGTTTTCAATTTATTTAAAGGCAAATTTTGATTGTCTGTCTACCTTACCATAAAAACGTATACATTGGCCCTTAAATGTCTTAGTGGCTTTGTGTAAACGACAATTTTCATGTCAAGTAACCACAGACGTAATTATAACAGAACAACAAAATAATTTCTATTTAAACCATAGAAAATAACCATAATAATTCTAATCAAACCAGCGAGAAACAAAAGCATCGAAATGAGCCAAGTAAACCAAAATATTACAATAATGATCATTTTTGAGTAGACTCTATTGTTTTAGAAAGTATCGTTGTTTATTTTTAAACCGAAATTACTAACTCCGGAACAATGCCCCCACAATTTGCGGATGAAAAACAAAATTATTCACCTTTATACACAGTTTTATAGCAACCAGACTGATGAATTAAACCAAGTTAAATTACGTTTAATTAAAGACCGGCCATTCGTCTGACGTCACACGTACGCTGCGACGACAGGGGAATTAACATGCCTTTATTTCGGGTTTATGATTATGTAGGTCTGAGTATTATTAAGACTTTATTATGATTTGATGATACCACGATATAGCATCTCATTAACAGACAGATAGATAAAAATAATTTAAATAAAAAAATGTTTATTGACCTAGTTGAATACAGGTAAAATATTTTTTTTTTTGGACTTTTACATGAAAGGCTTAATAGCCCAGGGAAAATGCGTTAAGATCTCGGTAAAACTCATAACCGCGATTTTCTTGAAACATTTAATAAATGCTTAATTTCTAGCAATTGTAAATGTATTAACAATTGCTAAATATTAAGCATTTGTAAGAAACGCAAGTACATATTTGACCAAGTTAAAGTTGAAAAATGTGTTTCTTTAATATAAAATAATCAATTTATGGCTATTTCTTTTAATTCAAAACATTTAGGGAAATTACCATTACAAAATATTAGTTCTCATTTTTATTTCTTAAGCAATGCAGCTCGACGACATTTTCAGCAAAAAACACATGTATGCCTAGTTAGGCAACATGCTTAGTTTTTATCTATCAATAAGTTAACTGTGTTTAACATAAGTTAAATGATATAAATTAAAAATAGGATTTTCTAAAAAAAACTCTAAACTAAGCCATCGTGTCATTTTAGGCTTAGTTAGTCAAAATCTCTAATATACCTCTACTAGCAGCTGCCCGCGACTTCGTCCGCGTAGACTACATGAATCAACACTTTATTACTTTCCCACGGGAATACATTCAGCAGAAAAATTACCATGTAGAGTTTATCTCAAACAGGAAAAGACCCTGGGCAGATAACAAGTATGTGGAACCATGTTGATGTTTTGCCAGGTAAATGAATTAAGACAGGGATCCATTAAAAGACCTTTCTGAAAAATTCTGGTTTATATTTATTAAAGTACTTCCTTATAAACAACATTTTTTGCCATGTTTGAAGGTGGTAGCAATAGAACCAAACTTTGAGGTGAACTTACACGTGAGCCTGCCACATAGAACTGACCGTGAGAGAAACAGTCCTGTCGTAGGTCTACTCCGGCGAATTTGAGAGTTTGCCCCTGCGACTTATTTATTGTCATGGCAAAACAGACCTTTAGTGGAAACTGAAGCCTTTTGAATTCAAAGGGAAGATCATTTGGTATTAATGGAATACGCGGTACAAACACTGTTTCTCCCTGAGCAGGTCCTGTTAAAATAGTGGCCTCTACTACGTTCCGGTGCAAAGCCTTGACTTGCAACCTAGTACCGTTACAAAGTTTGGGTGGCTTTAAATTTCTCAATAACATAACAGGTGCACCCACACGTAGTAAAAGTCTGTGATATGGCATACCCGGTGGGTTCAAAGTGTTCAACTCACCCTTATCTCATTCTCTAACCCCAAGGGGTTAGCTTCAAAACAAATGGCATTTTCGTAATCAACGTCCCAAAAAACCTAAATAATGACACCAATATTGACTTTTTTGGTATCAACCCCCAGCCCCATCTCAACCCTAGAGGGTTAACTTAAAATAAATGTCATTTTCATAATCAACATCCCATAAAACCTAAATAACGACACCAATATCGATTTTATGGTTTTAACCCCCATTTCACGACCCAGGGGGTTGAATTCGAAAAATCTCAAAACACGTATTAGCTTATTTGTTCCTAGGAGTACTCTTGCGAAGTTTCGAGTCGAAAATAGTCGAAATGTCCAAGTTATACTGTTTCTTCATACAAACTTCCCACTCCTGTTTCACCCCCTTAAAGGGTGAATTTTGAAAAATCCTTTCTTAGTGCTCCCCTAGACCTCGTAAGGAACCTACGTGCCAAATTTGGAAATTCTATTCACCCCTTTGACTATGACTATGACTTCGACTCTGACATTGACTACGACTTTGACTTTGACTTTGACTTTGACTATGACTATGACTATGACTTTGACTATGACTTTGCCTATGACTATGACTTTGATTATGACTTTGACTATGACTTTGACTATGTCTTTGACTATGACTTTGACTATGACTTTGACTATGACTTTGACTATGACTTTGACTATGACTTAGACATGACTTTGACTATGAATTTTACTTTTCGACTTTGAGTCTTCGACTTTGAGTCTTCGACTTTGAGCCTTCGACTTTGAGCCTTCGTCTTTGAGCCTTCGATTTTAAGCCTTCGACTTTGAGTCTTCGACTTTGAGTCTTCGACTTTTAGCCTTCGACTTTGAGCCTTCGACTTTCAGCCTTCGACTTTGAGCTTTCGAATTTGAGACTTTGACTCTTCGACTTCGACACCAATTTGATTTGTGATTTTAACCCCTACCACTATCGCAACCCGTAAGGGGTTAGCTTCAAAATAAATGTCATTTTCGCAATCAACGTCCCAAAAAACCTAAATAACGACACCAATATAGACTTTTTTGGTATCATCCCCCACCCCTATCTCACCCCTAGAGGGTTGGATTAAAATAAATGTCATTTTCATAATCAACATCCCAAAAAACCTAAATAACGACACCAATATCGATTTTATGGTTTCAACCCCCATTTCACACCCCAGGGGGCTGTTTTTCGAAAAATCTCAA
The DNA here is from genome assembly GCA_949316235.1 of Oegoconia quadripuncta. NCBI lineage: Eukaryota > Metazoa > Arthropoda > Insecta > Lepidoptera > Autostichidae > Oegoconia > Oegoconia quadripuncta. Next base: position 16,425,955 of record OX438748.1, on the reverse strand, counting down.
CTCACCCTTATCGCATTCTCTAACCCCAAGAGGTTAGCTTCAAAACAAATGGCATTTTCGTAATCAACGTCCCAAAAAACCTAAATAATGACACCAATATTGACTTTTTTGGTATCAACCCCCACCCCTATCTCAACCCTAGAGGGTTAACTTAAAATAAATGTCATTTTCAAAATCAACATCCCATAAAACCTAAATAACGACACCAATATCGATTTTACGGTTTTAACCCCCATTTCACAACCCAGGGGGTTGTTTTTCGAAAAATCTCAAAACACGTATTAGCTTATTTGTTTCTAGGAGTACTCTTGCGAAGTTTCGAGTCGAAAATAGTCGAAATGTCCAAGTTATACTGTTTCTTCATACAAACTTCCCACTCCTGTTTCACCCCCTTAAAGGGTGAATTTTGAAAAATCCTTTCTTAGTGCTCCCCTAGACCTCGTAAGGAACCTACGTGCCAAATTTGGAAATTCCATTCACCCCTTTGACTATGACTATGACTTTGACTAAAACTTTAACTATGACTTTGACTATGACTTCGACTATGACATTGACTACGACTTTGACTTTGACTATGACTATGACTTTGACTATGACTTTGACATTGACTATGACTTTGACTATGACTTTGCCTATGACTATGACTTTGACTATGACTTTGACTATGACTTTGACTATGACTTTGACTATGACTTTGACTATGACTTTGACTATGACTTTGACTATGACTTTGACTATGACTTTGACTATGACTTTGACTATGACTTTGACTATGACTTTGACATGACTTTGACTATGAATTTTACTTTTCGACTTTGAGTCTTCGACTTTGAGTCTTCGACTTTGAGTCTTCGACTTTGAGCCTTCGACTTTGAGCCTTCGTCTTTGAGCCTTCGATTATAAGCCTTCGACTTTGAGCCTTCGACTTTGAGCTTACGACTTTGAGTCTTCGACTTTGAGTCTTCGACTTTTAGCCTTCGACTTTGAGCCTTCGACTTTCAGCCTTCGACTTTGAGCCTTCGAATTTGAGACTTTGACTCTTCGACTTCGACACCAATTTGAAATTGTGATTTTAACCCCTACCACTATCGCAACCCGTAAGGGGTTAGCTTCAAAATAAATGTCATTTTCGCAATCAACGTCCCAAAAAACCTAAATAACGACACCAATATAGACTTTTTTGGTATCAACCCCCACCCCTATCTCAACCCTAGAGGGTTAACTTAAAATAAATGTCATTTTTAAAATCAACATCCCATAAAACCTAAATAACGACACCAATATCGATTTTACGGTTTTAACCCCCATTTCACAACCCAGGGGGTTGTTTTTCGAAAAATCTCAAAACACCTATTAGCTTATTTGTTTCTAGGAGTACTCTTGCGAAGTTTCGAGTCGAAAATAGTCGAAATGTCCAAGTTATACTGTTTCTTCATACAAACTTCCCACCCCTGTTTCACCCCCTTAAAGGGTGAATTTTGAAAAATCCTTTCTTAGTGCTCCCCTAGACCTCGTAAGCAACCTACGTGCCAAATTTGGAAACTCTAGACCCAGCGGTTTGGCCTGTGCGTTGATATGTCAGTCAGTCAGTCAGTCAGTCAGTCAGTCAGTCAGCTTCTTCCTTTATATATTTAGATAAGATAACAACTACATATTCCACCCGTATATAGTTAATTTACCGCACATTCGCACTAAGAAGTTCGATTCTTCATTCATCGTCCCAACAGCCAAGGCATGGTACTCCCTGCCGGCGTCAGTCTTTGCCGAATCCTACAACCTTGCAATGCAGAGTGTATAGGCATTTACTGAGATCGCGTGCTTCATCTTCGGCCACATCGTCACTTCCCATCAGGTGAGATTGTGGATAAATGCGATCCAGTTAATCACAAAAAAAAAACTTCCATCATTTCTATTTCTATTTAACACTTTATTGCATATTATGTATACAAACATACATTAACGACCTGTTTGGTGTAATGGTTAGCAACTCTGACCACTATACCAAAAGGTTGCGGGTTCGAATCCCGCCAGGGGCATATGTTTGTGTGATGAATACGGACATGTGTACCCGAGTTATGGATGTTTTCATTTATAATAAGTATTTATTTACAAAAAAAATGTATTTATGTATTATATCAACCATCTGGTATCCACAACACAAGCATATAGTTGCTTACTGTGGAACTAGATGGCGCTGTGTGTATGTCTAAGGATATTTATTTATTATTTATTATTTATTTATTGGTGACGACCGATTGGTGTAGTGGATAGTGACCCTATCAGCGAAACCAACGGTTGCGGGTTCGAATCCCGCGACGGGTAAATGTTTGTGTGATGAATATGAACATTTATTCCTGAGTCATGTATGTTTATATAAATATGTATGTATGTTTATCCGTTATCTAGTATCCACAGTACAAGCTTTGCTTAATTTGGGACTAGATGATTGGTGTAAGTGTCCGAAATATTTATTTATTTATTTATTTATTTACTTATTTATTTATTGAACAAACATAGGACAGAAATTACAATACACAAAAGGCGAGCTTATCTCTGTAAGAGATTTCTTCCAGCAAACCCTCGGAAGGAAAAACTAATTTAATCATATAATTATCACTACTTTATGCTGTATTACAAAAAAAATCATAATTTATCCAATGCCACTGGACGGATTAAGCTCTCTTAAAATTAAGAAGCGTTTGTGGCAAACAACAACCGTCTCACCAGTCTGTTACCGCCATATAGTTTGGCTTAAATCCTTGAAGCGTATCCCAAAGGACCGAAGAATATTCCTTACTAAATTGAATAACAAAAACCCATTGGGAGTCTCTCTTACTCAGCCAATTTCAAAGCATTCGCCAATATTAGTTATGGAAATTTCGTCATACCTAGACAGTTGAAGGTAATTGCATTCTGTAAAAAAATTAATGTAGTAGATTAGAAAGATGGACCGTTGTAGTATTTTTTGGTTATATTTGTTTAATCCACACCAAAAATGGCATAGCAAAATATTAATAGATCACCTCGATGTCTGTCCGTCTGTTGTAGTCATTAATTTTAGCGACAATTTATTGTACTAATAATAAAACCTAGTTGTGCTTACCAAGGTGAGATTGTGGTCAAACGCGAATCCAGTCAATCTTAAAAAAAAAAAAAAAACCAACAGCCTAAAAGTGCAAGTATACTTAGGAAAGTAAAACATTAATTTTAATAGTTAGCATTATATGGGGGTTAAATAGGAAAGAGTAACAATAAGAAAGTCATCTTTTTTTTTTTTTTTATGTTTGACTGGATTCGCGTTTGACCACAATCTTTTATTGTATTATATCAAAGCTAATCCCAACTAATATTATAAATGCGAAAGTTTGTGTGTGTCTATGTATGTTTGTTACCTCTTCTATAACAGCTGTATGAAATTTGGATGAAATTTGGTGGGTAGACAGATTAGGACCTGAATTAACATATAGGTAATTTTTTTGCTTAACCGATTTTGATAAATTCTTCCTCGCGGACGAAATCGCGGGCGGAAAGCTAGTAAAATATATAATTAACACTAAGCTTATCTACTTTTTGTTGTTTAGTTGCCAGTTTATGCTATAAACTATCATCACGATAACGACTTGGCTGTTCAATCGTCACAATAAACGACATATTTCCGAAAACACGAATTTCGTAAACCAAAAATACAGCATTCAATTTCAAAGTTATACAGTTTATCAAAACTGACACAGAATGGTTACACTTTTAATTAAAAAACAAGCCGGTCTATTTTCATCGTAACCACAACGAATTCCAATTTCGAAAAATTGATTTAAAACGTTTCCGAACCTTCCGCTGAATCGTTTGACCAAGGCAATATTCTGTACAGCCTATCGTACTGTCAATCAATCACGAAGCGTGCTCTCGACATATTATTCATCGAAGGTAATGGACATACCTTTTGTAAAAATGTCGAAACCATCTGAGTTTATAAAATTGGTTGATGTACAGTTGGGCAACAGTTGATTATACCATCTGTAAAGAAAAGTTAGTGTAAAGTAAGAACGAAGTTTCCTGCCCCCTCCTCTCTCGTTAAATAGGAGTGTAGTTCATTGAATTGAAAATCAGTCTCAATTGGAAATGTCTGATAAATGTAAAAGAATAAGAAAAATTAAAACGGTCATATCCCGAAAACTACTGATTTTTGGCTGTCGTCGTGACTTGGAACAAACAGAAAGGTTGACAGCTGCTGTCAAAATTTAAAATTACCTAGAATCTTGAAAAACGAATCGCAGAATTGTAATTTTTGTTGCTAAACAATTTTTATTTTATACTTCGAACATCTATTCCCAAAGTAAGCTAAGTTTGTGCTATTATAGATACTAGGTAACAGATAAACACACAGAAATATAAAATATTAAATAAATATTCGTATTCATCAATAATTTACCCCTAGCGGGAGTTGAATCTGCAATCGTTAGTTTCGAAGGCAGGATCACTCTACACTAATCGCTCGACATTCCACAGATACATTTCTGGCACGCAACGATAACACCTATCAAATGTAATTTAAATTTTTAAAAGTAAATTCAAACAGTTTCATTCGTCGGAGCTCAGCGCGAAATTTAATAACTGAATTCCGAATTCACAGTCGGTAACAATTTTTATCCTAGTGCAAACTAAATTCTATATTTAACCCCTAGTGAATTTTTAACCCGCGACGAAAAACAACGGGTATTATGTATTTGACGGCGTTGTGTATTTTTATGTATGTATGTATATTTTAGTGATAAGGCCGCCTAATTGTACTCTTATCAGTATTGTGTTTGTAAAATGTATGTTCTCCTTTTGTACAATAAAGTGTATTTGTATTGTATTGTATTGTGTATGTATCCAGTCTTTGTCCAATTTGGGTACATTTTTTAAACATTAAAGACGAAATGAGAAGACGGATTCATAGCCATGTTTGATGAAAATCGGTTAAGCCGGTTCGAAAATATTTAGCTTTTATCACAGTTGGTTTTCATTTGTTTTCTGTCTAAATTTTCAGTAATATAAATTTGTTTGCAAATTCTGAGATTTACTTACATATTTATAGAATGAAACGCTGAAGCTACCCATGGCCATAGCATTAATGGGTTAATTAACTTTTCGCGGAAAATGACATTTAATTAATTAATAACACAAGCGTCCGAGGACTTGATAAATTGCGCTTGATGTCACATGCAGCAACACGGCGCTGTATAGGTACTCACTGAAGGAAAAAGCGGTCAAGCGCGAATCAGGGTTAACAAGAGTCATTACTATCCGCTAATGAAGTAGACCTTAAGGTGCTCCCACAGAGCAGGATGCATGCAGTTTTTAAGTTAAAGTCAAAGTAAAAAATTAAGTACACTTAAAAATAGTCAGATTTTTAGCTACTGCTTGTGCAAAAGGCAATTTTCCCCTAAGTAGAAAAAGCAAGATACTCGTGAGGTTGTTCTTTTAAAAAAAGCTTTTTATATTACAAAAAGGTTTCTATATCTCATTATTAATTGTGAAATAGCCTGGCATTTAATTTAATTACTTATATGCATTTATCCGACTACTCTTAAACGGTGAAGGAAAACATCGTGAGGAAACCTCCATGCCTGAAAAATAAAACTTCTAAGACATGTGAAGTCCCCAATCCGCATTGGGCATTTCAACCATGGTTGATTATCATTCAAATAGTATGATATTTGATATCATCCAAATAATCTGACGCTTTAGTTTTTTTTTTTTTTTTTTTTTATGATTGACTGGATTCGCGTTTGACCACAATCTCACCTGATGGAAAGTGACGATGTGGTCGGAGATGAAGCACGCGATCTCAGTAAATGCCTATTCACTCTGCTCTTGAAGATCCCAAGGTTGTAGGATTCAGGAAAGACTGACGCCGGAAGGGAGTTCCATGCCTTGGCTGTTCGGATGATGAATGAAGAATCGAACTTCTTAGTGCGAATGTTCGGTATATTAACTATATACGGGTGGAATCCCTCCCCACGCCTAGTAGTCCGAAGATGGAAGGGTGACGGTGGAATAAGATTATGTAATTCCAACGCACACTCCCCGAAATGTATCCTGTAAAAAGTTTATGCTTTATAGAATCACGAACATGTTTTTATATTACAAAAAGGTTTCTATATTTCATTATTAATTGTGAAATAGCCTGGCATGCGAAAGAGCTCGTTATGTCGAAGGATGATTATTATTATGCTGATACTTATTTATGTAAGTACCACCTTTGGTTTTGGTTGGTGGTAGGGCATTTTAAATATCAGCCTGGCTAGCTACCACCATCTTATCTAAATCTGCCGCCAAGCAGCAATGTTAATAGCATTGTTGTGTTCCGGTTGTCAGAGATAAGATAGCCAGTCCCCCAAATGTGTTGGGGTTTCCGGGTCAGTACGCTTCCATCTTCGACTTCATCTTCACTTAATATCAGGCGTGATTGAAGTCAAGTGTTAACCCGTTGTGCATAAAAAAAACCTTTTACATTCCTTCTTGAAATATCGCATAATTTTTTACATGTGGTCGGTTACAGTTTGTGTGAACACTTATGACTATGGTTGACTTTCAGGGCAGTTTTTCCCAATGTGCTAGGTATTTACCGAACGTTTCCAATTATTACGTATTCCAAAACATCTATCTTTGACCTGTATATTATTTACCTACGCCAGGATTTCGTGTTTAGCTTATTAATTACCTTATTTTACATTAATCGCTCCGGAATCTTGTTTAAGACGACCTGGATTAGGAGACTTAGCTGAGGAGGGCTAAGTGATTCTTGTTATAATTGCAAAAAGGGACGTGGACATTGTTGTTCTTTGTTGTTTAAAGTTAGAGCATTTTGTTAATTTGAATCCCCTGTTCCGCATGTGAATTGTAACAACGCGTTGAACTTCAGTGACCAAAGGGGCGTCAAAGTATTTTGTGACGCATTATGGCGAATAGCTTAAAAACACTGACAGTCAGGTGATTTTTTTTTTCACAACGGGTTAGCGTTTGACCTCAATAACACCTGATGTTATTGCGATGAGGCCGAAGGTGGAAGCGTACTGACCCAGAAACCCAAATATTTGGGGGACTGGCTAGCTTATCTCTGACAACCGGAAGACAACATTGCTAATAACATTGCTGTTTGGCGGCAGATTTAAATAAGATGGTGGTAGGTAGCCAGGCGGACATTTAATATGCGCTACCACCAACCGACCCAAACCTTCTCCCAGTGAACATCTGTCTTCATCAGAGCGTTCCAAGATTTGCAGACTGTCCATGGAATTTACTGAATTCCATTTTTGACTCCCCACGATCAAGTAAATCTCATAAACGGTGTAGCGTTTGCATGAATTTATTATAATGACGAAGTAAGTTGGTATTGCACCCGATACGATTCAGTGTTACCGGATGACAAAATTTTCCTGATTTATCCGTTATACCAAATTTGGTCGGAATATAAAATCGTAGAGAAACTTTGTGATGTTTGAGATTCAATATATCTATACTTTAATAACAATACAAAATGTAAATGAAATGGAAAATAAAACGAAAAAAAAAAAACAATAAAAAACAATTATAAATCGAAAATTTAGAAAATCGAGCTGTTTTTTTTAACTCCCGATGAAAAACAGCGTTATATGTGTGTGTCTTCGTCCGGAAGTGTCCCAAGTGCTTAGCCATGTTTGTTGAAAATCGATTAAGTCGCGTCGAAGATATTTAGCATTAAACACATTTTTTTGGTGTACTTCGATGACATGTTTCGAGTGTTAACTGTGGATAATGTTTAAATATTTCATCTTTTGATGTTTGGAACACCCAAGCGCTCTATTTTGGAATATTCGTGACCACCTCATTCGGGATAAAGTTCGTGACTTTACGTATGTAGGAAATTTGGGTTTCTGGATCTGGTAACCCCATCCCACAATACTGAATTCGCACCATAATTCCGCCACTTATGTGAGCAAAGTTTATACTTCGCCAAGTGTTTGCAATTCGAGTCTTGATGACTCCCAGTATAATCAAACAGAAGGCTTCTTCGAAATTAGAAGTTTATTTCCGTCGTGCTTAAATTATTTTGTCTTTATATAACTCTAGTTTTCCGGAAGCGTTTTCGCCCGCGTGAAATTACTCGCAGACTATTTCAAGATGAAAGTAGCATAAGGCGTTTTCTGAGACTCAGGCTATCTCACTGCTAAATTTCCATATGATTCCATACCGAACATTCGCACTAAGAAGTTCGATTCTTCATTCATCATCCGAACAGCGAAGGCATGGAACTCCCTTCCGGCTTCAGTCTTTCCTGAATCCTACAACCTTGGGATCTTCAAGAGCAGAGTGAATAGGCATTTGCTGGGATCGCGTGCTTCATCGTCACATCGTCACTTTCCATCAGTTGAGATTGTGGTCAAACGCGAATCCAGTCGATCATAAAAAAAAAGATTCAAATAGACTTTCGGACCCATAATATTATATGGTTTTACCCCGTATTGTCGAATTTTCCAGGAAAATTGAACTGATAATCAACCCATGATAAGATTTTTTTTTTCCAACTAACTTTACAGTATTGTGTTTAAAGTAAGTGTCGAATACAATTTTTGTGTAGTAATATCTACTGCACAACAATTAAAGGTATTTATCATACAAAATTTAAAGGTGATCGAAAAAACGCCATCTTATTTGGGGGACTGTTTATCTTATCTCTGACGTTTGGCGTCAGACTTAGATAAGAGGGTGTTAGCTAGACAGGCGGACATTTAAATGGGGCACCACCAACCAAACCGAGTACTAAACATGTACCCCGCTGGGGAACGAACCCGCGACCTCAGATTGTTTACATATAGTCAATGCAGCGGTCAAAAAAGTATGTCCGTTTCACCACATAATCTGTTCCAATCCAAATATTTCACTCGTAGTAGGTAATAAGAAAAAATTCTTAGCAATATTTTGTTCATTTAAAGTCTGGTCGAGAGTTTAGTCTAAGCCACTGCAATATAATCCCACGTCTAAACCGAAGGAGTGCTGCCGTGTATTTAATATTAAACTAGCGCAATTCAGAGCGTTCAGAGCTAGATAACCGGCCGCCAGTTGCATAAACTCAGTCTCATCGTTTGTGCTATTTTAACAGAGATTTATGCTTCCCCATCGTCTGTGAGGCTAGAGAGCGCCCGCCATTTTACACTTAATAAATGCATTCACACAAACCGAACTGGATGACGTATCTTTAGATATTTCAGGAATTTTAATCATGTATTAAGATTTATTTAAAGATGTTTAAAGAAAAATATGTTTCTCGAAAATTTTGAATAATGCCGTGTGGTTTCGGCATATACAAAAATGAAACAAACCCATCTCTTCCCATAGTTGTCGTAAAAGGCGTCTAACGGACTTTCCATCAAAAAACATCTATAGACTTATACATTTTTACGGTGTATGGGCTCAACTCTTTTCACGTGTGCATTTCTGTATATTTCGAAGGGGAACCGTGTATTTTGTATCAAGCATTAATCTAATGTCTGACTACCCCATTTGGGATAAAGTTAGTGATTTTATATATGTAATTTATGTAATGACGTTTTCAAATATATTACGTCTAAACTTGTGGTCAGAACTTCTACCTATCACCTAACCTATTTCTATTGAAAATGTGTCTTTATTGAAATCTTTCTGTAAGTAGCTGCTGTAGCCGAAGATGTAACATGTGATCTTAGTAAGTGCCTCTTTACTCTACACTTGAAGATCTTATGCTCTGGTGAGGCATATTATGAGGCAAAGGGCGAAATGCTTAGTGCGAATGTTCGGTATGACAAACAGGTAGCAAAGTGCAAAGGTGAAAATGTTCTCACCCAGAGTAATTGCCTTGTTGAGACGACTGGCTACCTTATTTCAAACTATCGGAACACAATGTTATGAACAGTACTGCCTGGCTTCAATAATATGGTGATAGTATCTCAGGTGAAATATTTTAAGTGTATCTGTCTTAAATCAAACCGAGTATGAACATGCTGTATAGAGAACGTCAAACCTGCAGTCCTTCAAACTCCAAGGGAACTCAATCTTGTTAGTTATTATGTTATTAAGACGGTGAAATCGTCCTAAACATTATTCAAATCCTTTAATACCATTAAACCAGCTCGATGTACTTTTTCCTTCCAAAGGCAGAAAAAACCATAATATGTTCCGAAACTTGGATAGACATATATCACATCTTTCCTATTTTTTTCCTTTTCACTCAAGCCAAAAGCTTCACCGGGAAAAACTGGAAGCTAAAACCCTGGGGACAGTCGGTTTCAGGAAAACTACGCAATAAATTTCAATGTATGTGACAGTTAAAGTCATAGCCTGATATGGCGTCATACGGCATGCAATTTATAATGCTATTTTGGGGACTGACTTTTAGATCTTTGCGCCACTGTTGATGTTTATGTTTTGTCAGAACGTGACTGCGTGGTCTAAGCCCCGTTATTCCGAAATTGGAAGTAATAGTCGCACTATATCTAGTGCGACTATTCGTAAAATAGGAATTAGTTGTGCAGAAGACCCTTTGAGCTAGTACGTATTGTAAAAAAATTGTTTTTAGTAAAGTTACATTTTGATTCACTGTGTCCACCAAGGTAGAGGGCAAGTGCATTGAACTCAAGAGTTAGTTTTAATGCTCTTAATTAGTTCCTTACCATTGCTTTTGAGATATACCAGATTTACTTATGGACGGTATGCAGACTATCAAGTCGACGTACAACAACTAAATTCAAGACCGTCTAGGATTACAGCGACGATTTTCCATAAAAAGAGTTCCCTAATAGTAACTTCGCTATGCGAAGTCTCAATTGTATTACATGAACGGAGATATTGATCAATATATTATATTCCACGCTGTTGTCAACACAGCGTATACACACGCCGCGGCGCATGGCTCTTTCTGTAAATACTTTATCAATAAGTAGTGCGTAAAATAGTGCTTCTGCTAGTATAAGTATTTTATATTAATTTACAGAATAAATATAAAAAATCTAACCCTGAATTCCTTGATGTTGCACGCTACTTAGGACACCATGACCACGCGTAGGTACATGAAGCTCGGCTTGAAATTTTATAAAATTCAAATGAATGTCTGTGTGATGCATTGTATTGGAGTGAAATAAAGATTATTGTGCCTGTTTAAAATATTTTGTACTAATAATACAATCAATAATTATTTTACAAGCTCAATTATTTTGGCAGCTAATATTATTTTAACGCTGACTCTTCGGATGTGATCGCGGAAATTAGTTGTAGAATCCCGTTTAATCATGACATTGTCAATCAAAACCACAAAGTAAGTAGCGGTGGCGCGTATTTTGTGTTGAAACCGTAGAGTTAAATGTTTTATAAGCAACAAATTATAATGTTAGACTAAGTTAGAGGTAGATAACTTTACAACAATTAATGAGTTTTAGAGTTGTCATAAATTAAATTCCATGTCTTAAACTATACGACTTATAACAGCACTAGTAGCATGACAGGCGAGATAAACGTTTATGTCGCGGGAGATAATATTTGTCCTGCTCATTCACTTGGACGAAATATTCAACTATCCCACTCTCACTCCCACGTTGCCGGCGACAAAGATGTCATGCTACGGGGGCAGTATTATGTGTGAAGGAATCGGTAAAGGAAATAATTACAGCGACAACCACTTTTTTGACCGCCTCCGTGGCTCAATGTAAACAACATTGTGTTTACGATTCGGAGGTCGCGGGTTCGATCCCCAGCAGGGTACATGGTTAAGTACTCGGTTTCGTTGGTGGTAGGACATTTTAAATGTCCGCCTGGCTAGCTACCACCATCTTATCTAAATCTGCCGCCAAGCAGCAATGTTAATAGCATGTTGTGTTCCGGTTGTCAGAGATAAGATAGCCAGTCCCCCAAATGTGTTGGGGTTTCCGGGTCAGTACGCTTCCACCTTCGACCTCATCTTCATTTAACATCAGGTCTGATTGAGATCGAGTTGGCCGTTGTGCATATATAAAAAAAATAATACTATTTATACGCAGCCCTAGGACAGGGCAACGAATTTCTGCGATGGAGACCTGAGACACGTCAGTTCTTTAAAGAGCTAGCGATGCATCTGGTCAAAGTATCGAGTGATCAGAGGGCTAGCGCAGCTACCTGGGCCAGCGCATAAGTCTTGTTATACAACGTGGTAATACTGCTATATTTCTAGGCACCTTGTCTATCTAGCAGTGATCTAGACGTTATGTTCTATAGAACATTGTGTCCTATCTATAACGTGATGATATGTTTCAGGACTACATGTTCCAGGAAATATTTGATCATTTCCATCACCTGATGGAAAGTGACGATGTGGTCGAAGGTGAAGCACGCGATCCCAGTAAATGCCTGTTCACTCTACTCTTGAAGATCCCAAGGTTGTAGGATAATATAATGTTTGAGATCTAAAAGAATTGGGCAATTGTTGGTGTATCAAGTCATTCGATTATATGATGGAATAAAGAATACTATGAATTCCACATACAAACAGACACTGAAATAAAAAAGAAAAGATCCATATAATCACATTCCATTATTGGAACACATCGATCTAATCAGATAGTGAAGGTTTAAGTGTCAAATGTCAAGGGTCGAGAGGCCCGTTTAACCCTATTATAGTTTACCGTCCCTTTAACTTCGTGTGAGGACTACACTAGGCATGGTTTTTGTTCAAGGCACGCCTTATTCAGATAACTAAATAGATTAGAAATAAGGACCTGCACGCACGCTGTGACTTCAAGTATTTGCATTTGCATTTTCTCAATATTCAGTTGAAGATGTGAGACACACACATAAACATTGCCATTTGGTTCTCATACAAAGATATACATTAAATGATTGCATAAATATATAAGTAGAATTAGTTTTTTCCTTGTTGCCAAGCTTGACCTCGTGTATCTCGTATATCTTGTTTTTGTGTTAGTTGGCTCGGCAGGGGGCCTGACCAACAATCTCTTTATAAGCAGGTATTGGGTTGAAATGTGTAATTCGACAAAACAAGGAAAAAATATATCAATATATTGAAAGAAAGAAAAAGTTTTTATTTGACACCATTATTGCTTACCCACTTTAATTAATACATGATGTGATGGTGCCAAAAAGGTACCCACTCAGCACAATGTCGCGACATTGGAGCCCAGTGACGCGACGCTGGTATTCTGTGGACACTGGAGGACGGAGATTGGAGAATACGCACAGTGCTTATATGATTATGCAATTTTTTTTTTCATGTTCGCAGAATTGGCTAATAAAGTTTCATTTCAATTAATTTACGAAATTTGAATTTGTTACAAACATGTCAATAAGAATATAGTATCCCATCAAAAACAATACTTGTCAAAAAAACCAAGTCTCGCAACTCAGTTGTTCTGCGGTAAAAAGTTGTGAGATCCATGTAATACCAAGTCGGTTGTTAATTTATTCAGTCTCTACTTAAGCGACTTTCTGTCTTAATACGTCCAGTCTCTAAGACCACGATCGTGGTCCATAACAATTGAAAATCAATTGTGTCTGGAATCTCCGTACTCGAAGCATTAAGTTGTTACGTAATAATTAACAGCATCTTATAGTGACGCATATCAATATTAAAATTCTTTAATGTTTTATATCTCACAACTTTTTACCGCAGAACAACTGAGTTGCGAGACTTGGTTTTTTTGACAAGTATTGTTTTTGATGGGATCTCATTTCTTTTTGTATTTTGTAGACAGTTCTACTTTTTTCCTTTTCGGTACCTTCTACTTATTGTATATATGTATATCTACCAGCAACGAATTTTCTTAAAGCCCTCTCTCTGACTTATGAACTTTTCTTATTTTTGTAGGTAGCCTTCCGTTTTCTCTTTTCCGGTACTACTTCTTGAGCTTCAGCTACAGTTTTTCTAAGAGCCCACTCCCTGTCTCTATGGGTTTTTCTGGGAGGCTTTGATGTTACAATTTTTGCCGTAAAATAATAAAACATCGTTACGAATAAAGCCAATAATGAAAAATTTAATTAACTGAAGACTTGGCTGTATGGGCTTAATTTTCTTTGCTGTCTTCTCTAGATTTTTTAGTTTTTCCTTGATTCATACACCAAACACTACTTATATTCCAAATTTGAAGCTTCTAGGTCTGCTAGAAGTGCCTTAGAATTTTGATGATCGGTGAGTCAGTGAGTGACAAAATTAAGAAATTTGACCCGTTATAATTCTTAAAAATACTGGTTCAAATTAAATGAAATTTTAAATATACGTGTCTTTACAATGCCTGCATAGTTACTGAAAATTTCAGCCTTCTATTTTTATCCACAACGAAGTTACAGGGGGTCGAAAATGGTCTGAATTGCTTCGAGAAAAGGATGGTACGGCCGTGACGCTTTTTTGCTCGACTTGGTGGGGGCACGGCCGTGCCCCCAGATAGTAGGTATAATTAGACTGAACATCGCCGAGCGAGCTATGTCCATGCTTGATTATCATCCAAATAGTCACAAATTTTATAATAATTCCAGTTTTATGATGGTTTTGAATAGATCATTGAAAAGTATGAATGGGGTGACTTTGAAATATAGTATCAGGAATAGTGTAATTAGGGAGTTAAGCAGTGTGAATGAAGATGTAGTGATAATTATTGAAAAAGTATACTGAGATGGTTTGGACAAGTGGAGAGGATGAATGAAAGAAGACTGACGAAAGAGATATGCGAAGCGAATGTGAATGGTAGTGTTGGTAGGAGAAGACCACGAGGACCATAAGCCGACGAGCATGTATGAACAACTTTATGAGAGTGAATGAAGCAATCGGGATCGTAGCAAGTGGAAGTCTGTGGCCTCTGCCTACCCCTACGGAAAACAGGCGTGACATTAAAGTATATATGTTGAATTTATTAAAAGGCAAATTTTGAATATCTACTGGAACGTTATTATAAAAGTGTTGATCCTATATTGGATATACTCGAACAGCATTTCACTTTGATTTTGTAGATGACCAGTGATGTAGTTGTCATTGTTGATAGACTTTAAACATAATTCTCATATTTAGGATCACATTGTATTATCCAAGCTTTATCTTCAATCTTCAAACGAGAGCGACACGACTTTTTTTAAGGAAAAAGGTCATCACGCCCCTTGAATCTATAGATAAAATATAACTCAGGTCCCCACTTCGTATTCACGACATTCACAATTCGCAGGAAGTCTCGCAACGAAATCATCTACAGACATCCGCTGTGGACGCGTAGCCTAGTCATTTGATTTCCGGACTCCGTATCGCCCCGAGTTCCTTTACTGTTACGGTTTTGTTGCTATCCCTTTGATATGGAAAAATGTTTAGATAGTGTTGTGTGCGATTTAGAATGCGCTAGATGATATTTGCTTGTTTCATTTTTAAAAGTTGATTCTATGGTTTCTAGAGAAGGTTAACTAGAGGAAAAATTCTGCAAATATCATCATCGTTAGCCTCTCATCCACTGTTGGACATTAGCCTTTACCAAAGCACGCCAGCACACCTGATCCTCAGTTTATCGCATCCAGAGGACTTACTACGTAAGTGTATTGCGAATAAAATGGCGCTCGCCTTAATTCTCTGTCCCTTATCAAAATTTAAGTGGGTCGAAAAGATATGCAGATAGTAGGACGCGCCGCTAATTGGCATTGTATTCTTACTGAGTGAGTCTACCTTCCACGGGCAGTTCTTTTCGACGAATGTTGAGTACATTGCGGAGTTTGTTTAAGACCAAAATTGTTATTAAAAAACAAAACTCCGCAATTTACTCGAGATAACATTCTACATACTTCGCTTGCATTCCTGTACATAGTCTCCATTCCCGAGCTCATTTAGTTGGGCTAAATGATTCAGCTACAGATGGTGCCTGGCCATTGCCACTTCAGCCTACTAGTTCTGTGGACTATTTCAGCAACCTTGGATCTCATTATTTCATATAATATCCAAGTTACTTTTTAGGACGTATACCATTGAAATTTTATCAAGATCTGCTGATATCGGTATTCCATCAAATGGGGTGACTCGAACTCATAAATTGCACATGCTTCCCTCAATAATCTCACTTTGATGAATGTAAAAGAAAAAAATCGTCAGCTATGGAGTCCCATCACTCCGTCAATATTAATTTCTTCATAACAACAATAATAATTTTGTTATCATAGATTATTTATTTAAAAACAGCCAAAGAGATGGAATTTAAATATAAACTAAAATATATGTAATAAATTGGGACCGCGGGGCAAGGTACCCAAAACGCTGGCAGCGTTTCTTCGCTGGATGAAGATACTTAACCGTTAAGCGAGGAAATAGCGAGCTCTCGGGTCACCATACCAGTGACAATAATATTGACAATAAGTTCAGACAATCTTCTTTAGTGTTAGTTAGTGTTAAAACTACAAATAGATGTCACACCAGATACGGCTACCGCTTCTTTTGATTTATCATTTTTGAAAAATTCCAATATCCGTTCTCACCATCATCAGAACTGGTGAAGACGCACCTTTTCACACTCTTACTCCTAATCTTGAAGTTTTATTAATGTCTCACTATTTTCTAGAACTTGCGCTATAGGTACATAAGCTATATTCAAAAACCAAAAAACCCGACGGCATTATTTTGTGTTTTGCAGATACCATGATGGATTTTTTACGATAAACTCTATAATAAGACACTGTAAGAGATCAAGACGAATCGAACGACACTTTGCACTTTAAAATCGCTCGAGCCGTTTAGACATCAGGATGTAACAGTACTATATTAATTCTGTGACGTAACATAAAAATATACATATATATATGTACTTAAAAAACATTACCCTCCTTTTTGGGGCTATAGGGTAATAAAAACATTCCCAATGTCAAAAATTCATTTCATGATAAGTAATTGCAAATCGCCTCATCATAGTTGAGTACTTACACCTGTTTAGTTGTTATGTTTGATGAAGTCTAGGTTTAGATTATTGAAATGTATTTCAAATATTTGTATTTCATACGACCTTTCGTAAACATATCCAGAGTAAATAAAATAGTCTACTCGTAAAGCAAACTAATCCCGGACGTAGAGGAATTCTTTGCGCATTCCATGTATCTTACGCCGTATCAAATCGAATGTAAGCCGAATACTTACTGGGAGTTTCGCCATTTTCCATTTTTAACGTCGAAAAGAGATTTTACTTTTCCAGAAAAGGGTTCTATAAAAATGTGTTCCCAAATCGAAACTCCTTTGTAGATCTTTGGAGCGTAAGAATCCAATATAAATCGGTGGACAGTCGCGGCGATTTCTGAATTGTGCACATTTGAGCAGATTTACGTATTTATTTACGATCCACATTATGTTGTGTGCGTGACTGTACAATGGACTATCAGTGTGGAAGTGAGATAAAGGGATTAACGATCTGTACCGGCATTCAAACGTGTATCCAATGTAGTGAGCCATATATATCAAAATAAATAAACAGTATTTATGTTATAATGTTGTTTCATTTTGTGTGTGCCGTGTATTTCATGTAAAAATGTATAGAACTAACCGGTCTCTTCCCGTGGGTTTTAAAACACGACTAAGGGATTTTACACCAAAAATATCTATAGACTTGCACGGTTCTTTTTTTTTTATTTGTACTTGTCCTCAATCACACCCGATGTTAAGTGAAGATGAGGTCGCAGGTGGAAGCGTACTGACCCGGAAACCCCAACACATTTGGGGGACTGGCTATCTTATCTCTGACAACCGGAACACAACAATGTCATTAACATTGCTGCTTGGCGGCAGATTTAGATAAGATGGTGGTAGCTAGCCAGGCGACATTTCAAATGCCCTACCACCAACCAAACCGAGTACTTAAACATGTACCCCGCTGGGGATCGAACCCGCGACCTCCGAATCGTAAACCCAATGTTTACATTGAGCCACAGAGGCGGTTAAACCGCAATTGTCTCACTCCGCCTGTCCCGCACGTGAATTCTGTATATTTCGATGTTGGTTCAAGCAATAAACTTCAATGTTTGGAAAATCCAATCTTATATTGGCATATCCCTGGACACCCCCTTTGTATATACATATATTCTGTATTTTTTTGGGCTTAATTTATTAACCCATTTCACTACACAATACTACTCACGACATATAAAATAATAAATAACGTCACGCCCTTTATCCCAAATGGGGTGGTCAGAGATATCCCAAAGTTAACGATAATTTAAAATAATAGAACCTAACAGATAAACTTAAACGAAATTTGACACATCCTCATGCAGTTTACTTTTTACCCGACGTACCCAAGGAAGGACGGCAATTTTTCTCGAGTGTAAAGAAGTATGTAGATTTCTATGGTACCTCCTCTAGCTTAAACTGCACCGATTTTGAAGTACAACGTGTCTTCCTCTTCGTCATAATCCCCAAAGTAGATTTAAATATCATCTGCTAATCCTGTAACGCTTCTTACGTTAAATTAAATATCATAAAATGTACTATTTCCCAAACATATATTTTGCTGTTTCTGTCTATGCAATGACTATTTTGTTCTACTATACATTATAATGTAACGACTGTCAGTTTCACGAAAAATAAATAAATAAATCTATCTATAAATTCGCGTACATAAACGATTAGTAATACGGTCCCCATGCAACCAAAGCCGCGTTTGGTTTTAGTGTAGATGTAAAACGCTGTGTACTCCCATTGCCATCTGCGCGGCAATCCGGCTCTGAAATCAATTTAGTTTCAATAAATAACTGTCGTGTTCAAAGGAAAGCAATTACAATGAGTATCGAACTTGGCAGCTGAGGTTGTTTAGGTAAGGTAGCAATTAAACTTTACTCTGATGAGAGACGACATTGTATGAGAATGATTCATATTGTTGGCCCAGATATTGTAATACTTCGGCAGTTATACTAGTAAATCGATTTTTTGTAAACTTACCTCGTCTTGTTAACGATGCTCCGAACTTTCAGAAGTACCTATTTGGTACGTGAACGCCAAGAAAGCGATTTTTAAGTCATGCAAAAAGTTAGCATTTTTGTAAATTCCTGTTATTTGCATTTGCAATACGAGTTTAACCGTTCGTGTTCGGATCTGAATAATCGTAGCTTTTATTTTATTTATTTCACAATTAATAAATGAAACATTATAATATAAAATAATAATTAACTAATTTTGTAATATAAAAACCTTTTTTTTAAAAAAAAAAACAGCAACCTCTTGAGTTTCTTGCTTGTTCTGCTCAGGGGAAAGTTGCGTTTGAAACAAGCACTAGCTTAAAAAATGTAAAATCTGACTATTTTAAGTGTACCGTGTGTACCTGCAAAATAAAGCATTTTTTGATTTTGATTTTCATATCTTGTCTATGACAGTGATAGTAAGTTGACTCTTTCCTTTTTAAACTCCACGGTTTTTGTCGCCAGGCAAATTCTGCGTAATGGTAAAGTTTGACTTTTTGTAGAAATATGCATTAACACGCCTTTTGTGTGGTCCAAAAATATGATTAAAATGGAATTTTCGAATCGAAATTCCAAACTTTCCGATCGCGATTCTGAGTTCAAAGTTCAAAAATTGCATTCCAAGATCGAAAAAAGACGGAATAATAATAAATCGTGAAGTGAAACTTGTGTGATTTACTCGCGGCACTATCTGATCGCTTGGTTTAGATGAGTATATGTGTGCATAAACGCGTGTAAGAAATGGTATGTTCTGTAACGTTACATCTCCTTCTATTTTTTATATGTTGCCCATTTAATCAAAAAGTCAAATCTTATCCATTATCCACTAATGTCTACAAAAAGTAAATTTTAAATTAAAAACGGAACGGAAATATTAATCAATGTCAACCAATTCACAATAATTCGATTATTCGCATTCAAAAACGAATGGGTACTGGAACGGTTCACATCTTCCGTGTGAGGGGCTCCAATCGTAAAGAGACGCAGCGTTTTTCAGTTGATACAAAGCAGCGAATATCCTTGTAATTACTTTGTTTTAAATATATTTTTATTGAGAACGAATTCAGATCATAATTCTTTCCTAGATTGTTTACATCCATTTGGGTCTCTCGATTTACTGTATAATTAAACCATATTTTACGTCCAAATTCTTCTGTCCATAACCTCGACTTAACAAATTACTGTATCTTCTCACATATTTTTATTGTCAATGCAATTCTATTTTAAAAAGAATATTTCATTTACGCGCAATGCTACAGTTCTCGAGGCGTAAGATCAGCTTTGTATTTGTGTGAGTGCACACAGATAGAGATACGGCTTGTGGCGCAGCGCGTCCCGCGCATTGTTTAAACGCGGCCTGAGGCGCGGCGTGTCCGCTGCGCGTCGCTTCCCTGCCGCGCACATGCCGCACTTCACCTCTTGTACCGCTAGCAGCTTGACGTCACTCACACAAATGCAAAGCTGAGCTTACGCCTCGAGAACTATACCAAAGTTCAAGAAGGTCCAACTGGAAATATGCAACCTTACAGTACCTAAACCGTATAGGTTTATGCAACCTTACAGTACCTAAACCTATACGTCGAGAAACGAAGGATGTGATTTTTAAAATGCGAACGTGCATCGAATGTGATTATTTTTTTTTTTATTTGTGCTATAAACACTATGTTTCTTTAAGGTTTGCTGAGAGAAAACTCTTATGGGGGTTAAGCTCGCCTTTGTACATTTTCTATATAATGCAAATTTCTGTAACAGTCGTGTATACAATAAAGATATTAAGATAGAACCCATCTCTTCCCGTGGGTGTCGTAAAAAGTAATTAAGGAACTTCCCTCCAAAAACATCAAATAGACTTGCACGTTTTAACTGCAATAAACTCACCTTTCACGTGTGCATTTCTATAGATTTCGAAGGTGAACCGTGGATATTGTTTCAAGCATTAATCTCTTAATGTTTCAGTTTTCAAGCATTTATAGTTTTGACTACCCAATTTGGGATAAAGATCTTGACATTCTGTGTGCACTCATGTATTAAATGTGATTATCGCTAAAATGTATTATCGCTCCAGCTCAACATTCCAAATTATAGAACTCTGTTTATAGATTCCCATTCATTCATTACAACACTCCGTATATCTCAATTCGACATGATATGGGTTAAATTACATCTCAATAAATTGAATTATGATCTAAAGTACAGTGTACGGCAACACTGCCAGCATATGTAGACCTCTGATAATTGGCAAGTTTATACAATTTGAGTAATTTTAAAGGCTCAAGTATACACACACTGTGATATACTGTACGACAGTGATTACATGACGTGTGATACTGAAATTGATTATATGATTTACGTGATAGTTACGTTAATATTGCGGATACATTAATAAGTATTAATAATGATACCTGGTAATAGACAAAGACAAACTAGGAAAATATTATGGAGACATATAACCATTAACAAAACACCTACCCACAGAAATGTTAAAAATCATTTTAACCGAATCAGAAATTTTGTGCAATAAAGGAATTTGGATGCAAAGATATAATAGCAATACGAGTGTTTTCTTGAATAGATATTATATATCATACAAACAATTTGGCGATAACACAAACAGGAATCAAAAAGGTAGTTGTAGGTGTCGCAAAGTGGAGCAAAACAGATGTATGACTCATTACATGCTGGTATAAGGTCAACTCAGATTTAATGTTTAAAATTAGAAAACTAGTAGGTAGGTATAGGTTTATATGTAGAAGTACCTCAACCAATTTAGCTAATGAATGAGGAAGCGGTTAAGAGGGGAATAATGCACAAAACCCATGAATGTCAAAGGCAAAGTTCACAAATTATTTTTATTGCGAAAAACCCATATCACAATGTCGGTAACACAGACCCTTGTATCGGATATTTTAATCCAAAACGAGGATTAGAAGGTCTCAAGGCGCTTCGGGCTCCAATTACCTACGTTCGTGTCCCTATTCGCTAGGGCTAAGTCAAAGGAGATTAAATGGTTTAACCTGAATTAATAAATTACTTCAACACGATCCTCGTATACGTAATAAAACGAAATTTTATACGACAAAAGTCCCTTAAAATTGGAGTACAGAATCGTATACGGCACCGCGCGTCTCTGCGGAGAACGTATGCGACGAAGCAGATATTGCAGCGATGCGCCGCGTAAGGTGCGGTGGTGAGGCGGTGTGCACTGCTTCACTGTGCAGTTGACTGCGCACAATTGTAGTATGGCGTCATTGCACGACCTTCTCTTGCTTTGCTCCGATCGACTACGCGGTTGTATCAAACACTATCTCTCCGCGTGAACGAACGGTGCCGTGGACAATTAGGGATGGTCGTAGTTGTAAATTTATGCGACTGCTCTCTTAAACGGTGTAGGAAAACCTCGTGAGGAAACCGGTTTGCCTGAGACATAAAAATTCAAAGGCATGTGAAGTCCCCAACCCGCATCGGGCCAGCGTGGTGGAGTATGGTCTATACTCCCTCATTATACGAGGGAAGGACTATATTCCTGCAGTGGAATGTTTATGGCCTGATGATGATGATGTTGCATCAATGGTAGTATCGATAATGACATCGAAGCTGAACATGAACAACAGCTCGATATTTATTGAACACAAAACATCGATGTGGGCCAACCACTTGATTTTTTTTTTGCTAACAACATTATCCATAAATAAAGCAAC
This sequence comes from Oegoconia quadripuncta, assembly GCA_949316235.1. Taxonomy (NCBI): domain Eukaryota; kingdom Metazoa; phylum Arthropoda; class Insecta; order Lepidoptera; family Autostichidae; genus Oegoconia; species Oegoconia quadripuncta. The sequence goes on along the minus strand of OX438748.1, from coordinate 16,403,318 downwards.
CATATAATAACAGGAATTTTTAATTAAACAAAGAAATTATTAAATTGGAGATCTCAGAGGAACACGTTATAAGTTATAATACTTTTGTCCATTGACTGTAAAAATAATAATTTTGAAAGCTGTTGGGAGAAGTAAAACTGCAGCTGCGTGGTGATCGAGGTTTATTATTGGATGTTGTTCCGATTGTAAGAGAGCGAAAAACTGGCCGCACGCCAGTATATATAAATTAAGATTCGCGCCATCTATGTTCACGTGTTCGCCGATAGACAGCGCCAGTCTTTACATAATTGTGCCGACAGCGTCAGGCGATGTTCTATACTAAACAAAAGCACAGAACCTTTCAATACACCAACACCTATTTTGTAAGTATTTTTTTCCGTGATTTGGATGGGTTCAGATTTGGTATGTTCTGTTCATAGATAACCAAATTTCGATTATATGTCCCTGACATCGATGTTATGATGTTTCACATAACTACTGCTTTATCGATGATCGTCGAAAATCCATATACCTATGGACAATTCGATTTATAGAACCACTTCGGTATCACACACAGCCAATTAATTTAGTAATTTATTAACTAAGACATATGAATACTTTTCGAAATTTTACCTACATTTTAACAGCTCATCCAAAGCTTTAAAAGGAGAATTTAAAAAAATAAAGATCATTGTGGAGTTACATACATTTGCGTATTAGTAACATACGATAAAGCACGATTTTTAATATATCATCATCATATCAGCCGAAAGGCCTCCCCCAATGATCTCCACAACGATCGGTGCTTTTAAATTTATAATAATAATAAATATTTGTTTTTTGTCTATGTAATAAAGTGTTATATTTAAAAAATATCTTTACACATACACACAGCGCCGCCGTCTGGGGCCATACTAAGCAACTTTGCTTGTATTATGGATATCAGATGGTTGATACACAATTAGATTTTTTTTTAAAATAAATACAATGTAAAACATCCACAATTAGCAAATCACACAAATATATGCCTGTGGCGAGATTCGAACCTGCTACCTTTTAGCACTCAGAGTTTCTAACCACTACCCTCAAACAGGTCGCCATATTCGAGTATACTATATTTGTGAAAGGTTCTTTTAAAGTACATAAAAGTAAAGTATAAAGTTTATCCACTTAGTTTTCCATCATTTCATAGACAATCTTTTCTATAACCATGTAGCAATTTCATTTAAAAAATTTTTTCCTCGGAATTCATGTCATAATAATAAATTCAAAACCATAATAAATATTTTTTAAACAAATATAACAGATTTGTATATGTAGACCAAGTAACCAATAACGCTACCGCTAGTGAATAGACCCAATCAACAAAACTGGTGGTACGCCTATTCATATTTAATCTTTAACTAAGCCGATTTTCATTTCAGTAATCCTCCAAATTCTAGCGATTGTTCCAGTTGTGGCGACAAAGGGTTAAAATTAACGATAATTAAGGTCCTCGTAATGATATTTAGGTTCAATGATATATTATTTTATTATTATAACTATAAAAATTATGTAAATTTTATAAGACCCGCCAAGAGCGTTGAGGGCATGTAATGGATCACTGCTGATTACCTAAGTACCTAATACACATGACACAAAATACATTAAACTCTGGTTATTAATGCATTTATTAGATCTACTACTTCCTAGATAAACTAAGTCTAAAGCAGATTGAGTACCGTACCGGTACACGGCGATTTTTTCCGCTGGTAGCAATTTTACGTTGAAAATAGTAGCCAGTCCGTGATCCTTTTTGGTTTCACGGCGTAATGCAAGTATTATCAGTTCTAGCGTGTCTCAAGGGTCCCACTTAGGTACTTTATTGTTCACCTTCTAAAATATATCTTATAATGATATAAGCAAAGCAAATATCGTTCACTCCAATATGTTACTTTCTGTAAACAACACTTTAGAATAAACCAAGAACCCAAAGATTGTGACTTAATTGTTAATCGAAAGTGATTTAATCGTTTCGAAAATGTTACCACCTATACTGTCAGCCACATAAGGCAATAATTTCCGTGGTAGTAAATACAATTACATTAAATGAAGTCGTAAATATATACTAAACTTGTTTGATAATCACATGAACGTTGTACTTAATTACACATTTTATATATTATAGGTATATACTACATACCTACTGCACTGGAGTATATTAGCATATACGATATTTTGTGAATTGTAAGATTTACAAAATCATCGGCGTGTTAACACATTCCCCGGTGCATGTCAATATTAGAAACAATAAATCAAATATTTTTCGGGTTAACAATAGTTATTACAAGCTTTTTATGGTTTGTAAATACCAGTGATTCATTACATGAAGCTTCTGAGTAGATATTCACTTAACAAGATTTAGTAAGACTGAAAACGCTCACAAAAATCTTCCCCAAACCACTTACAAATTCAAAACACGACGATACCTTACTTTTTCCAATATTTTGCGTTCGTCAACTCGCTTGTTGAATATTAAATGCCACGTAGAAATATCGAAAAAATCCTATAAATGGAATATCTGGTGTAAAAACAAATTAGTTTTAGCTAGGACCGGATGAAAGTGGAGAGAGATCGGGGTGAGTGCGCCGCCCGACCGCGTTCCAAATAGAATTTGGTTTTAGTTCCATCTCGTAAAAATAAATCACGAATTTAAACTGGCTCTCAAGTAATCTCTCTTTCTATTACCTCCGTGTAGGGTTGCGGTTGGTTTAGATTATCTGGGACTTTCTTTAAACAGAGGGAAAAATTCATTAAGAGATAAATTACTTAGATGCCTGATGTTGTTCAAAGTGTTTAAACAAAGAGCTGAATCTTTTGTTTTATGATATTCGGGTAATAACAAGTCTGGGCCAGCTACCACAAACCCTTCTAAGTCTGCTGTCAAGCAGTAATTGTAAACTGTCAAGCAGTAAATTAGATAGCCAGTTGCTTGTTAAGATTATCTTCAATATAAGGATGACCATCAAAGGCTTAATCTTCATATAAAATCATTTTGGATTGGAACGAAGATTGCAAAATTGATTTTACTCGAAAAAAAAATGGAGTCTGGAACATCAGGTCACAAAAGTAATATGTTCTCAAATCATTGAGTTCTTACCAGTTTTGTAAGTGTTTGCATATTCTGGTAATAACAAGTGAACATAACTTGGCAGCATTAATTGGCTATTGGTAAAATTTTTAATGGGATAAAAAGGTCCATCTCGAAATGGTTTCATTTTTAACTTCTGCTTGTCGAGTTAATGGCAAAAATTATAATTACTTAAGTATTTTTCCCCAAAAAGCAGCAACGTTGATTGCTCTTTACTAAACTATGCATTCACGAGGCTGACTCCACAGTGACAAAATAGAGGAAAAAAACACTACGCCCCAATTCTGCGTAAAATTAACTTACGTCAAATCCAAATATTTTTTTCTAAATATTTATTATGTTTGAGTATATGAATGAGTGCACCAATTTTAAACGTCACTTTATGTATGATTAAACGAACGAGTAACTCATCAAGTTATTTTATCTATTGTATAAAAAAGTTTCTAAAAGCAATTTACCATGGTTACTCTAACTCCTAAATCGGTTTTTCAACAGCCAATTTTAAATCTTAATTCTTAGCAGTTATAACTCAAAGTTCTTTGCGCCCGGCGTCGACAGCGAGGAATTTATTAATCACAAACAAGCCCTTATTTCATAGGCTATAAAGTTCAACTTAGTGTATTTTGTGTTAATTCCAGTTACTTTTTGAGAGACTGCTATGTTTTATAGCTTTCGTGACCTTATTTGGAACAAACTTCGACCCATAATATTTTTTAAATATACCATGCTGCCGGAAATTTTGTTTTGAAGAAACGAATTAAGTTCTAGAATTATTGTATACGCATATGTGGATATCTATATAAAATTTCATTAATCTTTTATTTTATGTACAGTAGGTTGGCACTTGACCTCAGTCACACCTGATATTAAGTGAGATGAGGCCAAATCTTGGCTATCTTACCTCTGAAAACCAAAACACAACAATGTCATTAACATCGCTGTTTGGCGGCAGACTTAGATAAGATTGTGGAAGCTAGCCAATGTCCAATTAAAATGCCCTTCCACCAACCAAACTGAGTACCTTTTTCAGAACTCTGAATAATTCTAAAATCTTTTAAGAATTTAAATTCGTTGAAATCAATTTTCTACAATTTGAATTTGAGATATCTCTGGTCACACATTACTGAAACATCGCTACTATACCCTGGCCGCGTTTTACATATCCTCGATTTGATAGAGTAGATCCATTCAAATTTACTCTCTTATTAATAAGTAATCTCCTTTCATTTATCTTTCTACATTTTCGTGTAGCTTGTATGCAAAATCTAAATTGCAATGTTAATTTTTGATGTGCCTATGTCAATACACTGTATAATGAAAATATTTAAGCGATCCTTGAAACTCCTCTGTTGAACTGTTAACTAAATAAGTTTTTTCCCGAGCACTTTGGAACCAATCTTAATGTTCTCCAATCTGGCTTCGCGTGAACGTGTATCCATTTTCTGAATGCAGCTTTTAAGGTTGAGATTAACATTATATAATTCGTTGTTTTCTTGTAGCTATAGTATTTATGTGCGTATGTACATCGTATTTACTTTGATTATAACTATTAACACGTGTTTTATTTGTAATGTTTAATTTGTAAAACACGTGTTTAATTGTATTAACATTAAAATTGAGATAAGTAAAAGTAAGCCATACGATGTGGTCTTGTGATCTTCTTTCCATGAGCAGTCGAAATTATGATCAAATATAACTCTAGTCAATCTTATAAAAAAAACAATAATGACTTGTCAATGATAAAATGTTCGACATTAATTCAGAAATAGTATGGGAATTGAACAAATAACAAAAAATATTTAAATACGCATTTTATCTGAAACTTGGCAGAAATACAGCAAAATTATCAAATGTACTAAAAGTGTAAAAGCACAGACAATAAAACGAATGTGAGGACGCGGTAAATGCTGCCGGGAGATACAAAATGGTGCACGATAATGTTCAGAATGGCGTCGTTGGCTTTTGAAGAGACATAATTTGTACACAGGCGGAAAATAATGATCGCATGAATCTTTGGCATAAAGTGCAGATTGTTATTAACAAATCGAAGTTAATGTTATCAACCATCGACAATTCATTGCCTTTAATCATTATGCAATAAAATCCTTTAGCTTAATGCCTTTCCCCAAGTACGTAATAGGAAATAGCATTTCAATTAACCATTTCAATTACTTTTATCATATTAACTATTTGTGTTGTTGCATACTGGCCCACAGATTGATTTATAGCGGTAAATCTGGTATTAGAGCTTATCCAGGCCTTATCTTGTAATTAAGTACGACTTTGAGCGTAAGCTGGGTTGGACCGGGTGCGATCAAATTCCGAGTTAGATCAATTACCTACCTCCAGAATATTATACCGTAGATCAGAAAAGGTTATCTTTTGTGTATTTTGCGCTGTTTATGAAATAGTGTCCGGTTCTTTCGGGATTTCTATTATATTAGGTATTAATAGTGTTATGTCTAGCAATGCTTTCATAAATTGATTAGAATAAATAACTATATTGTGCATTTGTTATGCCAATGATATAAGCCACTTGCGAGTTAATACTTCAGAACGATGGGCTTTTCATTTATCAGTCAGTATTCGAACTAAATATGTACCAGTTAAGAAAATCATCTGCAGAACAAATTATCACTTTAGCATTAATGTCACTGAATTCTTCATGAACTCAGAACTCGAATCTCTCAAATGAAAATTGGGCGGAATTGATGAATTTACTAGCTTTTCCACCCGCAGCTTGAAATATTTTTTTCATGATGAAAAATAGCAACCTTCTCCTACCAAATTTCAACACGATCAATTCACCAGTTTAGGCGTGAAAGCCGGACAGACGGACTATCGTACATACTTTCTATGGATTCCAACGATCCAGTGAAAAAATCTCAGTCTTGTAATCGGATTTTCCAAAATGATAGCAAACCAACAAAATTGTAGTAGGCTAGAAGCGCGAGCAAAAATATGATTTTCTGCATACACAAATCTCGAAGAAGTTGTTGAAATAAGTGATTCTTACTCCAGATATCAACTGTTTACCAACATAAACACGTTGTATCTCATGCCGTCACATTGATGATTGACGCGTTTATCAGAGCAGTTTATTAAGGAGTTTAATTTATCTTTCTTTTGTCCCCAGGGGTGGTGTTAGCCTAAGATGGTGTTGGCGCTTGTGGTCGGAGTGTTGTGCGTGTGGGGCCGCTTGAGCGTTGCGAACCCAGAAGCGAAGCGGCTGTACGACGATCTTCTCTCTAACTACAACCGCCTGATCCGGCCCGTTGGCAACAACTCCGACCGGCTCACCGTCAAGATGGGGCTACGGCTTAGTCAGCTCATCGACGTTGTAAGTACCTACTCTTGTAAACTACTAATAATATTGTAGTACTTTAGTTCGTGGTTACGTCGAGGACGGAGGGTTTCGTGAATAAGACTCGTTGTCTATAGAGATGTTGCACGAACAAGGCCCTTTAATTACGAATAAGCGTATATAATACAACGGTATTGGCGCTGACTAAGCGATATGCGTTTATGTTGCAGTAAACCATTACTCTACGGTTAAACACCGAAATAAGGCGAGGTTATCAATATACTACAATATAAAATAATTACGCAATTATTTTAATTAGTCTCGCACGATCCTACGCTTTCCTAGAACGAGCTAAAAAGTAGTCAACAAGTGGGGCGTCACAAGGCAGGTATGCATTTTGCGAATTATGTCCGCAAGTTTTGTGAAGTACCAAGTAAGCTCGAAGAATGAGAATCCGAATTCGAGATTCAAATTTGTGTGCAGGCCCTGAAATAATATGGTAATCAAGTGGCGTCATAGAATTACATTTAAATTGTACTTTACTAAGCACATCGGTGAAGGCTGTCAACCAGAATGAAGTGCCCTGTCTGAAAACCCTAAATCTTTATCATGATATAACAGAAACTTTGGGTGTTTGGGTGCGCTTCTAGTTTCCACGAAGATACGATGAACTATTGGTTAATTTAAATGGTTTGGAATAGATGACACTTGTTAAATACACCTCATATATACAGAACAGTAAATTCTCACAATTTTTCTCTTTGAATGTAATAGAAATTTACGTATTACATTTTTTGTGATATTGTAACCTAAAGTGTACTATTGTCCATTACGAGCGACCATAACATAACATTCTGTGGTTCTTAACTACTGACTGAATTAATATCTCAATGTATCTAACTACAATACCATACATAATCCAAATTACATTTTAATTTAAAATTCATATTACGCTCACGTTCTCGCTTTGCCCAAATAGTGTTCAAATCTGAACTGCGGGGCTTATCCTCCTTGTACGAGTATATCTTTAAATCCCTTCATTAAAAAGGGTTTTGCTTTCTCATACCTCGTTTCGTTATGTCGAAAACTTTCGCATATATTTCTAAAGAATTTATCACAATGTTTACTTTTAAAATGACTATTATCATTTTGTTACATATTTTTTTACCTTATTAAACAGATAATTGATAGATTTGTCTGTGGGTGCATATAAATCTCTGATTAAATATATAAAGTAGGTAGTACTTATATGTGATTATTTTTCGATAATAACAATATTTTCTGAGCGGAATAACTATGTAATAAATTTTTTAAATGCCTTAGCAAGCTTTTCTTTTCTCGTTTCTGATTTATGTTACAAATTGTTCTAAATACAGGACACCTTAAAATGACTTAGAAAACTTGTCTTGGTTTTTTTGTTTCTGAATCGTCAAACTATTATAAAAAACTTTTGCCCGCGGGTTCGCCTGCGCGGATTAACTTTATCGTGGAAATTTGTTTATCCCGCGGGAACTACTCACTTCATTGCGATAAAAAATATCCTATTTCCAAATTTCATTCAAATCCGTTTATGCGTTTCGCCGTGATTGAGCAAGAAACAAACAAATAAAACAATCATCCAAACTTTCGCATTTATAATTTTAGTTAGATACGAAACACGTTTATGTAGCCTTCTGTCGCTGAATTAGTTGTTGCTAGTAGGGACAATAAATTTGTCAGCAGATACCATCCATGCCTATGAAGTTTTAATGATAACTCATTTGAATTACTCCAAATGTGATACAGTTTAATGTATTTCACAGATATAATTATATTTTTATCATTCATGTGTACCTAATATCATACGGCAAAAAAAATAATTGTACAAAATCTTTCAAAAACAAACATCTGTCGTAGCTCCGAGGCATAACCGCAGACTCGAAAACCAATTCAAAACATTCCAAACCAACACGGCTAATATCAATTCGATCACTCGTTGAAATCTGTTTAACTTTCCAACAATGACGCTTTGTACCGCCAGAACTCATTTAACTGAGCCGGCTGGATGCAGCTGAAATTGAATTGGAAGCCTCCATCGGCACAGCCACCGATACAAACTTTGTTATAGACATATATGTATAGCTAACTTTTGAATTAGTTGACAAAGGTTGACCAGGAAAGGATCAGCTAAGTTTTTCGTCAACAATAAAGCAGACTGCACAATAGATAGCAATGGTCACATTGGCTTTGACCCGAAAGTGGGACTTATACCCTTATTATCTTAATGGTAATAAACTTCATTGACATCTCCTTTGCCATTGGTCGGACAACTAAATCTCCATCCGATCATTTGTATTGTTCGATATACAAACTAATGCCAACTAAGTTCTTCATTTGTTGGAATTCGAAAACAAATGTGTAGATCTGTAGGAAATACGAAAGAAATTAGTTTAAAAATGAAAACTTTTGTAATTCGATCGTGAATCAGTCATTTCCCCATGCGCATTCTAAAGCGAACAAATCAAAAGGTATCAGCATTTGAAGGTCGTTAATATGAAAAATAAATCTAAGAACACTTATTTTTTATTTTATTTATTTGAGAGACAAGCAGTTGCTTATATAAATTGCTTATGTAGCTGTTTATATTTCATTTGTTAACCTATAGTCTCCTACATTATATAATCTAAGGTGGTTTAGGTAAATTACATAACATAAAATAAAATCAAATGCCGAAATCTTAACTTCGTTAGAACTGAATTCGAAAACTATGACATTTCTTAAGAAACACATGTTTTGAATTTTGCCAAAGAAAAACTCATTCAAATCAACATTGTCTGACCTATCATTGTATATGTCTGGGCAACCTCCTTAGAAAAGTTGTTGCCGTCCTAAGTCGCCCGAGTACAGCGACAGTGGCAAGAAATGGAACTAACGCGACCCCTAGTCACGTTGCTTAGGTTATGTTACATATGAGAAACTAGATGTCGCTATCTCTCTGTCAATAATAGACCGAAGGCCCGCATAGATGTCGCTACATCCAATAACGGTACAACCTCCGAATTATGGAGACCACTCGCATGAAAATAGAAATAGTGGTCAGTCACTCATCGGTCGGTGCGATTAATGACAAAGTAACCTAAGTACATCCTGTGAATCCACTGGAATGCTCGGATGAGAATCGAAATAGTGGCCACCGGCCATGGATGTTGCTTAACTTTACTAATCGACCACGACTTCGCTAATTGAAAACGACTATTAAAATACATCTTCCGAATTAAGGGACATGAAAACGGCAATAGTGCCCAACAATCCATAGACGTTGCTTAACTTCAATGATCCAAAACAACTGCGCTAATCGAAAGCGACATTTTGTTGGTACAAAGAAATCTCCAAAACTTTTGATTTAATCAGGCATCAAACCCATCGAACGTCTTTGTCCGAATGTCGAAATTTTGTGGAAAGCAATTGCCAATGAACCCTAATTGTTATTTTCCGTCTAATACTGTGATTTTACTCCTGATATATTGGAAGTCTCTATCAGAAAGTATTATCTTTTTTTCGTAAACATTAAATTTAAGGGTACCGTCGGACAAGATTTATTTGTTATATCAATTTTGAAACGATGCGAATGCGTGTTTTATTTAATTTCGATGTTAAAAAATAAAAAACGACAAGGTTCAGCCGAGAGCATGACACACCACGTAACATAACACCTCAGATTAGGTACTAAAAAATATGAAGTGCGAGCGAACGCACTCGGACTAGTTGTCGCAGACAGAAAGTAGGTATCTACATTATTTAGTTTCTTTCGGCTCTGGCGCCTGACCTTGACGGTCGGCGCAATCAAAGGGATCGGGGCCTGTCGTCAGGGTGCGCGGGTGCAACAAGCGGACCGCATTTAGTAGGGATAAGTATTTATTGTAAACTTTGTATAATGTATGCTAATTCAGTCAATCTACTTTGTATGTAGGTACCTAATTGCAAGTTATTTAATGTAGCAGCAATGTAGATATTAAGAATAACCAGTCAATCGATAAAAAACTGGAATAAATAAAAGAATTACCTAGTCAGTATTTTTTCCATTATGGTATCTAGTAGGTACGTTATTATTTTTATTTGTATAATTAATCGAGTGTGCTATAAACTTTTAAGTTTCCCTGTTGTCAAATTTTACAATTGAGAAAGTTGTAAATCATTGACAAATAATTTTTTGCTGGTTAATCTTCTTCTTCTTCTTGGTAAAAATCTGTGGACTTTGCTTAACTTTGTTAATCGAAAAGGACTAAATTATCGTAGGTAGGTACAATACAATACAATACAATACAATACAAATACACTTTATTGCACAACAGATAAGAAAATACAGTTTATAGCAAACCGGAACACCAGGCAACACGAGCCTGTCCGAGTCCTACCGAAGCGGGCCTCTCGCGGTTGCATACCAGCGCGATATGCTAGTGTGAGTGTGGCGTGATCTCGTGCGTATACGCTGGCATCGCGCCATACCCTTCCCCGCGACCTCGCTCCTCATTTCCAATAGCCGGCCTTCTCGCCCGCTCACAGGGAGTCCGCGACGAACACCTACGCACGCTGCACGCTCGTATCACACTACACTCGCACTACGAGCTCGCGGATTACCTACCTCTAAACTAAAGAATAACTGGCTTACGTGCCCATTCTCTAACGTTTTGCCCAATAAACTTATGAACAGTGCCCTGAGATTTTCATTTAGAGTCGAAACCCTTATTGGCGCCTCTACGCCATAAGTTTCAGAAAAGTGGTAAGAATAGAATGTACAATTTGACGACCTTATCACTAAAAGCGATCTCTTCCAGGCAACCTTTGGGTATAAGGACAGTACATTTGAAATAGGTGGGTTGTGCGGTATTAAATAGGGATGCAGATACAAACTACGTGAATACATTTCATATATTTACATACACATAGGTACATACATAGATCAATAGACAAAATATTCTACTTAAAAACATAAAATACTAGGTACATTCTATGGTAGGTATGAAGCACAGAAACGCTCGAACGAAAATGACATTTTCTGTTTTATCGACGAGACTGGTGAACTCTCTCCTGTACTGGGTACGTTTGCGTTTCCAAATTTCCATTTTTACGGTTGCCAGATGTCAGAAATCCAGTAAAGAAACACAATTTAAGACAAGCCTAAAATACCGATCATTTATTGTACAGAGATAAAATTGACAGTGCCGTTATTTTTCACGTTGCCAGAGCAACTACGTGACACTGTGAGTATATGAGCTCTTTCGGTGGTTGGAAAACGTACTCTGTGTCTGCACCATTGATAACAAGAATGGTCATATTTATCCCATCAAAAACATAAAATGTACAAAAATGCCAAGTCTCACATCGCAATAATTCTGCCGAAAAAAGTTATGAGATCTCACGTCAAGGCAAGTCAGTTATTTTAGTAAGCATGGAAGCACTTAATTCGCAACTTTATCGTAATTTGATTCCTAATTATTTACGTTAGCCACATCTACAGTGACATGCTTATTAAAATAACTGACTTGCCTTGACGTGAGATCTCATAACTTTTTTCGGCAGAAGTATTGCGATGTCAGACTTGGCATTTTTGTACATTTTATGTTTTTGATGGGATCCTCATTTCTTTTTGTAGGTAGTCCTCCTCTTTTTTTTTCTGGTCGTATTTCTTGGACGTCAGGTAGGTACGGATTTCCTTAAAGCCCATTCCCTATCTCTTTTAGGATGGTCATTTATGTACAATATTTCTGGTTCTATTGAAGTATTCATTTTTACAGTACTAGTAGTTACACAAAGACTACAGAAATAACGCTATACACTATCAAATGATGAAAAAGTACACTTGAAGTTGATGATGGCTGCTCCCCTGCATTACCGGGTCGGCTACCGTGCTAGATACTATTCAATAAGACAACAATAAGAACATAAGCCCGAAGGCATTTATTGACATTATATGGGACTTTTAGCCAGTTAATAAACTGTTACCGCCTTCACCACGTGTAGGTACTCCCAGCTTATGTTATTGTAATATTGTTGCGCACACGTGTCGTACACTTTATTGCTCAATGTTTATTTGTTTGTTTATATATAAGTGTCGCCACACACACTGTATCACCACATTAGAAGAACAAAGTATAAACTATATAGAACCAGAGTACTTCTCAAGTCGCGTCGAACAAGCCTAAACTCGATGGGTTTGCATTGTTTTATTACAGAGTTCTTATGGCCACCTTCCGGCTCCATCATCAGATCAGCTCAATAGTTCCACAAAAGTGCATTGATGTAATCAACAACTAAAACTCATCATGGTGATTTGTGTATTTTCTGCAAAGGCAGCACATCTCTCATGCTGAGCCATCGGGTACTCCAGGTCTTCAACGATCCTAGTTTTGAAGTTTTCCCTTAATATGGGTACTAAACCCTACCTCTGTGCGAAATTTCAGCTCTCTAGGTATAGTGGAAGTACTAGATCTTTTTGATGATCGGTGAGTGTGCCACTTACAAAATTGCTTAACTTCAATTGGCTATAGCTCGTAAACTAGACGTAGGAATGGCATGTAGTTTAAGGTTGTAGCTTGTTGCAGTATCTACTTTTCACCATTGAAAATTCAGGCCTCTAGCTTTACCCAAAAGGAAGTTACAGAGGGGTCAAAAGAGCCCTGAGTGGCTTCGAGAAAAGGATAGTACGGCCATGCCCTTTTCGCTCAACTTGGCGGGGGCACTGCTGTGCCCCCAGATTACAAGTTTGAATTCCATAACTGCACGTATATACACGGTGATAAGAAGAACTTTTTCGTTCTCCAAGTCGCTACAGGTTTAGTGTAATAAAATATTATGATTATGACCAAATTATTTCTTTTAACATTTAGTAACAATATTGGTTCACTATATGCATTGGTTAGACACTCTTGTCCTTTACTCATGTCAGATGACCTGAATATTTTCTTTAAAAAGGCAGCAGGAAGATGTAATGCACTCTCTTGATGCCTCCGATTCACCTTTCAACTTAGTGAAGCTCAAACTGATAGGGTCATCTTATCTCTATTTGCACGAAGGTGGGTTTGAGTTGATTCAATTCATTTCGTTCCGAAAGTTTGAGAGATTATTTAATTCGAGGTAGAATAAACCACTCATTGGTGTCGATTCGGATATACACCGACTAAACTAAAACTAGTTTTAAAGTAGTACTGTCTCTTTCTCCCTGGAACAGTACGATGCGACGGCACCACTCTAAAACTGGTTTAAGTTTCGTTGGTGTACATCCGAATCGACACCATTGTTGCTTGTAATACAACACTACAGAACTAAATAGTCATGAGTTGGTCACGAAAGGTTTAAATCGATACAAGAAATTAAATGGAAAAAAAAGAAGAATTGTTTAGTGCACAAACATCCTAATCAACGTATATCTATATTCAAAGGTGTCATTTGATAGCGCCATCTACTCGTACACCTTGCAACTAAAATTGTTACATGTACTTATTTAAACTAGATGGCGTTTACACGAAAAATATCACTTTTGAATTACAATAAAATTATTGCCGAAATTAATTACGTTATTATGTGTAAACGATGTTAAAAACATCCATAGTTGTAAATTGTATTAACACTATTATGTAAAGTTAATGGAAAGTTAAAAAAATTATTTAAAAGAACTTTGCTTCTAAAACGGCATACACGTTGCCATCTATTGAAATTATTTCTGAACTATTTTTACTTTGTTAGGGGCTGACCCTCTATTCGGGTAGTGTTATTTCGGGTAGTGTTATTCCTCTATGATTGTATAGCTTACATGTGCGCTTGATGAAAGCGTTGCTCGCATAATTAGTAATATAATTGGTAATGTGAAATAATGGCTTCTTACAGCATTGCGTTCGCATCTACTTAGAAGAAACAGCGATAATAACGGGGTATCATGAATGAAAAAAATTAAATATTTATTACCTACTTCTCGCGATTTCAGTCCTTACTCCATATTGAAGTTGGTCATATTCAAGTAAAAATTTCACAAACGACTTCAATATCACCCTGCATTTTTTATTTTTAGTCTAATATCATTATCATTACCAAGTTTTCCAGCCTTGATAAAATATGAAAATTGATGGAATAACAAATTAGAATTTCAAATTTTATACCACATCGCTTCACTTGGAGCATTATCGATAGAACTCGTTGATGATTCATCAATTTGAATATCGATAAAATGGTGCTACGATATTCCAATTTTAAAATTCATCGCGCTCCCCGTCTCTTCGGCGCTCGGGGCGATGATCGGTTTCTTTGTTTTAACGAAGACCTTTCAACGAACAGAACTGCAGCCCTTAGAAATTTATTTGCTTAGAATTATTTTATGAACCAAGCTACCAGCAATGTCCGTGCGGTGCAACACGCATAAAATTAATGTTAAACTTATCCTATCTGATTACAAGAACATAAAAAAGGACGATGTGATATTTCGGTCCACTTTTATACAAGACAGCATTTTAATATAGACCATTCAAAATAACATGCACAAGGTGGCGTAGTAACACTTACTTACTATCTTTGGTTCTCCCATGACACTTCATGGGAGAACCAAAGATCGGGTTCAGTGGCGCCCTGGGCGAGGCCAATATCCAGCAGTGGATTATGGTCAATGATGATATTGTTGAAAATAACACCTAGAGCACTTATAGCCTTAAATAATTTTTACAGGACGACTTTTCTTTTTTTTAAGGAATTTAAAGACATCCTACTTTTAGTACGTAAATGGATAAGGAATATCCGGCCGCTTAAATTAAATTTGATACTGGTGACTGATAAATTTGAAGCATTCGTAGTGCAATCGTATTCGCTATTTCTTTTCTATTAGCGAAGATAAGCAACGGCAGTCTTTTGATCGGTAACCATCACTATTGGAATTTTCATGTGAAATTTCCGTACTTTAGAGGGCAGGTTAAGTAGATAGTCAGAGCTGTTTTCAATTGAAGGCTTAGTTATACACAAATCCACCAATCCGTACTGAGCTCGTGTGGTGGATTAGCCCTTACCCTTTCCTAGTGAGAGCAGACTGAATTCCAACCAGTAGGAACTTAATGCCGTCAATGTATGTTTGAGTATGTAGATAAGTTATTTAGTCATTTTATAAAGTAAATTTTGATAATCAGTTTGTTATTTACAAGTATCAGACTGCAAAGATTGCCAAACTGCCAATTCCCAAATCGCTTTTCTAATACGATGAACACAGCAAATGTTAAAAAAAAATATTTCCGAATTTTATTTTTTCCAAAACGAAATGCCTTTTCTTATTTCCCATAGTATTGTTTCCCGGAAAAACACTGTCCATAAATTTGAAATTCTGATTTTTAGTTTGGCCTCTTTTCTATTGGCTATTATTTTATAATCCAGAAAATTACTTTCTGAAAACTTCTGCGGCTACAAAAAACCACTTTAGCACCAGCGAGAGCCCAAGATTCGGACTTCTATGATTATTTTAACTTTAAATTTTTTATGTCATAATTTACAAAGGATCTATAAAGTGTGATTGGGGTCTTGTTATACTTCGGTTTTTAAAATCTGTGGTCTTATGATATTATCTCCGTGCGCGACGCACCTTTTTGTATCTTTTACTCTTTTTTTACTTTATCTGTGATGGTTTTTGACATAATATTGTTTTTTGCTGTTAAGCTGCTAACCGAAGTGACAACCACTTCCATTTCGGAGAATTCCCTTAAAATACCTATTTTCTCAGTTTCTAGCTCTTAAAAATTCTCGTCGTTTATAATGTCAAAAGCAACTGTTGTCAAAAGCAAAAACGGTATTTAAAAAATCTGGTTACAGTAGCTATTTCTGGAATTCAATACAACATAAGCATTTATGGAAAACAGATTATGTAGATAACAAAATTTCGATAAATAGTTTTTGAACTTTTAAAATCCGGTGAAACATATTACTTAAGTTACATTTAATTTATTAATGTATATTTATCATATGAAGTACAATAAAGCGTTTACAAACAAAAAACAAACATATTTCGAAACACCGATATGCTACCGTTTCTCAACTATGTAGGTAGGTAAATGTGGTGTCTTGAGATAGATTAATTAAAATTTTCTTTCTTAATCTAAAATATCAACAGACTTAAGTCCATACTACTGGGGACAGCCTCCTCTAATTAGTATTGTCATTTACTTCACTTAAACCCCAATTACAGGACGAAAAAAAATTTTGCGTTACAATGAAATGATATCCATAAACAAACTTGAAAATAACGAGAGAAAACTGTAGATGATTATTGTCGATGATTGATACTATTATTTGTAGTCGTTGATTTGAATCATATTGTTTACATTCTATAAGTAGTGTAATCTTCTTCGTCAGACCTACAACCGAAAATATTATTTTTTATTTTTATTTTTTTGTTTTAATATCGTTTATATCAACACATAAAGAAGAGATTGTCTCGCCTGCACAGATGGTTCAGAATTTATGCGCACATACCACGGAGCAAAAACAACCTCTTATGACATAATACCTTTTAACTACATTATGTACACTACTGCCGTGAGGTTTTTCACGTATCCAAACCCAACAGTTTAATTGGCACACTTGGGTGGGACAATTGACTCATTCAAAACCTGTTCATGATAACCTGCAATATTTTTGGACGACCTATCTAACACACCCACACGATTTGGTACAAAGATAAAAATGTTCATCACCACTTTAAGTATCAATAGTCATGGAAAAATACTGTACTTTGTAATAACTGACTACTGCCTCCGTCTATTCACCCGATTTTATAGTCTCCATTAGGCCTCGTCAAAGCCAAAAGTTTATGGTCGATTTTGTTACCTATTTTCTGTGAGACCAACTTTAAAATTCCTTCCCGTAAAATTGTTCTGTATCCCCAGTAGAGGTAGATCGTGCTATAAACAACCTTCGAACGGTCTCGCTTCTGAATAAGATATCTAGTATAACGAAAGTGCATGCATTACTATTCCAAGAAAGTTGCTTCCCTGTAATAAGGGTGGAATACTAAATTTTGATACAGTGGCACCGCTGGGACTGTGTTCGATACTTGCATTCCTTTTATTGTAATCAGAGGTTTGTAGCGCGATGTTCTTTCTAAAAGGAGCTTCGGTAACTGTAGATTGTGCTATAGTTACTCTGGGATTATTCTGTTTATACTTTCAATCGAAAATGAGTTCAGATTGTCTCTTTAACATAAATTTTAAACCTAAATTATCGTGATGTAAGATAAATTTTATATCTATTAATTTATTTTCATCGCGTTAATGGTCACTACCATTTTTATAGTGTTTCCGGTTTGAAATGATTTCGGGAAAAAAGCTCGATGGCTCGAAAATTGTTTCTTTAAATATTTTCATTTTCTATGTAACATATTTTTCAGATCTAATACCAATAGGTATATTTATTCCTGAATAACCCAAATATTAGAAATAATGAAACTTCTTTATACATAGAAAATGTAGTGTGATTATAATAATCTCGTTTTCCAAGTCAACATAAAGTTTTCAAATTATTATTGTATGTTCGATTGTAGCTCAAAATCTATTTTATTTTTTAGTCAGTGCAGTATAAATTGGTATGTATTTGGATAACATTTTCACTTTATTAAACTTCATATGGAGCGCGTTCTCTTCGGTTTCATACTACAGTAAAAGATTAAGATTACGTTACTCTTTACACTATGTCTCTAACTGTTTAACAGTAAATTATAAAATAAATTAAATACTTTTTCTCCGTTCTTTTAGAGTAATGCTTTTAGATGGTGAACAATATAAACTGTGGGAACTATTCCGTCCATATTGTGGCAAGTGGAAAGCTTTCTTCTTGTACGCACGTGCCTGCGAATATCAATGATGTGTACCTTAGTGTGAGGCCACGGAAATTGCTGCTCGGGAAATAAAATCCCAAATTGGTACCCATTTTAACAGCGATATATATATAACATAGATTTCCTTCAGGTGATTCGTGTCTCAAGCTAATTTCAAGAATTCCATTTCGTCTATGGGGCATAACTTAGAATATTCAGGTCATTAATATTAGAGTACCTACTTGGTACACTGTTGCATTCACGTGATGGTTTCTGTTGCGATGTAGAAGTTCCTGACAAGTACTCCATAGCGCTACATTAAGCTCTGCAAAAGCTTGAAAAGAGTTAATCAAGGCGGCCAATGTGATTCCGCCATGAAAATATTTGTACATGGCATTTAAATCAATAGGTACCTCAAGTCCCACATGGGTCGAAGCGTACCCAAAAGGCCAATTATCGGGTGGTTACTAGATTTTTCCAGATCTACCAAACCGTTCTAGGCCGATTGGTGAATTGACCATACCCTCTTCTGGAGTGCCGGAGGCTGTGCCCAAGAGTGAAGCCACAAAGCTGTTGATGATCAATG
The DNA here is from genome assembly GCA_949316235.1 of Oegoconia quadripuncta. Lineage (NCBI taxonomy): Eukaryota > Metazoa > Arthropoda > Insecta > Lepidoptera > Autostichidae > Oegoconia > Oegoconia quadripuncta. Next base: position 16,384,504 of record OX438748.1, on the reverse strand, counting down.
CTGTTATTATTAATCAGTCGTAAATCCACTTCAAAATCAGTCTAAGAGTTTTCTGTACCTAAATCAACATGGTTTGAAGTCAAAAGGTACTTTAATTAGTATTCATATGAAGATTAGCTGCCATTTTTGAGGCCACAAGCAAATATATATCATTCCCGCTTGAAAAACTAGCCCACTTAACTGAGTAATGGCTGGCTGGATCTCCGTCGACGGTAATTTGCCGCGGTTGTGCTTGGGAAATTAAATTGTCTCAGAATCACCGCGATTCTGGAGTGTGTGTTCTAATATCTCTCTGAAGGTACGATGGAAGCCAATCTAATTTATTACTTATTAGCTCTACGCTATTGCTTGCGGGAAAATAGTTGTAGTGCATACTCGTATATAATCTGTTTATGAATGGATTAGAATCATCATTTTCCTGCTCTTATCCCACTTTGGGTCAGCACAACATGATTGACTTCCTCTTCCACTCTCCCTTATCAGCCGTCATCTCCGTACTTACCCATTTCACACACATAATATGCAGTCCTGATGCAGTCTATCCACACCTTCTTCGCTGTTCCTCAACCTCTGTATCGCTCCACATGCATACGAACAAGTGTTAAGTATGACACTCGTCTCGTTACGTGCCTTTCATCCCTCCTCATAATATGCCCAAACCATGCTAACCTATTACTCCTGAACTTTCCTAATTAATGGATTTTAATGATGGTATAAAATCACCAAATAATATATTTTCTTGGCAAAGCAATCCTAATTCTGTTTTCGACTAGCGAAGTCAAGCAACATTGGCGCGATAAGCCCAAGGATATGTGACCACTATTAATCTTCTCATACGAGTGTTTCCGTACATCGGAGAGCACTTTGATCAGTTGGTTGTTTTTATTTATTTATTTATTTATACTTTATTAGAAAACATGAACAGAGATAGATAAATTTAAACATCAGCCAATTATAGGTTTTCCTAAACTGTTATTACATAAACAATCATTGAGAGAGAGATAACATAAAGAAATGAAAAATAATCAATCGTATTATAAATTTAATAATAATTTAAAATATTTTCAAATGAAGGCTTCAATTCGGTGGTCTACAGAGGCGACTTGGAAAACATTGACCGACAGGTGGGCGAGTCTGAACACAAGTACACCAATCCGCATCTGGTCTTCGCGGTGGATTATGACCGGTACTCGCAATGGCGGCTTAGGCTGTTGACAATGTCATATAAAATCTTTTATAGATTAGTGTATTTAAGGATATTTTTATATTAATATTTATTTAATTGTTGTGGATAAGATAATCAGTGATATTACCGAAACTAATATATAAAATAACTATAACTCAATGTAAACAGCATTGGGTTTACGATTCGGAGGTCGCGGGTTTAATCCCCAGTGGGGTACATGTTTAAGTACTCGATTTGGTTGGTGTGGTAGGGCATTTTAAAAATGTCCGCCTGGCTAGCTACCACCATCTATCTAAATCTGCCGCCAAGATTGTTAATGCTCATCATTATGTCATGTTAATAGCATTGTTGTGTTCCGGTTGTCAGAGATAAGATAGCCAGTCCTCCAAATGTGTTGGGGTTTCCGGGTCAGTAGATACGCTTCCACCTTCGACCTCATCTTCACTTAACATCAGGTGCGATTGAGGTCAAATATCAACCCGTTGTGCATAAAAAAAAAACCAAATTAAAGAAAACTAATTTAAAGAAACTGGCTGGCACCTCCTTCCGCCACCGTTCCTCGGTCACCGCCCACTCTCCGCATGCGAGTATCATTTACGCACACACTCAAACATGTATATCAGTCTGATGCGTACGTAGTGGTGTATGTAGGTAATCGCTAGTATCTCCATATCCCTCTACTTCCGGAGCCTACAGAGCTAGCATGCCCCGTTGCTTCTGTACAAAAACATCAGACTGAAGCTCTGCGTCCCTCTTACTCGCATAAAGCATTACCGCGTTGACAATTTTCTATCTCCTGTCAAAGAGTGACTACGGGTCATTCTGGCCCTGCTAGTCATGAGCCACTGAGTAATCACTTTCCGTCAGGTAAGCCTTGTTTGTTAACTTGGACACTTTTACGTAAAAATGGAAGCCAATATTATAATAACATGGCGGAATACGTTATGTAAATATTTGCTTAGTAGGTATTTTCGCAGCAGCTATAATAATAACAGTAAATACAGAAACAGCGGCCATTAGAATAGCAGCTGGCACACGCAGACAATACCGTTAGTTTGATATTCGCATATGGAATCATTTAGGTTACAAAACCAGCTTTTATGCTTTTCTAAAACAGCGTAGGATTTTAAATTGGGTACTTACTAAGTTTGATGTACTGCAACATCTTTAGTTTTTGGTTTTGTATGATTTAAGAGTACAAAAGTTTTGCTGATGGGATTTCATGAGCTGCTATATTGTGAGCGTCATTGACGTCATATAGATCTCAAAAATGTCATATAGAGAACAAGCCTGGTTAGATTTGCAATTCATCATATTAGCCACAGGCTGTCCACTGTTGAACATAGGCCTTTTACATTTTCAAGGAGACCGATTAAAGCGGCCTGAATGTAGCAACTTCCGACGACCTTCAGCAGGTCCCCACTCCCCACTTGCCGGTGCGTGGTCTCTTCTTTTTTGTGTCTTTTCAAATAGTGTCGAATCCTTTTCTAATTATAAAATGCATTAAAGTGACAGGACTAAAATGTCATGTCATTCTTATTGTATCAAATATTTTTCTAATTATGAAATATATTAAAAAACAGATAATTTATTAAAACTATAGCAATGACATTTTCTTATAAATAGAATAGCATATCATATTTGGGCATAAGTTTGTGTCGAATCCTTTTCTAATTATGAACTAAATAGAAAATTATTTAATTAGTTTAAATTTAATTTTATACATGTGGTACAGAAATGATGTGGTACAGAAATGACTCCTCTGTACGGTATGAATGGGTCGGGCGTTCTGTTGGGCAGAATTTTAATAGATGGCCATTTCTACCTAAATTAATAATAATAAATATTTCGGACACTTACACCAATGTACAAAAGCCTGTGCTATGGAAACTAGATCACGGATAAACATACATAAATATTTATATAAACATCCATGACTCGGGAATAAATGTTCGTATTCATCACACAAACATTTACCCCTCGCGGAATTCAAAACCGCAACCGTTGGTTTCGCTGACAGTATCACTATCTACTACACCAATCGGTCATCATTTATATAAATGAAATCACGGACAAAATTTATGGAGTGTAAAACTCTTCATGTTATATTTTACTTACGTCTGTACCTACTCCTTATTCCATAATCTCCTTTTTATGTCAAAGCAGATAAATTAAATCTAAACCTAACAAAAAACTAAACATACTTACCGTTAAATTGCAAGACTAGATCAAACTAGCAAATTCTAATACCGTCACTGATGCATTTAAAAGACGGGACACTTACGTGGATCGCCTTAGTCGAGGGATGTTGGCAAACTTGACACGGGCCTCGAGACATTTTAGCGTTTCATGGTCCAATTCACGAGCGAATAAGGAATGATATTGAAAAGCTAGTGGATTTCCTTAGTTTTCACAATTCAACGCTGTAATACTGAGTCTTCGAGGTATATTTCCGAATGTCAGCACTTTGGATAGGAGTGGAATAATTTTATATAATTCTTCTTCTTTGTTAAGTGTTGATCTGGGCTTATGAGAGTTGTTAAAATGTGTTCTTAATAAAAACGTTCATTATCAAAGACCCTTAGGGGAAACAAAAAGGGGTTATAAGAATAATTAATTATTATAATTCATCCCACAGGGTTAGGTCTTCATTATTCATTCACTCTTTCTGAGTTATTTTCTAATGTAGGTAGCACTCAACCGATATTTAAAGTACACACTTAGATATCTTTTATGGCACGTGGTGTGCCCACATCACAGAAATTTCAATATATTTTCAAATGTAGGTAACACATATCGTAAAATTATAAAACTAAGTTAAAAGTAAATACAAACGTCATTAGGTTTATATAAAGTAATCAATCATTCTAAAAAATGCGAAACAGACAATGATAGCCAATAATTTTTTGACTTTTGCTTTCAATTTGTTGTTCTGAAATATTATGGTCATCATAACTGACAGATATTGTAAAATAACTAAGTTTTTGTAGTAGGCTTATCTAATGCACACTAGTTTGTATTTGAGTTGTATATGAAACTTACCCTTATTTTTATAATGATGACGTCACTGTGTAAAAAATTCACCTCATCATTAACATCATCAACACACAAGCCAAAGGACGCCCACAGTTGTACAATTATGTGCGTGAAAGTCCTCAGCACGCACACAAAAGTGCACATCGTTTGTGATAAAAAACCCTAAATGTAACTGCTCGACAGTAATTAATTGGTTAAATTCTTCTCACGGACAACGATCTCTCACTAAGTTCATGATTTCTTTTGTCTGAAGTGCCTGTCTAGTCTTTAATTGCTTGCCTTTGTCTCCTTGTCTTCACGGTTAGGTTTTTAAGTTTTCTTTTACTTCAGTACGTGTTCTATATCACTATTATCATCATCATGTCAGCTACAGGATTACCATTGGTGAACATAAGTCTCCCTCACAGACAAAATAATGAAAGTCACCGACTTAGCCCAACTCATTAGTAAATCGAAGTGGTAGGGGGAAGGGCACATAACAAGAATTGATGGCCGATGGGGCATTGAAGTTCTTGAGTGGAGACCACGCACCGGCAAGATGAAGGTCGCGGGAAGTCGCGGGATGCAGGCCCCTTGCAATTGGTAGTAGAACTTTTTTAACCTATCTCTATGAAATTTCTTATTCAGCTTCTTCAATCTTGCAAGTGTCAACATCTGTTCAGTACAAATGTTTTATACAATATCTAAAGTGTCCCATAAACTTATCGACTCCTGGAGGACACATCGCGCATATTGAATAAAATATTAGGAGTTTAAAATGCTGTAGTCGCTCACCTTCTGTGACCTGACCTGGATCAAACTTTACTTAGGAAAATGCAGCTGCTACAGCACATGCAATGTATAGGTACTTACTACTGTAAACTTGTTGGGAGTTGCAAATATGTTAACAGGTACATCGATCTCAGAGTTTGAGCTCGGGGATTGTTCAGATGGAATTTGTTAAGCCAAGTTCGCCCCGAGGGGACGATGGTCTCGAAGTTCATATTGGATATACTGGTAATAAATCTGAATATTAATGTTAACTGATCAAATTGACCGATTTGTGGTTTTGGTATTAAACTTAGGGGACTTCGAAAATTATCCTACAAAATGTTATTGGTAAATACGAAAGGACTTCTATCATTATTCATTAAACTTAACAGGTTATTAAGTTTTGGAAGAATTCAGTTCCAAAGTTTACAGGTTTTCAGAAACTAAAAATTTCATTAATAAACTTATCTATTACTCGTATAGTCATCTAGACATAAATTAGATATTTAACGGTGCCGTGAAAGTCAATATCGGCCACCTAGATTATCGGAAAGAAGTCCACCGATAAGAGCATAGCTCTTAAATAGAAGAGAGAGAGATTATCAGAAGTATTTATCAATTTATTAAGACAATACTTCAATTACAAAAATAATTCTCAATGGAGAAACTACATCTAAGACCCATTCATCTCAATTGTGGTCTCCAGCGACCAATCAAGAGGGCAATTTAAAAAAATAAATTCGTCCCCAACCCCGTTCATGAACTGAAAGCAACAAAGGCAAAGTTGCGGGCTCAACTGAAATTAACTTTAGTCATTAACTGGGTATGGCCAATGCATTTGTCACACTCAATTTACTCGCAAAAGGGTTCTTTGGGCAGGAAATGGATCCGGCGATTGATGACGGGATCGGTGAGCCCTCACCTGTCGGTTTCTGCCTTAATCAACGCAAGTGTATCGGAAAGTAATATGTGGCTTTCTGAATTTTGAGGGGTCATAGCTAAACAAAGATGTTTTCTTCCAACATACGCTTCAATTTCCTCACCACTTCTCAATTTGGCACTCATAAAGCAGCACTTTACCTATTGAGAGCATTAAAATTGTACGAAATTTCATAATTGCATATTACTTTTTTGCAAGCTTTTATATTTTTTTTACTTACTTCGTATGTAGGTATATAATATCCGTTCAAAATTTGCAAAATTAGAACAATTTTGCTGTTTATTTAACAAGGTGGAATTTTATACACTCTTTCAATTCTGATGTCAATACATTTATTTGATAGACATGAACGGATGCTGCAGTCAGGATCATTCTCCTCACGAGGGGAACTCTTTAACGGTTAATAGCACGGATACGAAATTTTGCTTACACGGTTAGTTTTGATACTTAAACATGATTTTCGTGATGAACTGATGTTGCAGCCAGCATTGTCTTCTCAAGAGGGATTTCATCAATGGTTAATAGCACGAATACCAGTTTTTGCATACACTGTTAGACTAATATATGACAATCATGGAGTATTAGAAGCTTGTTTTTAAAGTATTTTTAATGAAGGACTTATTTAATTTCAAGCAATCAACCGAAACATTGTTGCTGCGGTAAATATATACCGGGTCCGGTCCAGTACGCTTCCACCGTCGACCTCATCTTCACTTAACATCAGGTGTGATTGAGGTCAAGTACAAAAACCCGTTGTGCATAAAAAAAATAAAAAAATATTTAATTTAAATAAAAAAAAAACAGCTAAACGTCAGTTACTGTTCCTGTAATATTAATTTGTGTTTTTTTCGTTATGTTTCTTTCATTGTAGTTGAAAGGAAAGCAGATTACAAACCTCGTATTGCATGATTTATAATCTGCGCTCGTATTTTCAAGCCCTCACCACGTTCAGGGTCCAAATAACACACGGTGCAATTATAAATCACTTTCTGCTCGTTGCAACAATCCACTGTTGTTCTAGACGGTTCGTGATTGTTAATTTCTCTAGAGAATACATCTGGTTGTTGGAGGAAATTGATGTCAGGTGTCCAACTACTGTTGAGTTCTCCAAAACAATAAGTTATAGAATTGAGTACTTCGTAAGATTTACAAATGCACAGAGCTCCACAAGCCGATATGTCCCCCAGCGATACAGATTTTCATAGAAGAAGATGATAACGTGTAACTCTTTTAGCTTTATCTAGATTAAGATTACTTATTAATCTTATTATTTATCAACGACTATCTAATCTGTCACTATTCAACGATATTAACATAAGTAACTCTCTCGTCCATTAATTAATTTTATTAAGGTAATGACGACATTCTTTAAAACAATTAATATTGTATTTTTCGATCTAAAATTTTGATAAAACGCTTGTCTGTCCCTTGAGCTAATTCTAGATTAATATTACAAATGAAATCTTATTACTAATGAACGACTATCTAGTCTGTCACTATTCTAAGGAATAAAAAGTGTTATTGTCTCGCAAGCGGTGTATTTAATATAATCCTTATAAGTGTCCTTTAATTAACTGTATTAGCATAATGATAACAAATTCTTTAAAACATATTAAATTGATTTTCTCGATCTAAATTAGTACTTCTAATTGCATCAACATTACATGGCTCGATATCATCTCTAAATAAGCAGTTACTGCTACGTGCAGTAAGTGGAAAATAATTAACAGACCTAGCGCCGTCTGTGAAAAGCACTTGTTTGATCTCTATAACTGAATGCGGTTTCCATTTAATATTCAACTAAATTTTACAAACTAAATTTCGCCGTTCTCCAAGTATTATTTCACGGAAGTTAAACTTCATCATTAATATTATTCAGTATACGCCTTTGAAAGCCTTTCATCTCTAAAGAATATTAGTAATAATTAATTATCTACATTATTATTTTGATTTTGTTAATCTTGTATTATTTATTTAAATTCCCAATTATTATCAAAGTATCCAATCTATTGAGAGGTCTATCAGATAAAACAGAATAATGTTGACTCGTATTTGATAAATATTGTTTCGTTTAACTTAATCTAAGGTACTTGCTTGTAGCCCTAATGACAACAAACTGTATGTATATGTATGGACATGTACAATGATGAATGAGCGGTAATGAGCTCTATTACATGGGAATAAAGCCGATGATGCGGTAAAACGATTCATCGCCGTACTATGAGTAAAATGCATATTCCGCAATTTGCGCCCAAAATCACGTTTTATTAATCAGTTCGCGTTTGTAGGCAGCAAGTAAATCACGCGCTCTTACCCATCGTTTAGCATGATTAAGTATTATTCTTTTGTCACTTTTGTAGTGCTGAATTGTCATTTCCAAACTATTCCGGCTATTCAATTCAATTATGTATTTGCGAAACTAAGTGTACAATAATGGTGTCTTATGATAAGACGTGGCGCTTACATCTTAATCGCCCTGCTAGGGCACAGCAATTTATGAGGGCACTGTGCTTAATTATTACATTAACATTTATAATACTTATATAATTACAAATTATCATTTAGTATAAATTGTCATTACAAACTATTTTAGTAAGTAAATCTAATATTTAGTCTTTTACTATAATATATTCAAATCCGTATGTAATTACAGTTTTAACAATTATTTTATTACTCTTAATTATATTAGTATTATTGTATAACATATCGGGTAACAATTTATTGAATAAATGTATTGCTATACTTATATTTTACTTGCTTTCGGCTAACACCCGAACAGCGTCTTTCTTTTTATATTTATCTACTTAAATCAGATCCGCTCGTGCATGGAATACTGCTGTCACCTCTGGGACGGATCAGCCAAGTACCAACTGGCTGCACTCGATTCTGTGGAACGACGCGCCATAAGACTCATAGGCGATGACCCAACGGTTACCGGCAAAATGCAAAGCCTTGAACACCGCCGTAGGGTCGCATGCCGTTCAGTATTTTACAGGATACATTTCGGTGGGTGTGCGATGGAATTGCACGATCTTATTCCACCGTCCCCTTTCCATCTTCGGACAACCAGGCGCGGGGGGGGTTTCCATCCATATGTTGTCAACATACCGAACATCCGCACTAAGCGCTTTGCTTCATCATTTATAATGCGGACTGCTAAGACATGGAACTCACTGCCCGCGTCGGTTTTTCCCGACACTTACAACCTTGGGATCTTCAAGTCTAGAGTGAATAGGCATTTACTGGGTGCGCGTGATACATCTTCGGCTTCATCGTCACTTTCCATCAGGTGAGATTGTAGTCAAACGCGAAACCAGTTTTTAATAAAAAAAAAAAAAAAAAAATATTATTCATTACTTATAAAACGAAACGTATTTTATTAACGACATAAGTTGGCTTATCTTTAACACCCAATTCTATTTACCCTTTCCTTACCGTTTACGACAATGTAACCGGGCGGGCTGACTAAATAATGCTCCGATATACCTATGTTGATAATATAGTGAACGCTGGACTATGTTCGTTTACAACATCTATGTTATCTCCCGGGGCCTGTTTGGTACTGCTCGTGTTTGACACATGCTATTATGCTACAGCAAGTGTAAATGCAATAACGCGATCGATGCTTGGGTTATTGTAAATTGATCTAGGGCTCGGGGTATGTTTATAATTTATTATTGCATGCCAACTGTCTGTACTCGCCTCCCGGACTCCGACAGAACATCATCATGAAGACATTATTCAATCAATCAATCAAATACTCTTTATTGCACAATTAGCAAAAGCTATATGAATAATACAGCGTACATCATTAATCGCACAAAAAGGCGGCCTTATCGCTGACAGCGATCTCTTCCACGCAAACCTTAGAGTAAAGATACAAGCTACCAGTAGATGATTTGCACTAATAGTAGCAATACTGGTGTATTTTATAGTTGGTAATTATTATATAACGTAAAGATAAAAATACATAAACTAAGCATACAAACTATAACTAGATAATTTAACTGCACTTAAAACATATAATATATTATTGACTACATAACACACATAAATTTATTTATATACATATATATATTAAATATATAAATATATAATATAAAATACATAAAATAATTGTTCTAGATACGCAAAGCACTTAGCGATTTCTGAGTGTAGTTGTTCCATAGTCAAGAAATTACACATGACGACCGGTTGGTGTAGTGGATAGTGACCCTATCAGCGAAACCAATGGTTGCGGGTTCGAATCCCGCGAGGGGTAAATGTTTGTGTGATGAATACGAACATTTATTCCCGAGACATGGATGTTTATATAAATATTTATGTATGTTTATCCATTATCTAGTATCCATAGCACAAGCTTTGCTTAGTTTGCGACTAGATGATTGGTGTAAGTGTCCGAAATATTTATTATTATTATTATTTTTCTTATATTTTAAAAATTATGTTTACCGGTTTCATCTAGGTCAATTTCGCGCAATGGAAATACTCGTAGACTACAAATAAAATTCTCCATAAAAACGTTGAACACACAGTAATGCACAGGGTATGTTAGAGGTGAAATACTTTTTATCCCAGATGCTAAGAGTGAAGTGATTTAAGTTTATCTTTCTGTGGCAATGTGGAGAAAAAGAGACGGTACCGATTTGAAAAAAAAAAATCGAAAACAAAACATTTTTTACACAGAGAAAAACATAAAAACAGACACAAGACATTGAGACAACGAGATTACCCAATCTTCTACAAGCAATAAAGACATTGAATTAATCTTGTATTTTTCGAAAACTTCGAACCCAAGAAGTTTTTTTTTTTTTTATGCACAACGGGTTGGTACTTGACCTCAATCACACTTGATGTTAAGTGAAGATGAGGTCGAAGGTGGAAGCGTACTGACCCGGAAACCCCAATACTTTTGGGGGACTGGCTATCTTATCTCTGACAACCGGAACACAACAATGCTATTAAGATTGCTGTTATCTGCTATGTTGCTATGTTGAAGTTGTGTTTATGAACCAGCACTTCAAGTGTATGTTAAATGTATGAGAATTTCGTTTCTCTTTTTGTTTAGTCTAGACCGTTTTCAATTTTACTTTAGACGGTGCACGTTGCCAGCTGAAAATAGTGAAGCTTCATTTTTATTTAGCACCCAACATAGCTTCTTTCTATATACAGCTGCTGTTTAGAGAGATAGGGTACAGAGTTTACCGAACGCCAATACCGGGGTTTCGTTGCAATTTACAATGTATGAGCCTAGACACGAACTCAATGTGTTTGGCTTTAAACCGGCTTTGCCGATGTCGGCTTGCTAACTGCAAAGGTAAGTGACCTTCTTATCATTATACTTTGTTCTTCCTAGAAAATCTTCTTTGTGAATTCCGAAAAACACACCAGAATGACTTACAGCAAATATATTTTGTCTGTCTGTAAATGCTACGTCATATATTTCAAAATTCGGAAAAAATCGTGAACTTTGGTAGTAAAGTGTAGATAAAAATATTTTTTTTTTCAATATGGATTACTTTGTATTTATGTAGTATATCAACCATCTGGTATCCACAACACAAGCCTATAGTTGTTTACTGTGGAACTAGATGGCGCTGTGTGTGTGTCTAAGGGTATTTGAATGTTTTTGTTTTGTAAATATAAGCACTTCAACAAAGATTTTATGCGGTTTAGGTATATTTGCTTGACACCGGGATTAGGCAGAATTGCGATTACCTAAAGAGCTATAAGTAGGTATATTATTTACTAGTACAAGTCATTCAATTACGACTTCTTAAAGAACTGTAATAAAACAACTAATCCACCGACACCATGCACTTCGAAATCGGTCAAGCCGTTCAGCCTACAACATACAAATCTACATACATACACAAATACGTACATACATACATGTATACACTCGAAAAACCTTACCCTCCTTCCTTGGGCAGTCGGGAAAAATATTACATTTTCAAATTATTTGAATAAAAATACGAATCCCACAATCATACTCACTTAACATCAGACGTGATTGAGGTCAAGTCCTAACCTATTATTGTGTATAAAAAAGATTATGTACGGCTTTGGAGTCATGTGAAAAAGATGTCATGTGACAGTTATTGAAAACACCTCTCGGGTTACTCGGGGGACACTAGGGGACAGTGGACACCGTACTCACACAATGAAAATTGGCTGACTTGGGTGGAGCAGTTTTAGTCTTCGTTAGTTCGTCGTCTTCTTAGTTTAGAGTTTGCGTCATTTACAAATTAGGGTCTAGAGTGTCTCTTTGAGATATTTATTAGAATTTGTTATATGCAAAAAATATAACAGTAATCACTAAAACGTGATAACCACAATGGAATCAGAACCAGTTATCTGGTAATATTAGCCGACTACAAAACGTTAGTAAATTCTTCAAAGAGCAATGTTATGCTTTTACAATAAGGTTCCTGCTGATATCCAAAACTTGGTATAATAATAATAATAATAAATATCTTTGCACATACACACAGCTCCATCTAATTCCACACTAAGCAACTAGGCTTGTGTTATAGATACCAGATGGTTGCTAAAGTACACAAATACATTTTTTTTGTAAATAAATACATATATAAACGAGAAACATCCATAACTCGGGAATTTCTGTATTCATCAAACAAACATATGCCCCTAGCGGGATTCGAACCCGCGACCTTTTGGTATAGCAGCAGAATTTCTAACCACTACACCAAACAGGTCGTCCTATAAGTTTTACCTATGAAAATAAAACATTATTTTAATGATCAATTGATTCCTACGGATCTCTAAGAAAGTACACCTGGGAAACTTGATTTTAATATAACGCAGTCACTCTCTCTTGGCTTATTAGTAAGTATTTTGTGAATTAGGACCACATTTAGCAACAACTCTCTTATCTCCCGTGGATGTAAAAGGCGACTAAGGGACTTTCCATCAGAAACATCTAGGTATAGATTTACATGCTTCAACAGCGATGGGGTCACCCCCTGTCACGTGTGCATATATATTTTGAAAGGTGAAACGTGGATGCTGTTTCAAACATTGAAAGTTTTAGAACACCCAAACGCTTATGTTTGGGATAACTCTGACCACCCCATTTGGAATAAAGGTTATGTATGTGTATACACTGCTATAACACTCCTGCTTAGGGCTGAGATAAAGCCCACATTTCCAGTGTCATCTTAGCTCGCTTTTTAGAAATAAGCGTTAATTTTCAAGAGAATACCCGGACAGTAATTCCTTAGTCCTGACAAATAGTGGAGCTGGGAAACCTGAGGAAGTAAGAGTTTATTACCACAGCGATGGTAATTAGCTGAACAGAAATAAAAATGCAGTTAGTTAGTGTAAATGCACTGAAAAAAGTGGTTGGGAAGCCAATGAAAGATCGTATAGAATTTGAGATTTTGTTACTATTGTCCGGCCACTGAGAGATTGCCGATTTAACGTTTTTATTTTGTTTACTGTAACTTTGGATTAGGGAAAATAATCATCATCTCAGCCCGTAAACATCCCACTGCAGAGATATAGGCCTTCCCTCGTGCAATGAGGGAGTATGGGCCATAGTCCCCCACGCTGGCCCAATGCGGGTTGGGGACTTCACATGCCTTAGAATTTTTATTTCTCAGGCATGCAGGTTTCCTCACGATGTTTTCCTTCATCCATTAAAACCAGTCGGATAAATGCACATGAGTAATTAAATTAAATTTAAAAAGTCATTGGCACATTGGCCTGCCTGGGTATCGAACCTGGAAATCGAAATTAGGAGAACGCGTCTTAACCGCTGAGCTACCGACGCTTAGGGAAAATAATATTACAACAAAAATATTTTTGTCTCTCAAAAGACACTCTCAAAAGAAATTTAACATAAAAATGTCAGCGTTGGGCAGCATACAAAAAACAAAGGTTTGAAATATATTCTGTAACACTTAAGAAAATTATTAATTTTCTATTCGTGAGGCGTTGTTACAAAGTTATGTGTGTTATAATCATAATTTGAAAACTAGAAACAAAAATAAAATTGAAATTCCACAATTTAGACTTAGCAAGGTTAGCACATCTTTTGTCGGACACAGCATATGCTTTTACAATAAAATACCAGAACATGTATTGAGTTTAACAGAGCAGAAATTTAAACGTCACATAAAAAAACCCCGTGTAAAAATGGTTATTACAGGATGGATGATTATTTAGGTAGGCGATAAGGAGGTCTGGTGTTAGCTGGTCGTTAAGTACGCTTATGTTAATTGCTATTGTTTTGTAATAATGTAATATTATTGTAAAGATGGAAACCAATTTAAAAAATGTGCTGTTACGGAGTTTCTTGTTGCTTCTTCTCCCTAACCATAGCACCTTGTGAAGCGATGTAGTTTTAAAAAATAACATGTTGACATTCAATAAGTGATATTTTTGTATCCTACATTGAATAAAATATTTTTGATTTTGATTATGTCGTGTAATTTTTCAAGCAATAATTTTTCTCTTTCAATGTTTTTCTTTTCGTCTTTTTGATAGTGATGTAGCTCGGAATATTCATAAATACTAGATATTATTTTGTAACTTGGTAAATTTTTTTCAAGTTGCTAATAGTGACGAGGATAACATTACTTTAAATGATTACTTTAGACCAGGGGTCTCCAAACGTTGCAATGATACGACTCATGTCACAACAACACAAAGCTGAACTAAGCTCCTTTTATCACAAGGATAGGCTTCTTAACAAAGTAAAAGTAGGTACTCGGATTTGGTAAACATAATTTTAGTAAGAAGGCAAAGTCATGTACTAGAATATTACCCTCTTCATATTTAAGGCAAATCTCACACCGCACCGCGTACCGCCACGGAGCGCGGTTATGGGAAGATTTCCCTATCATAGGGTGTTATTAACATGTTATATTCGAAAATTACAGTGACTTCAATTCTGATCAAATACACCACATGACATAAAATAATACTTCTTTATTTATTCTTATTTTGAGTTAATAATGCACAAGGCAAAATATTGACAAACATGATTTTTGGTGATTGCGCATACGCCTTCGAAGCAGTTACTTAAATTCATGCTTCTAAGAGCGGGCTGCTTTATTATAATAGGGTACACTCGCTCATCGTAAGCGGATCCAATGTCACACCACTCTGTATGTAATTCATTAAGACACGTGAACCGCCAGTCCGAGCGGTTAAGCGACGCTCGTACCGCGTCAGCCCCTTCATGCGAGCGATATGTGTATGCAGTTGCATAACCATCGACGACACAGCCCACAGACAGACTTCTAATAACAGGCGAAGGGCATCTGTCAACTCAGGATAATCGACCCACAAAAGGTGCTAATCAGTAGTTTGTGGGCTATGTAGTCGATCGAATGACCATTCAAATCACATTAATAGAACGTCGTTGCATTAAACTACCAGTGACGTAAACGCACAGTCGTACGATTTCAACCGCGCGGTGTAGAGGTGTGCCACGCGCGGCGTTCCGCTACAAAATTCTCTTCACCGCCTCCATCCTTCGCAGTACTATTATGTATTCTGTGCCATCGCCTAAAGCTATTACCGTTACCTCAACTTAATCAAATTATAATCAGTTATGCGACATGGCTATGCTTTTATGCTCTCAAGACGTTTTTCTAAACTCACATAAGACTGTTGCTCTTACTCGGTATCCTTTAGAAAGTTAAACACTTCCTTACTTATGCGCATAGTAACTTCCAGTGACTTTAATTCCGTGATAAAAAGCTACGATGCAGCATTTACTTTCCTTAGTTTCGCGGGCTAATGAGAAAATGTACGTGTACTAAGTTTGTCTTGGAATATATTGTGTTAATAGCCTCTACTGGGGATTTAAGGGAACAATGGTTAGGTAACGTAACGTTATTTCCTGTTAACTTGGCTGTCCGTACTTAAAATAATGAACGTTACGAAATTTTAACTCGCCATTCGATGTACATATTAAAATAATACTGTAGATACAAAAAAAAAATCCCGCTAAGACTCGAGCCCTGAAGGTATACTTCATACAGGGATATATTTAACTTTACTCACCCATTTTACAAAGAAGACTGACTTCATATGAACGGTATTCTGACTGTACTATAGACACTTTGCCTTTGTGCATAGATTTAGGTAAATTTCTTTTGTACAATGAAGCGTTTACAAACACCGTCACGTATTAGGCAATACGCTCCAATCCTATCGTGATATGCTAATTTCTTATGCAAGTGGAAATTATTAATAACTCGAGCTTGGTGTCTTGTTAAACATTCCGGAATGCTGTATTATTACTGAGCAAACCTACATTCGCGCTTCAATTGCGTACTGTTCCGCTTATTTTCTATTTATTAAGGGCTACCCTATGACATGATAATTTATGAATGAATATGATATGAATGAATGCTATGTAAACAAAAGACGATCTCAGATCGCTGTCATACCTACTTGTTTTTGAGTTTCGGTATTTTATTATTCGATATAGTTTGACATGAGTAAAGGAGTATGTAAGAGTCTTGCCCATCATTGAAAATTCATCGTTCAGAGGCAATATGTAGTATGTATATTTATTTATTTATACTTTATTAGAAAACCAACAGCTTATTTTATAAACCATTATGAACAGAGATAGATAAATTTAAACATCAGCCAATTATAGGTTTTCCTAAACTGTTATTACATAAACAATCATTGAGAGAGAGATAACATAAAGAAATGAAAAATATTCAATCGTATTATAAATTATGGACACATTTGATTTCAACAATATATAATGTGTGTGTGTATGTGTTTGTGTGTGTGGGAGGGGTGTAGGGTGAAATGAATAAAAATAACTAAATAAAAACTTTGTTTATATATATATATATATATATATATGTATATGTTGCAAATATCATAGATAAATACACATAATATGTCAGGTAACTACTTCACGTAAGAAAACTTTCTACATAAATATACATAGAATATATATACATTGGCATGGTTAAGATGATTTTAGAAGGGTAGCGACAATTTCTTTTCTGAAGACAGTTTTTGAAAACGAGAATAGATCTATATTTGAGAATTTTTTATTAGAAATGTTACAAATACGATTCATAGGAGAGTTTTTAGCGTAATTTGTGCGACTGAGGGGTATCGAAAACAGTTTCGTGTGTCGAGTACGTTGTGTATAATGCTATTGTTTTTTATGTTTTTCTCATGCTTGACATAGGCGTAGCAATGGTTACAATTCTTAAGTATGTAATGACTAGACGTCGTTATCGCGGATTCTCGAATGCTATCGTTTGAACATTTACCGATTGATGTCATATCGATATTACTAGCTCTGCCTGCGACTTCACTCGCGATAGCCGTTCTAGAGTTAGGTATCGTTTTGCGGCTTTCATTGTTGCCAGATGACTAAATTAAATTAATTTAATTTATATTCATGGTAATGACATACCTACCTATTGAAAATGTCGTGACAGGCTCTTGATTATCATTTTGTGTTTCTACAACTTTTTTAAATAATTTATCTACAAATTATGATATTTATGTTATGTATGCATAATGTTATTGTTTTATGTTTGACAATCACTTTTATTTTAGACATCATTTATTACTGAACTGTACTTATGATATGACATTGTAAAAGTGAACTATATGTATATACATCCATCATTGAGGTAGACAGCGGTCGATATTTAATATCTGTCGAGGGATACGTGGTATAATTAGCACTATAACTCAGCTTTGTTATTACTGTTACAGCGGGCGCGCTTGTTGAAGCTTCCCGTATGTTTAAGACTATGTACATCCTAGAGCAATATTCTATCTTGTGTATGTATGTGGTGTACAGTAGACGATGCATTCCTCATTTCGCTCCTATGTCAAGTTGACACTATGGAAATTAGGATCCGTGTTCTGGTTTTAATAAAGATGCGGCACTACACTTGCGGTTAATGAATGAGCAATGTACGATATAGAGATGTGTTGTAATGAATTTCGTAGATGTATGGAAATGGATTGAAGCTATAAGTTTGGAGGAAAATTATGAATATACGGTCGGCAGGACGACTTATTAAATACAGGATTATTATAAGGTACAGAGACACATACAACTCTATTGTAAGTTGTAACCATGGCGTTAATTTTTATTTTTTAATTACTGTGAAATAAGGCTACATTTTACACCATGCAGAATGAATGTGCGGTCAATTATTTTTAAGCCCCGACGCAAGAATGACCGCTATGTGTGTCTGTGTCTGTCTGTGGCACCGTAGTTCTTAAACGGGTGAACCGATTTGGATGCGGTATTTTTTATTGGTAACCAGGTGTTCTAGCTGTAGTTCTTAGCCATGTTTGATGTAAACTGGTTAAGCTGTTTCGAAGATATTTAGCTTTTAATTCTATCTTTTGGTCTAATTTACCTGGACGATATAATATTTTTTTCGATAAATGTCGGTTGTTTTCTAAATTTCGAATTAAGGTATAGTTATTGTTTGTGTTTCTGTAATATGCAAATAAACGTTTTATCTATCTATCTATAAGTGTGAAACGTATGTCTGTGTCAGACGTTAGTAGCAGTATATATTTGTTTTCAATTTGTCAGAAACTTTTTAGCAATGAAAACAATATCACATTAATTTTGACTAAACTAATGGTATTTAACATTTGCTTCATAAAATGCAAATAAATAATTATTTCAATCAAATTGCTAAGTTAGAGGGAAATTAGAGATTTTAGAGATTATTTTAAGGTTAGAGGCATTCGAGATGTAGTACTGGAGATGAATGGAGAGAATAATCTGGATAGAGAAGAGAACAAATGAAGAGGTGTTAATGATGGTAAAGGAGAAGAAATGCCTGTTAGCCACAGTTGGGAACCGAAGACGAAAGACGATAGGTCACTTGATACGACACGATATTTTTTTGAAGAACATAATTGAGGGAAAGATTTAAGGAAAGAGAGGAAGGCGAAGACCCAGGCGCAATTAATTTAACCAAGTGAAAGAAAAGGTGAATGTCGTGTCGTACCAAGAGGTTAAATCGAGGGTGGAAAGTAGAGAGACGTGGCCTTTACTCTACCGACAAGAGCATAGCTCTTAAATTGAAGAAGAAGAGGCTAAATAGCCTATATTAACCACCGCATTAGACGGAATGTGAGAGTCGCACCTGATGTTTAGGTTAGCTTTTAACACAATTGTATTTGAATAATACAATCATTGTCTCTTGCAGATTTTCAAAATTTTAGATTTCCTGCTTACAAGTTAGACCCCGGTACTCGTTGACTCAGTGAAAGGTGTTGCAGTGGTTACCCAAAAAGATCATGGTCTGTGCTAGGGTTTTAACAACTTCGTCACATGCATGACACAGAAAGCGAATGACGTGTTCTCGTGAAAATGCGAAACTAAAGCCAGCTGCTAAGGCTTCTTTGTGTGTATTAATTACTTGAATAAGTTTAATGGTATATATATATTGGGTCTTTACCTATGAAATTGGAGTTTTTTTTTTCGTTAACCATATGTACCAAATCCTGCGATTTTCAAAGCTATATCCAAATTTGTTTTTTATTTGGAAAATGGAATATTATTTCAAGGTTTCACATGAAATATTTTTTAATTTCTGGGCTAAAGCACATAATAAAAAACATTTGAACAGAGCTCTTTTCATGTGCTTCCCATAATAATTTCTTAGATTCGCTGAAACTTTTATAAAGCGGTTACTTTTAAAAATTAACGCTGCCTATACTTAACTTAATGTTATCCGATAATACACACAAAGTTTAGCTAAATTTGGATTAGCCGTTCCCAAAAAAAAATCAAAAATGTTTGTATGGAGAAAACAGTCTTAATGAAATTCTTCATACAAAACGCCAATTTCATAGGTAAGGACCTAATATATACTACTTAGGCAAATCATTAATTTAAATAAACAAATACCTGTTCTTAATCATTTGTGGTGTGGTAGTACGTATAACTAAAGCCACAGTTTCATAAGACAATAATGAAGTCCTAACATTTCAAATAAGACAATCATACAAATTTTTAAGTTCTTCCTGTTTTAAGGTAATCAAGAATAGTTTAAATTTAGAATTCAACACACCACGCCCATTGTTCTTAAGACGTGTTGTGGAGTCCCTAAAGCCGTCTATAAGTATTCCATCCATCCGAGGGCTGACAACGTCAGACGTTTAATTCAGAAGTATCTCTCTTAATATTATATTCTAATATTCCACAAATTTTGTAGAGCCATGTCACATCTGCTTATCCAGCTTAAGTTTGATCATATCTTCTCGTATGTTGATGATAAGTTCGAATATCCACAAAGCATTTTTTCCTTTATTTTCCCCTTGACCAACAATGAATAGGCAGAAACCATTAACCGTCCAAATTAAGTAGGCCCTTAAAACCATAGCACGTACATTCTTATCTTGTTTTCAGCCAGATTTCTTTGCCCGGGGCGGTTTAATTCGTCGAGCGTACTTTTTAGAAAGGGCTTAATGCTAAACTCCATTAATTCGCCCACATAAATCCGCGTTAGGACCACACTGGGACCCGAATGGATACCAGAGATATAAAAGGACTAGTATAACTTGACCCTTCGGCTTTTCAGTCTCCGCATAATCTCATCAAGCCCGCCTGATAAGGGATTCGACCAGCGTTTTTCGTTCTATCAAGTAATTAATTAATATCTCTGAAGGTACCCATTCATATTTTGTGACGTTTTGGAGCATGTTTTTTTTAATGAAATTCAAAGGAAGTAATGTTTGGAGGATGACTATATAGAGAGCATTATAATTGGAAATTTCATAACAAATAAATGACCGTACGATGTCATCTCATTATCATCGGTGGAGCATGTGGGGGGTTGACTCAATTTTGTTAACAAATTGCTCGAAAAGAACGTGCGACTGTTAATAAAGGGAAATACCGAGTCCTTAGTTGAAGTCATCTTCTCTTTCTGCTATCGGGCCTAAATCTTGTTATGTCACAACAAAAAAATTACTGTGCGGTGTCATTATAATTACTCAACATAATTGATGGCGCATACCCACGGATGATTCAATTTTGTAATGCGTTGAAAATTTTCACGAAAAGAAAATGGGAGACTTAATAAGGTGATATAAGGTATAACAAGGTTAATAAGGTGTAAGGGGCACAGTGGATCAAGGGGACACGTTGCTGCGGACGTGTTGACGAGAAGGGGATCTGCAATGATGGTGCAAGGTCCTGAGCCAATCGCCCCACTGCCGTTTTGCCAAATCAAATCACGGTCACTACAACAAACATCTGTTCAATATAGGTGACACAGACAGCCCTCTGTACAGAGCGTGCATGGATGCCGAAGAATCGGCCGCCCACGTGCTTTTAGAGTGCGAGGAGGTGGCCACACATCGAGCCACCCATCTTGGAAGACCGGAGTCTCTCCCCGAAGCCTGTGGCAACATCCCAAAGTTGCTCGGCTTCTTTCAGGAGCTTGGGTGGCACTATGATGTATTCCCCCGTACGCAAAATAGGCGCACTTAGACGTCGAGTTGCGAAAACCGCGAATACGAATAAGGTGAAAGCCGACTCACAGTGTCCTTGGTTGGAGTCGCCTTCTTTTTTAGCTCGGCACGTTACGTCATAACAAAAAGATATTTTGTGCGATGTCACCACAATGACGTCACTCACTACCATTGCAGGAGCACCGGGCCGGTTGACTAAACTTTGTTATAACTACGTTATAAATAAAGAATGGGTTGAATAGAAGTAGTTGAAAAAAATTATCGCTTGTTTTTTTTTATCCACAACGGGTTAGCACTTGACCTCAATCACACCTGCTGTTAAGTGAAGATGAGGGCGAAGGTTGTTTTGAAGTAAACAAATAAATACCCATACGAAATGAAGCTATAAAAGAAAAATAAATATTTTAACAGTTATATTCGTACGACATAGAGCGACATACTTATGAGTCGAAGTACATGTAGATATAACGATAAGTATGTTATTAAAGGAACTACGTATTTATCTTTCCGTAAAGCTTATTATAACAGCATAGTGTAGTTACCCATAAACATCTAGTAGCCTATGTAAACTTATCGCCAAGTTAGAGGGGCGGAAATCAATGGGATGACATGGGGCTCCGACCGTCAGCCCCGGTGTTATCTCGCGCTCCTCTGACGTAGCCCTAATTAAATCTGACGAGCGTGTGTGCGTGCGGGGTCATCTCTGAACTACGTAGCCTTCGCGTCATGTTGACATGTCATCTGTCATACAGCGTGTAATACGTTGTCCGGTTATGCAATGGTAAATTTGTGAGATGATTTTGACGAAAACCACGGTCGTGTGATGAGTCATATTGTCAGTCATTCTGAAGATTCGTAGTTTTGTATTACGGATTGAGTCAAACGATTTTAATCAATTTTAGTTCTCGTCAGATGATAAACCCGTTTCAAGTGGTTTGTGTCAAAACAATTTGGCACTTTACATTATTTATCTAAATCAAAACTTTTTATTTTGCAGGTCCTTTTTATTTTCTTCAAATATTCTTTTACATCTTCAGTTACTCTTACCGCTAGATTTACAATAAAGCCGATATCAAAGCGTTTCTGCGCATTAGCGGCAGTAACAGTATATACCAATGTTAGCAACTCAAAGAGACATACTTGATCTCACAATCAAAACACGATGCAGTGTTGACAGTAATCGCCACATGTTTGTTGAAATAACAAGAAAATCCGCCGCCAATGGAACGCTTTTCCACTAATATTCTAATAATATTTGCGGAATAAATATAGAGTAGAAAATCAACAGAGGCGACAGTTTCTTGACACTATTTCTTATTCATATGAGCCGAACAATTTTTTGAACGTGACGCAAGGAGTAAACTTATGATAGTAAATATAGTTACGGGTAGGTAGTTGTATGACAGATTTTATACTATGCAAAATGAGTCAGTGCTTGACCTCAATCACACCTGATCTAAAGTGAAGATGACGCTGATTGTGGAAACACGGTCCTCACTCGGAAAACCCAACTTTATTGAATTGCTGGATACATTATCTAAAACTACCGGATCACAAATGCTATAAACTTGCTTGTTACTATTGCAGCTTGGTCACAAAGCTAATAAGATGGCGGATATTTAAAAATGTTCTGCCGCCAATAAGAAAACCGATTACTTAAACATGTAGGTACCCCACTGGAAATATAAATTGCAACCTCCATTTTGGCAACTGTGTTATTTACATGAGTCCTAGATGCGGTTAAAAGGTCAAGCTTCAGGTTTGAGTTGCAGGTATCAAGTTCTATAGTTACCGTTTGGATATTGAAAATACAAGCTCATACCGGTAGTGAAGAAATTTGCAAAAATGTGAAAAAAGCAAAAAGTTCCTAGCTAAGAGTACAGATTTGGCGTTAAAGGCTGGTCCGATTGGAGTGACGCCAACCTTGTCAAATTCAACACCACCAAACCAGAGTTAAGTCTGATCACCAAGCAATGGTGGAATCCATTCGACCTGATCCCAACTTACCGAGATGTAGGCATGTCGTACCCGTTTGTATCTCTTGAGTCTGGAGTATAACCTCCAATGAAAATTTTCGGCGCTCCATGGAATCCAATATAATTAAGAATCCTGGTATATTCTCAAGGCTATTGATGTTTTACGCTGCAACAGCATTTGTACTTTATCAGGCTCAGGTCAGCTCATGCTTGGAATAGTGCTTTCATCTTTGTGATCGTTCGGTCAAATACCTAGTTACTGAAGTCTTTGAAAAAATGCGCCAAATGCTCATAGCTGATAAATCGGTACTTTGTAGTTTGCAAAGCCTTGGATACAGTCGCAAAGATACCAATTTACAGAATGCATTCCATCATTACCATTTTATGTTTAGACTGCTAGACGCAGGGAAGGTTGACATACCGAACATTCGCACTAATCTTTCTGGCTCTTCATTTATATTGCGAACTGCCATAGTACCTATTAAATTCCCTTCCCGCATCAGTTACTCCAAATTACCCATCTTCAAAAGTAAGGTGGATGAGCATTTACTGAGATCGTGACCGCATCGTTACTTTCCATCAGGTGCGATTGTAATCAAGTGCAAATCGTGTCTCAGGAAATGAGTGTTTCGTACTCAATAGCCGTTGAAATATACTGACGTCGGTAGGTACTAGAATTCACATTTCTTTACGCCCGCAAATAATAAAATCTTCAACGACCGAAGAAAAAAAATGTTAAAGGAAATAAAATTTCCTTCCAACAAATCGTTTCACTATTCTGTGTAATGGCGTACCGGGGTACAATAGTGCAATTCTGGGGACTAAACGACCTCGCAGGCATTGGACTGCCGACTTTACGTGAGCATAGGTATAGCATACTTATAGTATCGCTTCTGTTAACGTCTGCGTCTGTTTTACTGCATTGAATTAAGTGCATTTTCAGTATATCATTTCGTTGCTAAACGTTATAGTATAGTAGCGGATTCCTTAATCACGGTTGTTCACAGATGTTAAATGCAATATTATGTTTTACATTTATCGGGAATGTGCTAAAAATATTATGACTCCATGGATTTTATTTCGCCTCGTACTAATGTTGGTAGAGTTATTGTATTCCGACTGTTTGAGATAAGTTGTGAATTCTTAACATGAGATGGTATATAGTATGTGGTAATTTTTATAAGTAAATAGGTATCTTATTAAATGAGATTTCTTTTAAAATGCGATCAAAAATGTTGAATACAAGTTGTAAAGGTATGATCATCGAGCTCGCTAAACTCTTAGTTCAGATGTTCAGCGAAGCAACGCGGCCAGTGTGTTAGTGTCTATGCCCGAAACGAGATGTCCGGATGACGTTTTCGTCCTTTGTTTTAGCTTTACTTTTAATTATTCACCTTGTATTTTTATGTGTCGTTTATGTTAGTCTAAAAGCAATAAACAAATTATCAAAATGTTGAATGTTTTGTTTTATAAAAAGTATTTTCAATTGAATTACTTTTAACAATAACAATTATGTATCTATCAATAAATTTAATTTAGGTAAGAAATTAATTGAAAATTGAAAGTATGCAACTTTGCACATGCTTCGGAAACTTAAGTTGATGCGTGTAAGACATGCACTTGACTGGTTTATATTAATATTAAGTTAAGTACCTATACGTTAAAATTAACATACAACGTTAAAACTGTTTTCATACAATTTAAGCTGTAACGATTTCTCCGAATCCCGACGTTACATGCGGGCCTGCCCGCGGGCTATGCGAATTCCCGCTTTGAAGTCCTCAGTTTTACTTTCATAATTTTAGTACCTCACAGCAGTTATATTCTAAAACATAAGTATGTTTATCTAAGTATATAATATATTTTCTCAAGAGCACTAAACCGCGCTCTCAGATAAAAATAATGTTGCAAAGGACTCATGTCATTTTGTAGACCGAATTTATTATGTAGGGCTCTGTGAACGCAAAATCCTGAGTCTGAAGTCAAGAGTTTTTTGAACAAGGACGGCCGTTTAAAAGAACTGGAGGCTTAAGCTGAACATCAGTCGGTGTTCACCGACTCGAGTCGAGGTCAGTTTAAGGAGCTGCATCACATCAGGTATGGTAAACTACCATGTCTTAAAAAACAATCAAGTAAAATATTGATAATGTATCTATTTTTTCACAGTTGCATGTAACAGTTAAATTGCTGAGTGCTTATAAAAGACTCGAACTACAAATATCAGCTCGGAGACTAGCTGACCCCAATATTTTTGAGCAAGGAAGTCCTATTATAACGAGTATGGCCTTGTAATTTGGTACTGAATCTCATTAAGAATCGGTAGATTCTTGTATTCTTCAAAACTAGATCAACTAGAGAAAAGAACTTGAAGAGAGTCATTATGCATCAGAGGTGTTATAAGTAGGTATCTGCTTACGTCATTACACGATAGTCATAGCCTAACCTTCTCTACTACTTTGTTCTATCAAATGTATCTGTCACAAACACACCAAATACGGTACAATGGAAAAACTCCAAATTCGTCGCTATAACACCTAAATGCAGACGTAATATTTTGGCTCCTGCTGCGGCCGACAAGTAAATGGATGCTGGTAACACCCATTCCGTACTGATTCTAACGTTTTTATATTCACCATACCTTTGGGGATTAGGTGAACTGATGCTTTCGTTTAGTAATTTAGTGTTAAGTGAGTGGAGTTTGATGCTGTTGTATGTTTGTTTGAGAAATTTCAGTTCCAAATCAATGTCTTGGCTTTAAGTTTACAGAAGTTGACATTATTGTGTGAATAGAATAAGAATGGGTTAATTACATTTAGCGACACAAACATACAGAGTAAGTAGATAATGGTACTGAAAATAAGGTAAAGGGTCATACCAGTCCTTAACAATGTTATTAGGCAAAAGCCGTGGCTTAATTCTTCGTCATCATTGTGTTATTTTTTTAATTTTATTTATTTATTTAAGATCACCAACAATTGTTACATCCGTACATAGTCCATCTAACAATTAAGGTAGCTGGTATCAAATTTAAATGTACAACCTTTTATAGGTGAACACATCATGCAAAAAATTTTAAAAATAAATTAACAGTAAAACTTATTTAAACTAAATATACCTTTACTTTGCTTTAATTGTATGTCCATCGTATAGTTCCAATAATAGATAACATATCGTTTACTCTACATACTTCAGTATTTATCTTTTACTTTAAAAGATATGGCAATAGTAAAAATATATGTTACTTATTTTGTTAATCTGTTTTAATAGTCTATGAAGTAAATATCGGTTGACACACCAATCCATTGTCCTATTTGTAAAATTATTTAGATATCCATTCTTATTTTTATGCTCTTATCAAATAGTGGGTGTTCACTAAACTTGCTTAAACTTCCAATCCATCCTTGTCACGCCCAATAGTGTTTAATTTGAAGAGTGAATTGCGTACCTATTTCCATCCTTTAATTTGGGCTGAACACCTGATAACAATCTGTCAGTGTCCCATACCTATATATTCAGGGAAGAAAGAACATCATTCATATAATTTTCACAAATAAAATATGTTGAATTTGGTATTAGTGTCATGTCGTATAAAATGAAAGATGTTCAGTTGAAAAGAGACAAATGGAGAGACTTGTATCAGATTTACCGATAAGAACACGGTTTGACTGATTAATATGATCACAGAATAACTAATTTTCATATTATAAATTCATTTCTTTATTAATAGACCATGACTTTGCATTTCGATTTAAAAGCCTTCCATTCGACGACGATCAAGCTCAAAGACAAAAAAATCTTTATTTTAATATTAATATATATAACATAGGCAGATTTTACATTTTTTAAGCTACTTCTTGTTCAAAAAGCAATTTTCCTTTAAGAAGAACAGGCAAGAAACTCCACTTTTATATTATGAAAGGGGCAGCTTTTTTCATTATTAGTTATGAAATAGCGCATGCGAGCGATCTGGTTATGTCCATGGATGATTATCATCTAAATAAAGTTTTATATTTTTATAAGTAAGTTTGTATTTTATTATTATCTTTAAATTTAATGAAAGAAAGTATCTATCACAGTTCTGTCACAACACTCCTAATTGAGTCGACATTAAAGAATCGTTTAAAAACAGAAAACATCCTATCAATACATTAAATCTGTTTGACTTGTTTCGAGTCTCTCCAAGTCCCTCTGTCGCCATTCGATATTTACATACTCAAGTCCTTAAACAAAAATAGTCGCAACATTGGTTTAAGCGATTTATCAATAATTCCTCGCCTACTATATTACTTTCTATTTACAATCGCTATATTTTATATAATTATAGATTTTATATCAATCAAAGGAAGTATATTGATGTTGGCGTATAAGACTTTGTAACGCATGAATGTCAGTCGGCTAAAGAATCTGCGTATTTCTTTCATTTCAGATTAAGCTTACTTATGTTAATATGAAGGGCTATTATATAGTTTTTTCAATCCTACTGATAGGCCGTAAATGGATATAAAAGCTTTAGATGGGATGTAATTGGAGTCTACTTCTGCAATAGACTGGAAATTTTTATCTTCGATCCAAGGACATAAACCCATATGACAGGTGTATATTTAATATGGATTACTAGAAGGAACCAAGACCAGCCCACAGAATATTGCAAGCCATATCTGTCGCAGAATCGATGGAGTAGATGATAATAGGAAGGTGCAGGTTGAGTGGCTCACTTCTAGATGGACCTAAGACCGAGTTGTAGCGTGCGAAAAGGTCTATTTTATTTATTTATTTATTTATTTACAATTATACGTTTACAGTTTACACTAAAACACTTATAAGTTATTCGACAAGAGACATACAAAGATTAACGATATTCGTAATATTGGCACAAGAACGAATACAAATATTTCACGATCACCGTCAGATCATTCGCAAATATGTCAACATTTTGGATCTCTTTCGTAAAGTTATTAATTATATCAATAGCTCTATGTCCATCAGTGAATGATATAAAAAGACTGATCTTTAACCATTCCTCAATGTATTGTCTTAAAACGGGCAGATCCAAGTGTGTGCAGAAGCAATTGCGAATAGAATTCCTTGCCAATTTTCGTTTCTGGCCTATGACGAATGAAGTTGGAATACGGCCAGTGCAATTCTACTTGTACAATGAAAAATCTGACTGCACTATACTAAGATATAAATTCAGTTATGCGGAGGTCATTATACTAGATAGTTATTTGGTTTTATTGGGGATATTATTGTAATTATATGGTATTTAGTTTCAGTTTAGTTTAGGTATTATTCTAGAGTAACTTTAGATGTTAAAGTGATTGTTTCCGATTTTGTTGATCTGCTTTGGTTAAAAATAAACTAACCAAAGTTTTTTCATGGGTTAGCGCTTGAACTCAATTATACTCGATGTTAAGTAACAATGAGACCTCTAACTTGGTGTTTGATTATTTTGCTATCAACATTGTGCCTGCAGACTCAGTAGCTAGCCGGGCGGACATTAAGAAATGCTCTACCACCAACCAAACTGGGTACTAAACATGTAGTCCACTGGGAATCATACGATCTCAGTTTTGTTTTGTCAACAAGGCAAATTATTGTAAGATTAAACAAAAGTGAAGTTCTATATCAAAAATACTTTTTGGAAACAAGCTTATAATGCTCTTCGTGAGATCATCACAAATATTGATTTGATTGATTGATTGAATTATTATTATCTATCTAAAAATCAGCGCCGTAATTCCACTGCATCACATTGTGAGGATGTAATCGGTTTACTCATTTATTTTAAACTCGAAATTTTTATTACATTTAGGTACTTTTATGACGTAACGTAATGACGTAACCAGGTCATCCAAGTCATGTATATAAAATTTCAGTTCAATTTAAGGCCGGGATTTCATTACAAACAGAACACGTAAGCTAAAATAGAAAACTTGTTAAAATATTTTCTTAACCAAGAATATGACGTAGGTTAACAGTTTTGAGCAAATTTTATAATCTATGGAATAAGAAAAATACAATACATTTAAACAATACCTATACGAAGGAGCTTATAATTTGAGATAAAAATAAAGAATAAACGTCAAAGATTAAAGACAGATGACGTGTTGACACTCAGGTGCCTACACACGGAGCTGTTGTGAATGCTCAATTCGAACGCCAAAAAAAAATTGAAGTACCTACATTGTTCTTACCCATTCTTGCGCCCAGTGAATCATGACCTATTCCTTTACCCATTCCACCACTTCTATCTCCTCTATTTTACGGGATAAAGGGATAGTGGTAAGTCTCGCTTAGCTGGTCATATCGCGGTCACGTATGCAACAAAGGGAACTATGATAAAGGTCTGGTTGTTATTAAAAACGTCCGGGACTCTGGGGTCTTTTATTTATGCCCGCCCTGGCAAGGTCAGTGCTACTTGAAGTGGGGAGGATACGTGATAGTGAAATATAAGGTGTATTTTCTAGTTTCGGCTACGTCGTTATTTTTTTTTTCGGGAAAAGGGCGGAGGAATTCTAAGCTGTAAACAGTGTAGCTTTTAGATGTATTGCTCATATAAAACTGGTATACCGTTTATTTTCACATTGAATTGTAATATATATGTTTACTATTTTTTTTTTTGGTTTATGATTTTGGCAGACTATCTTAATTATCTGTTCTATTTTGACTAATGTTTTTTTTTATTTTTTATAATTAACTGGATACGTTTGAACAATCTCACCTAATGACAAGTGACGATGTAGTCGAAGATGAAGCACGCGAACTCAGTAGATGCCTATTCACCCTGCTCTTGAAGATCCCAAGGTTGTAGGATTCAGGAAAGACTGACGCCGGAAGGGAGTACCATGCCTTGGCTGTTCGCATTATGAAT
Organism: Oegoconia quadripuncta; assembly: GCA_949316235.1. Taxonomy (NCBI): domain Eukaryota; kingdom Metazoa; phylum Arthropoda; class Insecta; order Lepidoptera; family Autostichidae; genus Oegoconia; species Oegoconia quadripuncta. Next base: position 16,354,271 of record OX438748.1, on the reverse strand, counting down.
GAAGAGTAGAACCGCTTAGTGCGAATGTTCGGTATGTTACTACATACGGGTGGAATCGCTCCCCGCGCCTAGTAGTCCGAAGATGAAATGGCGATGGTGGAATAAGATTGTGTAATTCCAACGCACACTCACCGAAGTGCATCCTGTAAAAGACTAAGAGACCTTTTGTACCTGTTGTGGAAGCGTAGGTATTATCCGATTGTTATCTATTTTTTAGCGCACCTCTAAGTAATCAAAGAAAAATTTCGGACAAATTTCATCACTCAATCATTAATTCAGTTTCTGTTACATGAATATGAAAAAACAAAGAGAAGCATTATGCAGTCTCATTCGTTATTCGTTTTCCATCAGCGAAATTAAGCAATGTCTGCGGCGTGGTCAGTCTTTGGATGGGTGGCAACTCGTGGCATATTAATACGAGTATTTCTGTCCCTCGAAGGGCGCGTTAATTAGTCAGTCCCGGTTGTTTACAGTTGAAGGCAGTCGTTAAGCCAAGTCAGTGGCCTACAGTGGACATAACGCTTAATGAACTTTCAATGGAAATAATATTAAATAGAAAACAAAATAAATAACATCAAGCCCGATTCGTATGATGTAGAGCCTCTCAACCACCCAGCGCCATCTGTTCGGACACTATTCGCGGTAGACGAGTAATTAAACTTTATAATTGGATTGGGCGAGACCAGCGGAATCGCTGAGAGGCCAGCGTGAAATGTAAGCAATTATAGCGCTTGTAGGACAATGCTTCTAGCTGCTAGCGGCTGTCCGGGAGTTTACTAGTTAGATACCAGACAACTCGCAAAGGCCTGATTATACTATCTTCTAACCGCCTCCGTGGCTCAATGTAAACAACATTAGGTTTACGATTCGTAGGTCGCGGGTTCGATCCCCAGCGGGGTACATGTTTAAGTACTCGGTTTGGTTGGTGATAGGGCATTTTACATGTCCGCCTGGCTAGCTACCACCATCTTCTAAATCACCACCACCCACCTACCACCAACTAAATCTGCCGCCAAGTAGCAATGTTAATGGCATTGTTGTGTTCCGGTTGTCAGAGATAAGATAGCCAGTCCCCCAAATGTGTTGGGGTTTCCGGGTCAGTACGCTTCCAACTTCGACCTCATCTTCACTTAACATCAGGTGTGATTGAGGTCAAGTACGAACCCGTCGTGCATAAAAAAAGTCTTGAATTTGTTGCATTTTGGGAAAAATTCGAAAATCGTTAATTTGTATTTATTTCACGTAAACTAAGACATATACCATCTTATTAATAAAAATTTACAAACTCTTTATAAGCATGTTTTAGTTAAAGTGTGTTTTGGCTCTGTCCTTCATAAGGAAATGTTGTAATGAAAGAAAGTGACAAAACATACTTTAACTAAAACAGGCTTATAAAGCGTTTCTAAATTTTCACACTAGGTTCCTTAATAAATTAATGCTGTCCACATCAACAACATCGTATATGGCAATAAGAATGTCATTATATCAGCCGAAAGACGTCCACTGCTGGACAAGGAGCCAAATATCTCCACAACGATCGGTCCTGAATAATAAGAATATTAGAAGCAATAAGAATATAACGAATTAAATGTTAATATGAATATTCAAAAGGAAACTTAAACAGTGGCTCACATAATGCTGTTCTTACTCAGTAGATGAATATTTTGACTTTTACAAATACCCAAAGTTATGAATACAATTTGAAATCATTAAAAGGTACCTACATAATTAATTTTGACTTCTGTGAATCTGACATTGTAACTAAATTGTTAATGTAACTAAATATAATGCGAATGTGTGAAGATAATTACATTTTGCATGCCAGTGTCTGGTAAAATGTGTGAGACTTTGTAAATTGTGAATGAGATCTGTAAACCACATTTAGTTCAAAATAATTTTGTTCTATTTTTTTAGCTCAAATAAATTTGTATTTGTAAGCAAATATTTTTTGATTACAAATTTAAATTTCGAGAGTCGATTCCTGTGATAGACGAATATTGACATGTGATGATATGTGATGATGAGGACGAACGTAGACGCGTTCACATGGAAAACTTCAACTTATTTATCTTATATCAATCAACACAACCGCCTTTAACCGCCCCCGTGGCTCAATGTAAACATCTTTAGGTTTTGATTTCTAAAATAAATTGATGGTTTTGTTTATTTATCAATCGTAACGTAATCCAAAACTTTACTAATACATAAACAATTAAACTTATAACTGGAAAATTCTCCAGTGCACGAGGCCCATAAGACCGTAGCGTTAATTTCTTACAATACGAAACAGCACCTTTTTGTTAGCAATCCTGTTCCCCTCCAACGTTAATTAATCATTTATTTATACAGATCTGTCTCAGGCCCTCGGCATTACACCGGCTAGTCAGCAAAATAATTCAGTAACAACATCACAATACCGGGAAATCCAAGATCTAGCCCGAACCGCTCTAGGGTTACCGTCTGTAAAATTTGGAATCCTAGTCATTTTTAAATGTCCGACAAGCTAGCTCCAACCTTATCTAAATCTGTCGCCAAGCACCAATGATAGCATGGCTGTTTTTTTTTATCCCATATAGATAGATAGATAGATAAAGCCTTTATTTGTTTCCACAGTCACACACATACATTTAGCTTATACATATTGATACACAGATAAGGTAATACATGTACAACAACAACAACATAATATTGTAATACTAACGCATGTGTGTGCTGCAGCAGTACAAATGTGTCATAGCTCAGTGTATTAGATTGCTCATTGAGCAAAACACTGATTTTCAGCTATCCCCTAAGGAGCAGAGCAACTTGGTACGCAAACCAGAGGATCATAAATATTTTTTTATTTTATTATTATCCCTTAAGTATTGTATTTTCTTAGCTTAGTAATATCTTTTGTGTGTATTCGTAAACTATTTAATTTCGGTAATAAAGAAGTCCTAGTCTTCATAGTTTCAACAATATGACAAATAGAGTCTAAGCATAGATATATTTTTGACTGCCAGATCACCTTCACTTCAAGATCAAAGTCTTTATTTTTATTGACCTCTATCACACCTGATTTTAAATGAAGATGAGGCCGAAGGTGGAAGCGTACTGACCCGGAAACTCCAACATATTTGGACGACTGGCTATCTTATCTCTGACAATCGGAATACAACAATGCTATTAACATTGCTGTTTGGCGGCAGATTTAGATAAGATGGTGGTAGCTAGCCAGGTGGACATTTAAAATGCCCAACCACCAACTAAACCGAATACTTAAACATGTACCCCGCTGGGGACGAACTCGCGACCTCCGATTCGTAAACCCTATCTTCTTATTTTTTGTATATAAATACATAAATAAATGACAAACACATGTCTGTATTCATCACACAAACATATGCCCCCAGCGGGATTCGAACCCGCGACCTTTTGGTATAGCAGTCAGAATTTTCAACCACTACACCAAACAGGTCGTCACCTATGTTGTTTACATTGAGCCATTCAAAAGTTATTTTAATGTTTCTATACCTACATGAGCATTATAGACTACAGTTCACCCCCATTTGAACGTCGACATATATTATCGCAGTTGTCTGCAGGTGTTTGTTGCTTGACACGTGATTGATTGTAGATCGATAGTTATCAATGACATTCATCCTATATTCATCTTATTTAATGATAAAGCCACCATTGGCCCTTTCAAGACCGTTATACTTCTTAATTTGACAGAATTTCTTTCGAAGAAAATGTTTTGCAGTAGATGTCTATTCTTACCCGACTGCCCAAGAAAGGACGATAATGTTTTTCGAGTGTATGTATGTATGTCCGTTCCTTTGGTCCACCCTGTAACCGAAGCGGTTTGACCGATTTCGAGGTGCATGGTGTCGTTAAATTCTTCTTGATACCTGGAGTGTCATGGGATATAATGTGATGGTAAAAAATCCAATATGGCGGCCGCAAAAAACACAATATTCTGTCGGGTTTTTTAGATATTAAATATAAGTATTAAAAAAAACTATTTAACAATAGTTATTATTTTTTATTGATGCACCAACAGATGTTGCACTAATAAAGGCACAGCTTAATATAAAACAAAAAAGAACTAAATGCACACCTAATTTTAGGTGAATACAGCATGGACAATACAATAAATACATTTTATCGGCAGCACTACTGAAAACTATATAAAGGAAAAAAACTTTAGTTCTTGAACTAAAGTAACTAATTAAAGTAATTAAGTAAGGAAGTTACTTTAACATCCTTTTTATAAGTTTAGCTAAAGGGTCCAAACAGATATCTAATCAAGATTATCACTATATTTGTTATACAGTCTAGATTGTCACTATATTTGTTATACAATCTAAATTGTCACTATATTTCTTATAGATTCTATTGGGGTAGGTGGTCTGTGATTGGACTAGACAACGCAAGTGCGTCAAATTGTATGAAATTTTGTGGTGGAAACACACTCCGAGCCAAGGCCTCGAAGACTCCTCCACAGCGTAGACCAGTCGGGTTCCTCCCGCCCTCGTATGCTGTTAGCCTTTTAGTAGGAGTGAACTTCGTAGCATATATGAGTTGATCCTTCACGCCAACTAAGGATACGAATAAGCACTCAAAATAGGTAACTTGGCATGTATTTGTGCGTAAGTAGAGAACTCCGACTACCGACTGAACTAAGATATCCCGTATTATCTCAGTCAGCAATGATCTTCACAAGTTATATGGGTACCAAAATTATTATGTTACTATGGTGTAGCATATATAGGTAAGCTGATGATATAATAAATAAAACAAGGCAAAACAAAATCGACATTCTTTTTGTTAATAAAGGTATATAGTTTAAATCAAAATAAACAAAATTTATTTAGGTATTTAGCTGTTACAAAAGAATCGTTTATTAACATTGTTCAGGACAGGATTCGATTTCATAATTAAAATAGGATTGCCATGTTTATCGCCTTACATTTCGTTACGTTCGAAATGTTTTTTGTAACCGAGTTACCAACGAAGATAAATCCCCAAACGTAGCTCTAGTTACGTGATCACAAATAAAAATTTAACGACGCGTACTATTACTGCTCCGAGTTATTAACAACCGAATCGAACACTGGAAGACTGGACCTCTTTATGACCACAGACAAATTCATATAGACAGCAGCCCTAGTGCTAGCCAATTTCGACGTTATTTATTATTAGCAACGCCTTAATGAGCTCTTACCCAGCATTACATAACACAATTCCATTATTACGGAACACAATGGCATCTCATAAATCAACATGACCAGTAAAAGTTGACATCTTTTTTAATAACAAAGGAACCGTCGTCATGTCGCCCTTTGTACAGCCTGGTTATCGCAAACAAGCGGCCAAAATAAAGAGCCTGTTAGCCAAAGCTATCTCCCTTTCGTGGATAAGATTCTCGTTTTAGATTCAGGTGTTTAAAAAATTAAGATTGGTTGACTGAAAATATTTGTTGGTGACGTGCCGTGGCTTGTTCCAAATTTAAAAGTTTACCAATTTGTGGAAGCGTCGTTACTAAGCCAATCAGAGCGTGAGTCCTAGATCGCGCTAATGAAATTTTCTCGAGACATTGTATATAGGCAAGACGCCAATATTAATTGTTGTACCGCGCTCACCGCTCAACAGCCCGTTGGAAGGTCTATCCTCGTCCACAAAATTATCAATTTCCCGCAAAAGTAAACTTATGTCATAAATACGACGACGGACAGCAGATCTTGGACCGGCATCAATATCAAGGACAAAGTATTCACACCTTGGGTTTGCTGACGACACATTATAGCCATGGCAGAATCGATGGAACACCTTTAGCACTATGCTCGAAGGCCACAATCGAGTATCTATCTCGATTTAATGCGATTCTACTGTGTAATTACTAAAAAACTACTGAAGCCACTGCATTAAAATTGCAATGAGAACAATATGACAGTATCCCCTTTCATTTAAAAAAAGAATCACGCGAATCAACCGCCTAATATCGGAATTATCGGTACATAAAAACACAAACGGCCTAAATGAGAACCTCCTTTTTGAAGTCCGCTAAAATGTGTTTTAATAAACAAACAATTTTATGACCTAATTTTTTTTTAATCCATTTTATTCCTCCTAGTGTTAGAAAACTGGTCACAATGTCAAAAATATTATGTAAGACTTTATAACACTTATTAGAGAAAACGCTTTAAAATTGCTGTCCCTAAATTCTGAAAAAAAAAATATGAACAGATGGAAGAAAAATGATCAATTTTGCATTGTCTTGGATTATAGTTTTAATATTGAATAAAACAAAGTGACAAAAAATTTCTAATGTTTATTTGCTTCAAACTAGAGTTGGTCGAAATAATTATGATTTTTTACTATACTTCTATGTTATTTTACTAATAAGCAGTTAAATTTAATACAAATTGTCGAAATTTCTGACCTGTTAACCCTCGGTTTGGTTGGTGGTAGGGCATTTTAAATGTCCGCCCCGTTGCTAAGGGCTAACCCGTTGTGCATAAAAAAAAACCTCACTAAAATAACGTGATATTCGATGCACTATTACCAGAATCCCAAAATCATTTTTCATTCAGCAAATGTCGTAATAAAATGTATTTACCCCTTTACTTATACACTAAGTGCTAGAAAGTAGACCGAAGTCTATTCATACGTAATAGAAGAAGTCCTCGTTATGTTAATGAGAACAATTTTCCCGGCCCCCACGTTGCTATACAACATAAATTACATATCCGAAAACCATAACACGGCCATTATTGCAGGCATGGTGTCCCAAATTTGGCTCAACATTTGGGCCAAGTCTGTAATCTTACCATTATCTCAACCACAATGGGTCTTAGTAGAACTATTTGGTTATCTATTGAACGTTAGAGATTGTGGTATTAATCTGGTTATTGTGCTGTGTGAAGTGATGTTATAAACACTCTCGATTTACCTGACTTGTCGTAGGTTCGATGTTAACAATATATGGAACTGGATTAGGGGTCGGACTTTGCGACAAATGGCTACCTTTTGTGTAATCGTTTGCGGTAACAGAAATCAATTTTATTAAAGACTAGCTCTCCGCCCGCGGCTTCGCCTGCGTTAGAAAAACTTTATCGCGGATATGTTTAATTTTCTTCTTTTTTTTTTTATTTTGGACGTATACAGACAGCGTCAGTTAGTTCCACACTAAGCAACTAAGCTTGTGTTGTGGATACCAGATGGTTGATACACTACACAAATACATTTTTTTTTGTAAATAAATACATATATAAACGAAAAACATCCATAACTCGGGTACACATGTCTATATTCATCAAACAAACATATGCCCCTAGCGGGATTCGAACCGGCGACCTTTTGGTATAGCAGCATAGTTTCTAACCACTACACCAAACAGGTCGTCGATGAACTTTTATCCCGCGGGAACTACTCACTTTATCGGAGTAAAAGTCCTATATCTTAATCCAGGGCATCTTCTTCAATTTAAGAGCTATGCTCTTGTCGGTGGAGTAATGACCACGTCTCTCTACTTTCCGCCCTCGATTTAACCTCTTGGTACGACACGACATTCACCTTTTCTTTCACTTGGTCAAAGTAATTGCGCCTAGGTCTTCCCCTTCCTCTCTCTCCTTCAATCTTTCCTGCAATTATGTTCTTCAAAAAAATATCTTATCGTATCAAGTGACCTATCATCTTTCCTCTTCGGTTCTCAACTGTGGCTAACAGGCATCTCTTCTCCTTTACCATCATTAACACCTCTTCATTTGTTCTCTTCTCTGTCCAGCTTATTCCCTCCATTCGTCTCCAGCTCCATATCTTGAATACCTCTAACCTTTCCCTATCCCTTTGTATATAGGTCAGTTTGGTATAAAGGTAGAATATACCATGGAATAAGACATAGGATATTTTTGATAAAGTGAGTAGTTCTCGCGGGATAAACACATTTCTGCGATAAAATTATTCCACACAGGCAAAGCCGCGGGCGGAAAGCTAGTACCTACATAAAAAGCTATTAACTAAACAAAAGATTGCTTGCGTTTTCTTTAAGCAGTAGTATTCCACTTACTTCAAGACAATATCTAACTTCATATAGCCCTTTAAGAATTTTAAAAAGTTGCAACGACTTAGTCATTGTTACTATTGTTGTGAAAATCGCCGGGTGACTGACGTATTCCTTTATGAAGGAAACTGTGGATTCCATCAATCATCTTCGGTGTTATTAGATTTTGGTACTCATAGAACATTATACCACTCAAGTTGAAAGTTTACGGTAACTTTTGAAATGGTAACTAAGCGGTTGGCTTCGTTTCAGTCAAAACTTGTGCTAAATAGTTACTATAGTGTATGTGAGTTATTGAGTTTAAAATAGTAATTTAAATCGGTGAACGACTCAAAACATGAATTTATGTATATTGTATGTTTTGTCTATGTTTTACAGTCTTTTTAAACCCCAACAAAGGAGGATGGGTGTTTTGTGGCGTTGACGATGTCGTGTGTGTGTTCAGTTTTTCCGGATGTATTTCAGTAAAGCGTGGTCCAATGTGAGGGCGATTTTATTTTTCATGTATGGTAGGTAAATGTTTGGTGAAATTCGGTTCACCAAATTTCTAAATTTTCAGTTTATGTTGTTACTTTGCATCCTTCACACGAGTACCTACTGGAAGTATGTATACATTAATTATTACTTCCATTTTGTAAGTTACTTTGTCAAAAATGCTATGAAATGTTGTTAATACATCCACAATCTGAAGATAGAAACTTAAGCATCCTGGATGGTTACTTCAGTCTCCAGAAAACGGAGCGGCAAATTAGTATGAAATCTTCTTACATACTATATTATTTCAATTAAAAACTATCAATTAGCGTTGATGAGGACTCGTCTTCCTCATAATGCGGAAGATCCACATTTTGTTGAGACTCCGCCTCCTCTTCCACGTCTCCAAAAATCCAATTCACAATTCCTCTTCCTATTCATTAAGACAACAAAACACAACAACATACACGAAACCAAAACAGAGGTGACTAAGGCCCGTATCAGAAAAATAATAAAGTACGAGAGAGACGGACGGTATGACGCACGTGCCTTGGAAATTACGACGGTATTTGGCATGGGATGCAACCTGCGTCGATACCCTTGCTTCTTCCCATCTTCCAAGTACAAGCGGTTCCGCTGCCGCCTCGGCAGAAAGCGTTAAACGGCGCAAATATGCCGGTCTCAGTGGAGATCACCTATTTGCACCGTTTGGTGTAGAAACGCTTGGGCCGTGGGGACCGGGTGCTCACACTCTTTTAGGGAGTTATCTGAGCGTCTGTTTGATGCGTCCAACGATCGGAGGGCTGGCCAATACTTTGGTCAAAGAATCAGCCTTGCTAAACAACAAGGCAACGCGGCCAGCCTTCTGGGTACCATTCTACCTACCAACCCTCTGGTTGGTAAAAAAATCACTACTAAAAAACTAGCCCCAAGTCTCTACTTGGGGCTAGTTTTTTAGTAGTGATTTTTTTTTATAATAAATTGTATTTTTTATAAATATTGTACAAATTTACTATTCTTCAATAATACCAAAATATTTTGAACCCTATGGAGCTTTGCTACCATACCCTCAAATTTTGCGCCTATTAGTCCAGTAAGGATACACTTTTAACTTACTATAATCTCAGAGACCATGAGTTTTTCCATATGGATAGATTACCTGTCCGTGATAGAATAAAAATATTTACCACTTTGGATTTCATTACGCCGGAAAATATACTGCAGTAACTATTTTCAAAAAATCGGTCAATAAATTCGTTATATTTACAAAAAATTTCACCGAAGGCAAAATATCACGACTCAATGAACAATATTTAGAAAATAAAAAGTAGCCATTGATTAATTTTTTTAGGAAATAGTTTTAGGAGATCTTAGAATCTTCTACAACGCAATGAATTTCACAATGGTAACTTTATAACTAAAGCTATAGAATTGTTAGAAAACATTTTTATTCTATTATTGATGGGTAGGTACTCTATATCCTTCTGCAAAAATTCAGGAAATTTAAGATAATAAGAACTTACTTACACCAAAATAGTACATTATTGCAAAGGCCGGGAAATAGGCAATTGCCATTTCCGCCGAGGCATATATAGTGCTTTTCTCAAAAGAATGCAGGGAAATAATAAATATTTAAATAACAAATCAAGACGAATTTTCAGCTTTGCCGCCGATTTTCTATGTGCCGAAAGGCAAACGCATTTACGCATACAGCCACGTGAACGCAATTTGTAATAAGCAAAGAGATTTTGGTATGCCAAGAATGATAAAAGAGATCCAATCATAGAGTATATAATAACCCCAGCACGCCGTTTCATACAACATTGCTGGAGCGTTGTAATGTTCCAAAATTCTAAAAACGCTCCTGCAATGGATTTATTTTTCGCTGTAAATTAGATACTTCGCGTGTTCTTTTTTCGAAAGTAATGACAATATTTCCTTGCGTGTTTGAGAAAAAATTATTACGTAACTAGTGATGACTTAAATATTGACTGAATAACAACATAATGATTAATGTGAACTCTTCTAATACTGTGACATAGACATACCAGCAATAATGCTGCTCGTCTATAATAATATAATAATATTTTTACTGGACAAATTCAGTGACGCCAGATTAGTTTACGTTGAGTTACGAAACCGTTTATCTGAAGAAATAATTTTATAGTTAATTTTTATGAAAACTCCCAACTAACGAACAACGAACATCAGTCAGGTATGCAAAGAAACTGTGTTATTTAGTTGACGACCGGTTGGTGTCACTTCATCAATCGGTCGTCAACTATTTAATATAGGGATAGTGACCCAGTCAGCGAAACCAACGGTTGGACTTCGAATCCCGCTAGGGGTAAATGTTTGTGTGATGAATACGAACATTTATTCCCGAGTCATGGATGTTTATATGACATATTTATTATTATTTGTTTGTTTGTGTTTATTTTTCTCAGCATGAGCTGGTATTATTATACCATTTACGGGTATTAACCAAGTACATACCATGTTCCTATTTCTTTTAAAGTTGTAACGAGGTGTATAACCTCTTCTAAATACTGTCTTCTTTTCGGTAATCTCTTTGGCGTTTTCTTTTTTGGAACATTATTCTAAATTCTGAATTCAAAATTATTTTCAAAAACTAGGCAGTCTTGACGCAACTTGCGAACTGAAACTATTATTTCCATTCTATCTTTTATTTCTTTAAATTATTACATCATTTATAAGTTTTACAAGTGCCTATACCTTCTTCCTGTCCTTCACCTTCTTCACCGTTCATCAGTGGCTGCAGTCTTGGTAGGGGCCTGAAACCTACGACCCTGAACCTCATCCTCTCTCTACGGCGCCCATTACCTACATCTACCTACAGCAGCTGAGCGCTCGCAGTACCGCGACAAAGTCATAATTCAGTTTGTCTGTTTTCGACAATTTTGAGGAATTTTCTAACAAATACAAGTACTTAAAATACAAGTACTTAAAATGGTGACTTTTTTTTTTCATTTTATTACTACTATTTAACACTTAATTGTACGCACACATCAAAATACACATTAAAAAGAATTACATCTAATACTTTATTTGACGACCGATTGGTGTAGTGGATAGTGACCCTATCAGCGATACCAGCGGTTGCGGGTTCGAATTCCGCGAGGGGTAAATGTTTGTGTGATGAATACGAACATTTATTCCCGAGTCTTGTATGTTTATATAAATATTTATGTATGTTTATCGGTTATCTAGTATCCATAGTACAAGCATTGCTTAGTTTGGGACCAGATGATTGGTGTAACTGTCCGAAATATTTATTTTATTCATTTATTTATTATTTTTATAGGCAGGAGTGTTACTTCACGCGTAATCCCTCCTAAATACCAGATTACCTTAACTTCACAAGCATAACATAGGTATAATTTTATTGCCTCCATAACACAATTGCCTGTTAACGCGTCCGGAGGATTTGCAAACGATTATAGTAGGGCTATCGGAACGATATCGTAAACGCTAAACGGCACATAAAAACTGTGACGTTATTTGTTTTGACAGCGACCGAGTGGCGATTAGGTGAATAGCGATTTGGGTCTTTATAGAGGTGTTCTCGTATCAATAGTATTTATAATGAAGTTGTTTGTTGGGAGGAAGAAGTGCTTTAAGGAAGAAATTTCAAATTATATAATAAATTTAATGCATTAAACATTTAAACTACTGGGCCCGTGGTCGTTCGTCACCAAAAAATTCATAAAAGGGGTGTCGGACTTGGTAATCTAAGCGACAGGTGACCTCAGGGCGGGCGCCTTCTTTACACAAAGACTAAGCCTGGCGGTGCGGCGGGGCAACGCGGCTAGCGTTCTACGAGTAGTGACCATGCCGCAGGTAGAAGAGCTCGAGGCAACTACACTACACTTTTTATAGTTATGTAAATATAATATATATTTTTTATTTCATTATTATCTCTTAATTATTGCATTTTCTTAGCTTAGTAATATTTAATACTATTTTAAGATACCAATCACTATATACTACTAAATTCTGATTGTGGAGAAATAAAGGATTCATTAAACATTTTAGGGCCAAACGTATATTATATCATATCATATAATATCATATCATATCATATAATATCATATCATATCATATCATATCATATCATATCATATCATATCATATCATATCATATCATATCATATCATATCATATCATACCATACCATACCATACCATATCATATCATATCATATCATATCATATCATATCATATCATATCATATCATATCATATCATATCATATCATATCATATCATATCATATCATATCATATCATATCATATCATATCATATCATATCATATCATATCATATCATATCATATTATATTATATTATATTTATATTATATTTTTTTTTTTCTTTTTATTAAAAACTGGTTTCGCGTTTGGCCACAATCTCACCTGATGGAAAGTGACGATGTAGCCGAAGATGTATCACGCGCACCCAGTAAATGCCTATTCACTCTAGACTTGAAGATCCCAAGGTTGTAAGTGTCGGGAAAAACCGACGCGGGCAGTGAGTTCCATACCTTAGCAGTCCGCATTATAAATGACGAAGCAAAGAGCTTAGTGCGGATGTTCGGTATGTTGACAACATATGGATGGAAACCCCCCCCTTGCGCCTGGTTGTCCGAAGATGGAAAGGGGACGGTGGAATAAGATCATGCAATTCCATCGCATATTCCAATATATTATATTATATTATATTATATTATATTATATTATATTATATTATATTATATTATATTATATTATATTATATTATATTATATTATATTATATTATATTATATTATATTATATTATATTATATTATATTATATTATATTATATTATATTATATTATATTATATTATATTATATATATATAATATACATAAACAAGGGCATAAAATAATTCTGGTCTAAAGAATTTGATATTTTATACAGGGTGAATTTGAATACGTGTAATTTCCATTAACTGATGACGCCACTCTTGGTTATAAACAACTTTGCCCAAGGAACCATAGTCAAAATCGATCAAAAATTTCGATTACTGAAACAAAGTAAATCATTCTGAAAACATCTTTAGTGTGGAAATCCAACAATTCTCGGCTGGTGACTTCACTCCGGATTATGAACAACTATGCACTAGGAACCATAACCGAATTCACCCGAAAATTGTTGGACTTCCAAACTAAAGTATGTTTGTTTATAACTACTGTTTTTGTAAGTGTACTCGCTGTCTACTTTTACGTTACCTCATCTATTTGTCTCCTTACTGAGGTTTGATGGAAGAGATCTCTTATAGAGATAAGCTCGCCTTTTGTATATTTTAATATTCTCCTGTTTTTTTGTTTTTGTTTGACGTGTATGCTTATATACAATAAAGTGTTAAATAAATAAATAAATAAATAAAGGTGGTTTCAGAATGGTTTACTTTGTATGGGTAATCGAAAATTTTTCGATCAACTTCCACTTTGATTACTTGGGGAAAGTTGTTCGTAATCAGGAGTGGAGTCACCCGTAAACAGGAATTACAAATTAAATTTCACCCTGTATACCTAAAGTATAGTCTAAGATAAATGCACAAGTACTTTTGTGAAATCTGCTGAAGTTCATACCCCCGGGGAAGTGTTTCAAGAAGAATAAATTCTGTCTTAATTTATATTAAATGTATGTATACTTTTCATTTGGAGAACATTCTTAATTTACTTAAAAAAAACATGCAAAACTTTTTACACCTAGTTATCCCCCAATTATGATATAAATTAAACAGAAACATTGTAAATACAATTCCTGGCAGACACCGTAACAGTGACAACTGCGCTTCCTGGCCAATTATAAAGTTTAATGAGTATTTGCCAGTGTCGTCATAGCAGACGTTCATTTACATGTTTGCCAGTGCATGCACTTGGCGGGGCCGACCAAAATTACTCGTCACACGAAATTCTCGTGAGTTAAAACGTAGTTTTATTGAGAAATATCCAAATGTGTGAGCAAAACAACATTGGGTTTACAATTCGTAGGTTCCGGGTTCGATCCCCAGTTACTCGGTTTTGGTTGGTGGTATTTTAAATGTCCGCCAGGCTGGCAACCACCATCTTATCTAAATGCCAAACATCAATGTTAATAGCATTGTTGTATTCTGGTTGTCAGAGATAAAGTAGCCAGTTCCCCAAACAATATGGGGTTTCCGAGTCAGTACGCTTCCACTTTCGGCCTCATCTTCACTTAATATCAGGTGTGGTATCTCATGCCGTGACCGTGAAAAGGCAACATGGATTTCATTGTCATTAATGTCTATCAGATTTCAATGGACAGCTAAATCATAGGTATATAAAGCTCCTAAAAATCTCCGATTATCAACAAACCTTTACGGAAATACATAAGTGCTATCTATGATTGAGGACAAGTGCTAACCCGTTGTGCATAAAAAAAGACAGGTACTGTCGCTACTATTGTATTCGTGTGAATAACTTAGTACTCATGGTAACCTGTGGGAGATTATAGAGCTCGTATTGATTTAGTTACACGATTATTGTCTTTAAAACTCGATGAAATACCTAGAGTTCTGTAGGGATATTTGATTGTCTAAAGAAAAGTATACTGTAACATTCGGTCCCGCGTAATCAAATTCTGAATGGATGAAGCCTGGATTCTAGACGTATTACATTGCTCAATATGCTATGGCCATAACAACAAAGTTATACAAGTGTGCCATAATCAATTAAAAACGGTGCGAATCCTATCGCTTCGCTTCAAACTCAACAGAAATTTTGAAAAACTATTGTAATTTCTGCCCCGAAATCACTCTTATAACAGAACAAAGTAGCTAAACAACACTAACAATCAGAATTTCGCAAGTAAAGTGCCAACATAACTCAACCGACTGCTGAATTCACACCGACTCCCATTGTTCGTTCTCCAACTTTTAGATTCCTTTAGCTTTAATTACCAAGACTCCGCAGTCAGGATCAGATAAAATTGCATTCTACCAGTCCCGAGGGTGAGTTCTTGGAATTTTAAGACATGAATAGGTACTTGAAATTCCTATAATTACTTGAATAAAATTTTTGTGGCATGATGCATTTAAGATTGATTTAATTTTTCCATCATTTTGTTTAACTATGTCAATAATTTGTTTGACTCAATATGTTTGACGACCTGTTTGGTGTAGTGGTTAGAAACTCTGACTGCTATACCAAAAGGTCGCGGATTCGAATCCCGCTAGGGACATAATGTTTGTATGTTTTTCATTTATATATGTATTTATTTACAAAAAAAAATTTTGTGCAGTTTATCAACCATCTGGTATCCATAATACAAGCCATTAGGCTTGTATTTTTTAGGAAAAAATAGCTTAGTGTGGAACTAAATGGCGCTGTGTATATGTGCAAAGATATTTATTTATTTATTTATTTTTATATTTTGTTTTTGTTGTGTTTGACGGCATTATGTGTGTGTACCGTCTTTGTCCGAACGAATCATAATAATGCGTGGTCCAATTTCAGTGGAGTTCTTTTATATGGAAAAGAAAATTATCATTTGTTCAATCAATGTTATTGGGGGTTTCCTAAATTTTTTATTTATAGTTATTGATTGATATTAGAGTTAATTCACTTTAACGCTCTTGTTCTAGACATATTACATATTTCAATGAAATGTTTAAAAAAAATTTTAATTTTTTGACGAGTTATAATAAATAAATAAATAATAAATAATAGTTCGTAATAAAAATCAGCAGCATTTATTTTCAAATAATGTACAAAATGTAGGAATGGTTTGCTAGAAAGTAATTTATATAAGAAACTAATCGATGAAACATTTGATTTTGGATCAATTAATGCTTCGTATCTTATAATGTCTATATAACTTCAACATTTTATTCACTGGCTTCGATCAAACGACTCATTAACTGTTTGCTCATTCGCCTATTCGTTTCGACCTATTAATGTTTGACCTTTTATCTTTTTTAGCAGGCACGGATCTAGCACTTTCCTTGCTCTATTCTTTCAATTATTATTATTACCTTTTGTGTTATAAAGGCGAAAGTGTATTTTTATTTGTTTTTCTTTTAGGTAGTTAACTACCACATCCTCAGAAAAAAAAATATACACGTGCGGATTTGCGGACTACGACAATTGAAAGATAGATTAAAAGTTTATAGCATAAAGTGGCATAGTAAATTTGTTTTGTATTAATTTTCTTTTGTACAATAAAGCATTTATAGATAAATAAACAAACGAACCTTCCAATTAAGCACTGTTATGTTAACATTAAATAATTTTGGAAACTGTAAGAGCTGTGACGTTTTGAAATAATAAATAAATTAAAGTCTCATTTCTAATCCATCAGTTTGCAATTGAAAGGAAAACATAATGTTTCCTTTATGTATGCTCTCGACTGTGTAATACTTACCTGATTGTCTGTGACATGACAAAGACTATAAAATGTTTCTTTTTTTATATAAATTAATTTAATTATAGAATGGTTTTAATATTCCTGACCAAATCGCTCTGAAAAATCGTTTGCATAATGTTACCAGAATCTTTAAATCAGTGGACCAATAAGAGTAAGTATCGTTTTATCTCCTCCAGTTCTGAAAAGCTGGTCAAATTGATGCCCAGGGTAATGCTACAACTGATACCTATTCCGGAACTTATAAATTGTAAATCTTGTTAGTGGTGTAGGTAAGTAATATTAATATTTCTATCTGCTTTAAAATTGTATCTAGCAAATAAAATACCAACATTTCAATCTATTAGATCGAGTTTGGTTAATATTCCATCATTGAAAAATTGTAATTCAAATGTCTGTGTAATTTCATATTTCTATTACTGCCTTCAGAACTTGGAGATTAAGTTTGTTTTCGTAATATTAAAATTATCATCCTTCCAATGTTGGTTATTCATATTTAAATCTGACGATAGCTTAGTACGATTGTTCTAAAGAAATTTCATTAAATTCCTTGCGAAGTTTTGTTTCGAGCTCTTTATGTATATTCAACAATTATTATGAATCGTAAAGACCAACATTACTGAAGTCAGGAAATTTGCTTGTCTTTTGAAATTTGCAAATTTTTAATCAGCACGAAGAGTTCTTGCGTCAGCAAGCATTTTGGGGTTATTTATTGTAACAGCCGATGTACCTAACAGCCATAATCTCACAAACCATCTTATCTTTGCCTTTATGCTTCATAATAAATTCATCACGGATGAGGGAAAGATAAATATTGCCTTAAATATGATTAGTTTTATTATTTAAGTTACCTTGGGACCTACTAGCGGTGGTAATTTCTTCCAAAATTGAATTTTCAAACAAAAAAGATACACCAAACACTACAAATAAATAAATAAGTTCGGTTCAGACACCAAATAATTTATTGTACATCAAGAAATATATAATGCAAAAATTGAAAAGAAACAATTAATCTAATTATATCGAAATAGACAAACATCAAGTAAATTTGAATTCAGAGTTATACTGACCAATTGTTTACTTATGATCTACGATACAAATTCATTTATATATTTTAACATGCTAAGTTATTGTACAAACGATTGTGAACTGTGACTGACTGTTGTACGAACGAAAGTGATATGCAAAAATACTGAATATGAATATTTGCTAAGAAAATTTTATCCCAGATCTAGCAAGGTAAATATTGTATAATTTTGCCTGTAAATAAAATTAGTTTACAATTTATAATTTTCAGGAACATAAAATAAATAAATAAATAAATACCTCTAATGACAAATGATATACATAGATTGGATCCGAATTACACATTTCCGAAGAATGTTTCGTTGAAGCACCTTTCGACGAATTCCAAGTACATTGGGAAGTTTGTTCTTGACTAAAATTATTTATAAAAGCAAAGTCATTCGTCATTCAACGAAACATTTTGTCGAGAAGCTTGGGTTCCTATACCATTTGACATCTACAAAAGGGAAAATATGTGGTGTTAAGGTACTTGCAGTTTGACAAACCTTTTTTAAACAAAATTCGATTAGTGAACATCCACGCCCCATATAGACGCCAGTGTATTCAACCGTTTCATAATTCAAATTTAATTTTAGTATTCAGGTCAAATTTTGATTCCGAGCTCTCTCCCACGAGTGCAATAAGCTAGCAGAGTGTGAAAGTGTACTCACCTGAAAATATTTGAAGGGATATTTAGTATCGTGTTTTCACTTGACCGCGCGTAGACCCTTTTGTCACCTTGTAGGCAACAAAACAGATATTGATAAAAAATTTCCCTCTTATGTTTGGGGCACAAAAGCAATGAAAAATTGGGAGAGTTTGTTTTGAGTGGGAATTGTTGCACGACATACTATCCAATAAAGGGGTTTAAAGGAAAATCAATAGAAAAACGATGGTCCTTTGTAATAGATTATAAGGATGTGCAAGACTTATAATCAACAAAGTACAAAAAATCCAGCTCTGGATGTGTTTCATGACTCGTTGGTCGCTCATAAAAATAATTGTTATATAAACTTTTAAATTTGGTAGTAATATTTAATACTAGCTTTCCACCCGCGACTTCGTCCGCTTGGAAGATTTCATCAAAATTGGATCAGCAAAAAAATTTGCCAATAGTTAATCCAGATCCTAATCTGTCTAACAAACAAATTTCATCGAAATCCGTCCAGCCGTTTAGGCGCGAAAAGGTGACAAACATACAAACATACACACAAACTTTCGCATTTATAATAGTTGGGATTTAAGCTAAGACATGGAACTCCCTTACGGCGTCAGTATTTCTTGAATCCTACAACCTTAGGATCTTCAAAAGCAGAGTGAATTTGCATTTACTGGGATCGCGTGCTTCTTCGACCACATCGTCACTTTCCATCAGGTGAGATAGCGGTCAAATGCGTGTCCAGTTAATCTTAAAAAAAAAAAGATTATCGTGCATAGAGGCATGAATGTCTATTAATGCCCTTGCCTCTGTGTGCGTCAGTTTGCACTTTAAAAGACTATGTCTGTTTGAACACTAGTGTCAACATTTATAATTGTTATGTTTATCAATTATATTTTTTTACAGTAATATTGTAACACAATTATTTTAAGCATAATTTTAATGTTGCCAAATAAATAAATTGTGTATAGTAATAAATAAATATACACAGCGCCATCTGGTTCCACAGTAAACAACTATAGGCTTATATATAGAACTATAAGTAACTATGTATATATAGTTGTAAGAAATTTGTTCTGTATTTATTTTCTTTTTGTACAATAAAGCGTTTACAAAGAAACAAACAAACAAATACATAGATCCGCTCACGATTGAATCTATAACACTTAAATAATCAGCAAAACACAATGTATACTTTGTGACCTATGATATTAACCGATATTTTTCTTTCTTTTCAGAATCTTAAGAATCAAATCATGACAACGAACGTGTGGGTAGAACAGGTGAGTTGATTTTTATATAGTTCGACTAACAAAAGATTTGTCGAAAAATCATAAAACGTAAGATGGTTTATCCCGCATGGCATTCCATACAAAATTTTAAGTCCAAATTTTTCGAAACCGATTCTAATGAAACTTTACAAGCATAAAGCACGTACATAGATCACAACGTACAAGTTAGTAGGAAACATTTTCAAAATATCAAAAATTCAAAATTCAATATTTATTTTCATTCAAGCATATAAATCTTGTACACAATCGTGAGAGTATCCTGTTAAGCTTCTTAAAACTTGTATTAGGATACTCTGCTCTCCCTACTTGTAGTTTTTAGATAAGATTTTTACTTTATGCGTAATTGAAATTGAAAAACCTGGATTAATTTGGTTAGTGCTTATGTGTCGAATTTAAAAAGAATATATTGCAATTTCTCTGTTACTATTTAGTATCAAAACTCTTTTGTTGTACTCTACTTACTTTTTAGATCTATGTAGGTACGTGATTTATGCCTATATAAAGTTTCATTAGAAACGGTTTATTCGTTTAGAAAATTTTGAACTTTAAAGTTTGTATGGAATACTGTGCAGGATAAACCCTCATAAATATAATTTATTTACACAACTGATGAAATATGGAACTTAATAATATCTAATAAGACAAAATAAAATAAAATTCTAATCTCTATCTATATATCTCTCTTTAATTCGATTACTTTTAATTTCACTAAGATAGATAGATTTCACTACATCACCATTAAAATGATCAAATGAAGTACGTGATTGCAGAGCTTGTTACTCGTTTTAATAAAAGTACATTACTTGGAAAGTATTGCAATAGCAATTTAAGGAATTAAAAACACAAAATCTCGACAGCACAGAAAAATGACCGCCTCCGTGGCTCAACGGAAACAACATTGGGTTTACGATTGGGAGGTCGCGGGTTCGATCCCCAGCGGGGTACATGTTTAAGTACTCGGTTTGGTTGGTGGAAGGGCATTTTAAATGTCCGCCTGGCTAGCTACCACCATCTTATCTAAATCTGCCGCCAAGCAGCAATGATAAGCATTGTTGTGTTCTGGTTGTCAGAGATAAGATAGCCAGTCCCCCAAATGTGTTGGGGTTTCCGGGTCAGTACGCTTCCACCTTCGACCTCATCTTCACTTAACATCAGGTGTGATTGAGGTCAAGTACCAACCCGTTGTGCATAAAAAAAAAGCATATTTTGTATTCAGCTAGCGCTGTATTAGACTGGGTACAAAGACAAATTTAAAGAAAACTTGCACTTCAAAATAGTCAATTCATTTAAGCTACAGGAGGTATAGTAGAAATCTACATACGTACACCTGAAAACATTACCCTCCTTCCCTTCCTGGGGCAGCCGGGTAAAAATACGATTAAGCAAAAGGTTCTTTCCTCCTATCCGTATCCAAAAATACCTATAATCACCGCATTCATCCGAGGAAGGAAGTCGGTACCTGTCACATACGCGACATGTCCATCCTGTCCGACCGTCACCTGACAAATGGTCGCCGTCCGGCGCAGGTCACTTTCCCCCAACTGACACGGTTGTCAGCTATTGAATGGGAGCGAGAAAGCCGTAGCGCGGATTATTGCGAAGAATTGTTTTGTTACAATGTTATAGCTATCTACTGTTTGGAATTTTCACTGCGTTTTGTTCTGTACAAGAAAAATTTATAAATACAAATTGAATTTATTCCCACACCGGGAATTACAATTACAAACTTATAAAACAGAGTTTTTATACTAGCAATCTTGGTAAGCAATGTCTGTCCTTGGATGGGTGACCATTAGTAGCATTTCAAGACGAGTGTTTCCGTTCTTCGGAGGCTCGATTGTTTTAGTTAAAATACAAGAAATAAAGATAAACTTGCAGGCCACATAAGTCGGCTCCGCAAAGTCAGTAAGTCATACAAAGGGTTATGTATACGCTTTTTCAATAAGGTTGCAGTTGATATACAAAGTCTTCCTCTCAATAAATTTAAAGATACTATAAAACAGAAACTTATTAACAAAGCATATTATAAAATATCAGACTATTTAGATCATAATCATCCCTGGACATAATCAGATCGTTTGCATGCCAGGCTATTTCGCAATTAATAATGAAATATAAAAACCTGTATGTAAAAGCAAGGCCTGATTTTAAAAGAACAACCCTTCGAGTTTTTTGCTTGTTCTTCTCAGGGGAAAATTGCATTTTGACCAAGCAGTAGCTTAAAAAATGTAAAATTGACTATTTAGAGTGTACTCTGTGTACCTACTAAATAAAGCATTTTTTACTTTGACTTTGAGGCTTACAGGGGCGGCTTAAAAACACTGACAGTCAGGTGGTCTCTAATCTAACATAAATCCATTAATCCACACTGGGCCCGCTTGGTGGATATGGCACTTACCCTCTCCCAGTGAGTAGAGGCTGTGCCCCAACAGTGGGGACGTGTAAGGCTGTTGATGAATCCTTGTAAGAGCAGGTGTCTGCACTAAGAATTATCCTATATGACGGAGCCGCCGGCTCCCAATCCTTAAGACTCGAATAACAACAACTCATTTAAAAATGATCGCGGGTGGATGTGTTTCTGGATATAGTATGGTATAGGCTGTATCATTCTGGTTGATGCTACTAAAAATAGCGAAATTAAACTCCAAGTTCTAATACACATACAGTTGTTAGGTATATTAAGTAGTATCTTGTGACACCTTGTTAGGGCACAAGCAATTTGAGAGAGCACTATAAAGTACATGACAATCTTAGGCTTATTATGTATTTACATATAAGCTAGGTTAAGTTCAAAATAATATCTGTAGCGGTAACAGACATACAATTTTATTACCGTTCATTCACAAGGCTGACTGCCAAGAGAAGAACAATGAAGAAAGGGTAGTGTTACTCTTCGTTGTTCGTTATAATCTACGCGTCTGGGAGAATATATGAACAATTCGACACAACCGAATGAATTTTCTGCCTGCGGAACTATAACTGCGTGTTTTCGGAAACACACTTAACAGGTTATTTAAAATAATTTAAAATACCTGTATAACCTCTATAATATATACAGTTATATAATAAATATAACTGTAAACAACATTGGGTTTACCCAGCGGGGTACATGTTAAAATACTCGGTTTGGTTGGTGGTACGGCATTTTAAATGTCCGCCTGGCTAGCTACCAACATCTTATCTAAATCTGTCGCCAAAAAGCAATGTTAATAAGCATTGTTGTGTTCCGGTTGTCAAAGATAAGATAGTCCCCCAAATGTGTTGGGTTTTCCGGGTCTGTACGCTTCCACCTTCGACCTCATCTTCACTTAACATCAGGTGTGATTGAGGTCAAGTACGAAACCGTCGTGCATAAAAAAATATATATGGACATGAGTTACTTAAAAATAGGATGATATGCGTTTAATTGAGTTGAAAAGAGATAAGACAGAGTTGCGATAAAGCAATTCCAGCGAAGCCGCGGCCTGAAAGCTAGTTATTACATAAATAAAGACATATTTTGCTTTATTTCCATGTAAACCATACTATATCTAGCTGCCACTCACTCCCACCCGCAAGCCTACGCAATTCCAATTACCTACAGTTTTTCCAGTAAAAAAAACTTGAACTTAAATGAACGTTACATAGTTACAGAAAAGGGCCTCATTTACCCCCGACCGGGCTATAGAGGGGTCGTTACGAACCCCTTTGCGTATAGGGTTGTCCCCATGGACGTGTTCTATAAAGGAAAAGGGGCACATTTTCAGTTGCGCCATGTTTGTATTAAATAATAATAATAGAACTATAAAGTTTTTTTTTTTTAAGTTTCATTATCACATCATCAGATCATTTAAGTAAACTCCTTGGATAAACTAAATGGTTCTAATTTTCCTTGCAAATTTTGAAACGGGCGACTTACAAACGAACATGCAAGTTAAATAAAGGCTTGTAAAAAAATTTAAATTTAGAAAACCGTCGGATGACTATGACATCATCGAAGTACACAAAAAAACTGAGTCAAATATCTTCGAAACAGTTTCACCAATTCTCATGCCACCTCGTTTTAGTCTTTATTAAATAAACCGCTCTCAAAACGCACCACGCATTACTGAGATACGCCCGGACAAACACTTGACACACACACACACACACAACGTCGTCAAACACATAGTGATCGTCGTTTTTCGTTAGGGTCAAAAAATCTGGTAATTAAAAAAAAAGTTTTCTAATCGGTCCAGCGGTTTTGGCGAAACAACGCCACGATCAGAAACAATCGGTCGGTGTGCTGTCAGACTACGATGGATCGTACTTAAATTTTGCTGCATCGCACATCTGTTTGTCGCACATTAGCATACTCGGATACAAACAGACAGACACAGGGGTCAGAAATTTGACAAAAAGAATATTTTTTTGTCGCATAACGCGTTAGCTCTCGACCTCCATCACACCTGATTTAAGCGAAGTTGGGGCCGAAGTTTAATCAGTAGTGGAAATCAGTTTATTGGGAGTTCTGGTTATCACATCTCAAACAGCTTTATCCGCATCCGTGGCTCAATGTAAATAACATTAGGTTTACGTTTCGGAGGTCGCGGCTTCGATCCCCAGCGGGGTACATATTTTAGTACTCGGTTTGGTTGGTGGTAGGGCATTTTAAATGTCTGCCTGGCTAGCTACCACCATCTTATCTAAATCTGCCGCCAAACAGCAATGTTAATAGCATTGTTGTGTTCCGGTTGTCAAAGATAACATAGCCAGTCCCACAAATAAGATGGGGTTTCCGAGTCAGTACGCTACCACCTTCGGCCTCATCTTCACTTAACATCTGGTGTGATTGAGCTCAAGTGCTAACCCGTTGTGGATAAAAAAAAAACAAAGCCACCAACCAGCAGACTTACGTAGGACTGTGGTATGGTAGCTACCATCTGGCCAGCTGGCAAAGACATAAAAATGCTCTACCACCTACCAAGTAGTAGTTCCTCTGAAGCATCCTTCTGATACGCTGACACATCATCATCTTCATCATTAGCCTTACACGTCCCGACTGCTGGGGCACAGTCTTCCCTCACTGGGATGATGTGGGCCATAATCCACCACGCAGACCCAGTGCGGATTGGACGATTTGTGTCAGATTAGTGGCCAGCGACTTGACTACTCGCTTTCTATTGAAAATAACCGCCATTATTCAACGTATTCTGCAAAGCATGAAAACACTGGTATAACGACTCGTTGGTTCTCTTTTTGGAGTATTCTCCTTGTTTGTTTCTTTTTCGATTAAGTCATAGTATTTTAAATTCAATATTTGAACTCTGCCTGTTATCTCTCTTTCAGTGTAGCTTTTTGTTTAGGCAGTTCGCAATTTGCCCTTGAAAAGATTGGACGTATACTTTTGTTTATATTCTATTTTATTCAGTATAAATATATATTACGTATAAACGTATATACAGTATAAAGTATTTCATAAAGTTATTTGTGTATGTGATACCCTTAAAAATAAAAGTTGTCACTAACAACGATTTACAAGTTTTCCGCCAGCATATCTTCATTTTCTTCATACTGTGGCCTACACCTGGATATCCCCTACAGCATCAGCCTGGGACTAGTGCTTCATTGGCGCCCAACGTATAATTTTCAAGCCCACACCCGTATTAAAAAACTACTAGTGGTCACCCATCTACGGACTGGCTGCGACATTATTGCTTATATTGCTTAACTTCGCTAATCGAAATCTCTGTTACGAGTGCTACACTTACACGTATCTATTTCGATTTGATATTATAGTATAAACCAATGCAATGTAAGCCGACTACGTTGATCTCTTTACTCAGAAGCTCACACGACGATTTTTTCCGAAGGTTAACCCTCATTTGGGTCCCCTGGGAACAATATGACAACGATGGTGAATTAGGCGGGCAGGGGGTCAAGTTGACCTCTAATTGGATAATTTGTTTTCTTCGTACGATTAATCTATTTCACGGGCAGTGTACGAGGTGTCGTTGTTGTTTATTATTTTCCTTCTTTATTTATTATCTTACTTATGTCAGACCCGTGGTGGATTTTTTGTGGAAAACGAGAATAAAGACACATAGTATTAGTATATATGTCGGCTGTAATTTTAGACTGTAGGGCATAATATATTTTGTGTGATGAATACCCAAGTTATGAATCTTTTTATTAAAAATGTGTTTATTAAATATATACATTGTAGTATATCAATCATCTGGTAGCCACAATACAAGCCTAATTGCTTAGTGTGGAACTAGATGACGCTGTGTGTCTGAGTATATGAATTTTTAAAATATTTTACTTTTGAATTACTGTGAGTAAGCCGGCAAGCGCAGCATAAGACGACTCACAAGGTAGATAGACGACCTGATGAAGGTCACAGTAAATCGCTGGATACAGGCCGCTTCCAACCAATCGCTCTGGAATTCCATGGGGAGGCCTATGTTCAGCAGTAGACGTGTGGCTAATATAATGATGATGATAATAATAAATAAAAATAAATATCTTTGCACATACACACAGCGCCATCTAGTTCCACACTAAGCAACTAGGCTTGTATTATATATACCACTTGGTTGATAAACTACACAAATACATTTTTTTGTATATAAATACATATATAAATGAAAAACATCCATAACTCGAGAACACCATGTCTGTATTCATCATACAAACATATGCCCCTAGCGGGGTTCGAACCCGCGACCTTTTGGTATAGCAGCAGAGTTTCGAACCACTACACCAAACAGTTCGTCATATATATAGGATATTATAGGATGATGAAACCGCATATATAATTACTCGGTTTGGTTGGTGGTAGGGCATTTTAAATGTCCGCCTGGCTAGCTACCACCATCTTGTATAAATCTGCCGCCAAGCTGCAATGTTAATAGCAACCACCATCTTATCTAAATCTGCCGCCAAGCTGCAATGTTAATAGCATTGTCGTGTTCCGGTTGTCAGAGATAAGATAGCCAGTCCCTCAAATGTGTTGGGGTTTCCGGGTCAGTACGCTTCCATCTTCGACCTCATCTTCACTTAACATCAGGTGTGATTGAGGTCAAGTACCAACCCGTTATGCATTAAAAAAAAAAAAAAAAGAAAATTAGCTTTTGTATATAATTAGCCTTTGTATTTTTCTCTAATGTACAATAACGAGTAATAATCGTAATCGACTGAAGGTTCGGTTTAGGCCAGTTTCGGTTTGTTTGTAGGGTTGAGAACATTGACTCCTTTTGTATGGAGCCCATTGTTACACAGTATTTCTTTGTAGTAAAGTTGTATACATAAAACAATATTTGTAACCACACTCCATGTTATTACGTTGCCAAACGAATATATCGCAGGTCCGCGAACTACCGTTACTCGAATAAATAAATCGTAAACTCTCTTGGAACGATCATAACATTTTTATTATCATGAGACCAACTTCCCTTGGAAGTTGATCTGACGGTAGAGCGAGACACGAGCTTAATCTCGTATAAGGAAGAAGGGGACGGGCTGAGTTGTCAGAAGTTTTTTGGGACACAATCAATATGTTGTTAAGGCAATTGTATGGGGGGTGGGTGTAAATATGAATATGTTTTGTAGGTACGTAGGTACATCTACGATTACACTGGTGTGGACTAGAACATGTCCTTCGTCTCGTGGAAAAAACTGTCTACAGATAAATAAATAAATAAATGTCCTTGGACATACATACAACGCCATCTAGTTCCACATTAAGCAACTATAGGCTTGTGTTGTGGATACCAGATGGTTGATATACTACACAAATACATTTTTTTTTGTAAATAAATAAATATATAAATGAAAAACGTCCATAACTCGGGAACACATGTATATGTTCATCATACAAACATATGCCCCTAGCGGGATCCGAACCCGCAACCTTTTGGTATAGCAGTCAGACTTTCTAACCACTACACCAAACAGATGTAAGACCATATATCTTTGGGGTTTAAGAAATAGAGGATGTAATTGAAGTTGTGCATTTCTTCAATCAATCAATCAATCAAGTACACTTTATTGCACAGAATTCTACAATACACTTATAAAATATAGCTTCAAGAAAAATAATAATTGTACAACCAGGCGGTCTTATCGCTATTAAGTAAAAGTAGAACGGGATAAAAGCAAGTAGGCTTGTGCACCAATGATTTAAAATAGTATATGTAAAATAATAGATACCAAACAATAGATCAATCTTCATCAACTTACATGCAAGATAGTGTAAAATATACCTACATATATAGTGATAAATTATTATACAGGGCGTCCCAAAGTTATGGGACATGAAGGGGAAGTACCTTAAATATCGTAGATAGTGAATTTTGCTCAAAGAAGACTTTATGTTATTTTTAAAAGTTAGTAATTCTGCATTCATAGATTTTCTAAAAATTACTTGCTTCGGCTGGGAATCGAACCGACTTAAATGTGAAAAAAAAAACACCCTACTTTTATGATGCCAATCGAAAGAATAGCTAAAAAATAATAACTCTGCCTAAGTAACATAGTATTTTAAAAGAAAGATCCCCGGACCTCACACCATTAGATTTCTTCTTTTGGGGATACGTGAAAGATATGCTATACAAAAAGCGATACGAGAACGTAGGCGAGTTGCAAACAGAATTGTGCCATATCACATCGAGTGTTCACCATAAAATGATTAGAAAATCAACAGGCAGCGGGCTCATTAAAAGATTGGCGATTTGCGTAAGACAAGAGGGATCACATTTTGAGCATTTAATTAATTAATTTACAAAAAAATACCTACTTAATTGACTACGGCAGTTTCATGTATGTTTTTTATTTGATTAAAATGATTAATTTCACGTTGTTCCTTTCTTTTAAAATACTATGTTACTTAGGCAGAGTTATTATTTTTTAGCTATTCTTTCGATTGGCATCATAAAAGTAGGGTGTTTTTTTTTTCACATTTGAGTCGGTTCGATTCCCAGCCGAAGCAAATAATTTTTAGAAAATCTATGAATGCAGAATTACTAACTTTTAAAAATAACATAAAGTCTTCTTTGAGCAAAATTCACTATCTACGATATTTAAGGTACTTCCCCTTCATGTCCCATAACTTTGGGACGCCCTGTATATACACCAAACAAAGAAAATAATGGATACGATAATTATTAAATCTCAGAACCACGAATATGGCAACAGTCAATACTTGTGCACGACGTATAGACTCAGACTACATTTATTATCAGGTGAATCCCCGCCTGTTTACCAATAACTTCCCCAAAAACCATAGTCAAATTCGACTGAAAAATTTTAGACTATTTCAAAGTACACTGTTTTTCGACTTATCTTTTGTAATGATTTAAATTTTAGCCTGCAGAGAAATATGTATTCTCGATGACTGTGAAATACTCCAAAAGTTAGGACTAGTCATCTAAGTACGATTCTACGTTGATACAACGATGCTGGTAGATGCTGCAGCCCCAACATTCCACCCGGTATATCTCTCTTTAATACTCACAAGAAAAATTGTATACGAATATATGCAGAAACGCAGATTTCTGAAGATAATCGACAATGAAGCTATAAGAGTGCTAGAAAATGTGGACAGGTGCCAAGTCACGTGCCAAGCTTGGCACCTGTAATTGTCGAGCACGAATTCACGATCCCAGATAGAGACAACTATCAAAATACACGTGCAAATTATGAAGTCCTGTTAATGTCGGTTATTATTCAATACAAATCTCGAGCACTGGATATAACTGTAAATGTGACGTCACATAAGGTCGCTCCCGCAACATTTCTAAAAAAAAAACAAGTGCCTTGTCACTGTACTCGTGAAACTTAACAACTTTTCCGAAAAAAATTGGGTCAAATTAACTAAGAAATTTGAATTGTCTAACAAAATGAGACCAGCCATTGAGCTCGGCTATTAATTATTATGATACAGTATTTTTTTTAACTCGTGGGTACTATTTTGAGATTTTTAATTTAGGGATTTTTGTCCTATGGGACATGTCATAAATATATAACATAGAGCATGGAAGTCACGAACCAGAAAGTTCAGTGACTAGTTTACAAAGTGACCTAGTTACCTTAAATGTCGGAAAGAACAAAATAGTCTGCACACTTTCTACACCATACGATTTATTTTACGACCCGTCCCAGAGAAGAATAAGCAAAAACTCAATTGTTCCATATAACCCCCAACGAAAAACGACTGGTATTTGGTGTTTCACGGCGTTGTGGCGTATCACAATAAAGCGTGACCCGATTTGAGTGCGGTTTTTAACGTAAGAATGAACTAGAGGAAAGGTCCTTAGTCATGTTTCTTGAAAATCCGTTTAGAAGCTTTGAAAATTATTTAAATTTTAATACAGTTCCTTTGTCTAGATCTTCCTTCATTCCTTTGTTTATTATGTTTAGTTCTTCAATGATTTTCAAAATGTTCAATTTAGGTATGTTACTAAATATGTATTACATTCTTTCCGCACGCGGCTTCGCATGCGTGAAATAACTTACCGAGGAAATTTGGTTATCCCGCGGGAACTACTAACTTTATCGGGATAAAAAATTCTACATATATACCAAATTTCATCCAAATCCGTTCACACGTTACGTCGTGATTGAGCAACAAACAAACAAACAAACATCCAAACTTTCGCATTTATAATATTAGTTAGATTATTAATTCAATCTCTAATTCGCCAAAACAAAGGAACAAATAATTAGAATGTAACATCTTCATCCATGTTTGCTATCATATAAATATACTCAAAAACTTTATAATAATTCATTAATACCATAAAATCATGTTATCTTTAGGTACAATAGCAACAAGCACTCGTATACAGAAGGGCGATGTTCAAAAGTGTGTTAACTGACCGCTAAGCTTCGGGTAATGATTTACGACTCACAGACGCGTGGAAAGGACAGTCGATAAAAAATCCCTTCGTGATGAAAGTTAGGGATGTTACGCGCCGACGTGTCTGAGTAGCGGTGATTTATTCACAATTATTTTCATTTTTTAAAATCTAGACTTATTTATTGAGGGTTTTATAAATGTCACCCTCATCGTGGCTCTCTAACTGAACCTCCCTAATGTTATCTTATTATTTTCTATCCTTAACACCTAACTTAACTAATACATAGCATCCAGACAAGATACTATTCACTAACCTCATTTGGTTGTTTCGTATCGTAAGTCGACGTCGCTGTGCCTCATTCCGACCACACTCCATTATTATGTGAAATACATCTTCTATTATCCCGCAATCATTACAATGGGGTGAATCAACCTTGCGCATCATGTAGCCAAAACTGTTCAGGGAAATGTGGCCAAAGCGAAGTCGCAGAGCAACGACTATGTCCTGACGATCCATCTCACACAAGCTAAACCATGGCGCCCGAGGCAGCAATGGCTGTACGGTCTTGTACCAAATCATTTCGTTCGCGAACTTTCGTCGAAGTATTTCGACCACATTTCATATAGCACTTTTTTCGAACTTTATACAGTATGTCAGTAAACCACGGCAGACAGTGAAATAAATTATCATCGACTACCGCTTCCTTCGCTAGCCGATCCACTTCCTCGTTCCCCATGGTACGTGGTATGGGCCATAGTTAAACACTCTGTCTCTGTACGGGTTGTGGACTTCACATGCCTTAGAATTTTTATTTCTCAGGCATGCAGTTTTTCTCACGATGTTTTCATTCACCGTTATGTAATCATCTTTAAATTCGAAGTTATTTTATGTAAACAGTTGCTATGCTTTGTATATTAGATGTCAAGATTATACTCTCACATATGATTCAGGGAATGTTTTTATTTAGTAATGTACATATATCTAAACTTTGTGTCGTGAATTCCGCCTTTGGCAGGACAAGGGGCAATATTTATGGAAAAAATTCTCCATACGTTCGCCGCGATGGGGTTCCAACTTCCAACTGCGCTAACTTTCTGTCAATGGAAAGCTTCTAGGAAGCACCTACACTCGTAATATTATATAGTTTTGTACTATCCACACCTCTAGATCTCGTATAAATAGTTTTAGCATATGCTTTCACAACATAATAATAGAATTGAACAAGAAATAATGCTAGCGCCAAATGCAATGTCTGTTAGAGCTAAGAATGGTGGAAATAGGAACCTTCCTCATTACATTTTTTTTTGCACAACGGGTTGATACTTGATTTCAATCACACCTGATGTTAACCGTACTAACCCGGAAACCCCAACACATTTGGGGGACTGGCTATCTTATCTCGAACAACCGGAACACAACAATGCAATAACATTGTTGTGTTGCTTTAAATTAAAAAGAATTGAGATTTAAAAAAGATGCATAAAAAAAAAGATTCCCCGCGGTTTTCCATTCCATCTTCATTTATAGAATCGATGGAAATACAATATTTTCCTTGATATCGACAAGGGCTTAATTATAGTGGCAGAAATAGAAGCAGAAACCTTTATAATCTCTTCCATTGTATAAATATTGGTTGCGATAAATCATTGACCGATTACCGCTGATGCGGAGGCGGGCAAAACTTTTTAAGTGGAATTTAACATGCCAAACTTTGGAACTTGCCCTGCGGGAAAACTTTGCATTCGGGAGGTTCCATCCCTGAATTGATCCCAACTGACTAAAAGAGTCATTTAAAAATACAATAAACCTTGTTGCATAGGATATTTTTAGGGTGAGGTGTGACATATAAATAAATAATAAATAATAAATAAATATCCTTAGACATACACACAGCGCCATCTAGTTCCACAGTAAGCAACTATATGCTTGTGTTGTGGATACCAGATGGTTGATATAATACATAAATACATTTTTTTTTTGTAAATAAATACTTATTATAAATGAAAACATCCATAACTCGGGTACACATGTCCGTATTCATCACACAAACATATGCCCCTAGCGGGATTCGAACCCGCAACCTTTTGGTATAGTGGTCAGAGTTGCTAACCATTACACCAAAACATATGGGCTTACATTCCTTTCCTCTTATATCTAGGGTCAACAGTGATAATTCACATGGCGCCTACTGATGGACGGTGCCTCATGTAGGTGTCTCTATCGGTTGCTACCTTGAGTCCAAATAAAAAAAAAACTAATAAGAACCGACTTCAGTAAAGTTCCATTCTCTATCTTCGGAGTGCATCATCCGATTTTAGACCATTTTGGCGTGCCCTTACATACAAAAAAGAATCGGTTCACAAATGTTGAAATATCACAAATGTTGAAATATCACAGAACCTTCACAAAGAACAAGAAAACAATCGAATGAATTACCTTCTCCCCTTTAGAAGTCGATTAAGAAGAGTTCAACCTCCTCCGTCTACAAACTACGTCCTTATGTTCCATGAAATGTAAAGAGGCCGTAAGATAATCCTTAAGAGAAAAGGAGACAGAGTGAAGCTCAATCTTCAGCTTTCTTTATTCACCTAGGAGAGCGTCAAATTCCAATAATATAGTGTATACAAGGCACCAGTAAGCTCCAAACAAGAAGATCGTCACTTAGAATAATCAAGTTTTTTATGACGGCTGAGTTCATCATCACATGCTGACATAAGTCTCACTCATAGATTTCCAGAGCGACCCATTGGCAGTTGCCTGCATGTTGTCGGAAGTTGTCCACCTTGTGCATGGATGTCCTACACTACGCTTGCCAGTGCGTAGGCTCCAACTCGAGAACTTTAATGCCCTGCTAGTCATTAGTTCTTAGGGCTTTGTCCAATGCCCACTGCCACCTCAACTTACCAAACCACTGGGCTGTGTCACTGACTTTTGTTCGTCTACGGATTTCTACCAGTACGTTTCTGATTCGATCACGTCGTAAAACGCCGAGCATCGCCTTCTCCATAGCTCATTGCGTGACCTTAAGCTTTCTTATGAGACCCATAAAGAACACGTTTCAGTGTCATAAGTAAAGACTTTCATCTTCAAGCGCTGAGAAACGTCACAGTTGGATGGTCTAAACTAGTTGTCTCAGGAATTTCAGAAGAATTCATAATAACACCTCCATCACTCGACAAAACGTCAGATCAGCGCAAAGCAAACCGAAGTCCCGAATCCATCTAGCCTAACTCAAGTATGTGGCACGGAGATCTGTAAAGATCTCGGTATTGTGTCGATAAATGTACCTAGTTAGGGTATGCCAAACCTTTATCAATGTCTGCGTCTGTAATTTCTATTCCCAGTGCGTATCTATATTTACGAGATCTACAAATATACTGACAGTACACTGCGCTTGTACCTTGTACATAAAAAAACTGATCAATTGATTATAGTTATTTGTCGTTTCTTCTTGTCTTTGATCAGTGTGTATTGCCAGTGACAACAAATGGAACTAAAACGTGGTCGCTCACTATGGGCCTCATAAGAAGGCTCAAGATCACCCATAGGGCAATGGAGAGAGCTAAGCTCGGAGTCTCCCTGAATCAAAAAGACCCGCAGGAGAACCAAGGTGACCGATTAGCCCGAAGAATTGTCAAACTTAAGTTGCAGTGGGCAGGACACATTGCTCGTAGGACTGACGGCCGTTGGGAAGGAAAGGTTCTCTAATGACGACCACGCATTAGACGACGCGCGTGGGCAGGTCCCCCACGAAGTGGACCGTCGATTTAAAGATCGCGAGAAGCCACTGGATGCGAACAGCGCAGGACCGATCGTTGTGGATATCTTTGGGGGAGGCCCTTGTCTAGCAGTGGACGTCTTTCGGCTGATATGATGATGATTATAACGCAATTGATCTAACGCGCTAGAGACATATTAGCTCCAGGTAATTATACTACAAAACGCCTAACAATGTTGTGATACAACAGTGTATACAAGTGTATTTATATTTACCTCAGACCACAGTAGAGTTGAATATGAGTTGTCAACTGACAGATGATACACAAAAAAACCATTTTAAATTTTTTTGCGCCGTTTGGGGTAGAGACTCTGGGGCAGTGGTGACCGAGTGCTCAAAGTTTCCATCAGTTATTGGAGCGCTTGGACAAAGAAGAAGGTTTGTCTTGAGCCTCGCTATTCAACGAGACAATGTTTTGCAGCCCACTCGGGATCCTTCCGGACTTGCAAGACCTGGGATTTTTTTTTATTTATTTCGGTAATCTTTAATTGTTTGTTATTAGCTATAGGTTTCTTAATTAAATGTCATATTAAACTAATTACTTTTAGCTTAAAATCTAGATTTTAACACAAATAAAGAAATATTTCACTTAAAATTAAAATACGAGTACTTAGGAACAAATGTTCTGTGTCGCAAAATGCAAAAGCATAAATATCTACAATTACAAAAAGCTTAGTCATAAAAAATAACTTCATCTCGCTGCGTATTTCTTTGTTGCAATCATGCATTCCTCAGGTCACGATTAAAACGAAATAAAATGTGAAATTATACAAAATTTCAATTTTAAAAGCTTTGTACACAAATGCATTCTTTCCATGAATTCTTGTCGATGTTTCGCCGGGGCTACGAACTTTTGAACATTTTTGTTCCGCTTCCCGAATATCTGAACAATCTCACCCGTATTACAGTTTGTTTGTTTCTCGCTTTGTTGATGATATTTGGCGTTGTTGTAGCCATTTGGAGTTATTCCACTACTTCGTTACTCTTAGTTCGCATTTCGTAAACAATGCTTTATACCTATTTTAAAGTTTGAAAGTGTTGAAAGTAGTACCAGGATTGTTGGAGCTTAATAGTTTTGTTGTATTTCATGTTTACCTTAAGCGGTAAACATAAAATACTATTAATACATGAAATTTAATTACAAATTTAGTTAAGCCGACCTTATTATATTACATAAGTTTATATTGAAGTGCCCTAACAGGATTTCCATGTACTGACACATTTTTTTAAATTACGACCTATATAACCATGGAAAGCAATAAATGATTATGATTATGCAAAGCGACTGTGTTAAAAGTTCAATATCTTCAGCCGTTTTAGCTATACAATGCCACATACACATAGATACACAGACAAATTTAAGATTGAAACTTATAATATCCCTCATTTGTGTCTGTGGTTAAAAAGAAGGTCAAGCTTTGTTGAATAAAGTAAATAAAGCGGTATTTCCATATTATGAAAACTGAAGTATCACAAATGGAAACAAACCAGTTTTCAACAAACTAACATTATAAATTTTGCTGCTATTTGTATGTAATTATCGTTGCCCTCTTTTCGAACTTCGAGACTGTTGTGGAACTTTAGGAAATTCGGAACAATTTCGCTTATCGATAATATAAAATAAGCAACAATTGGTTGGTGGTATTCTTGGAAAATATCAATTTATCATATTTTATCGTTAAATGCTTGGTGTCTGACATTTGTGTGGGACGCCTTTGAGTAGATATAGAATCTCAACGTGGACGTTATTTTCTGGTCAGTGGGTCTCAACTAATTCGGGTGTCAAATCATCAGTAGCAACTAACTCCATAGTAAGATATACAAGGAGAATTTTTTCAAGTGCACGTGCTTGGCCAAATCCGAAACTACTCTCGAAATGTTCTCAAAGGAATCTCAGGCCCGATTTCGATCGAAAATTGCATCATTGGATTTTTGAAAAAAAAAAAACAATATTCCTTGCCAGGAATATAATTCGTTCATTAATAAAAAAACACGCTGTATTATTACTCCATTGGATAGTGTCGCTAAATAAGGACCAAATTCTGGGAACAAAGATTTTTTTTGTAAAAGCTGAAATATCTACCATAGATTTAGCAATCCGCCTAGGCATCAATTATTGAATGGCCAATGGCTAATTTTAGAAATTGAATAATGTCAGTTTAGCAATTATGTTTTCAGTGAGATACATGCGACCATTTTGAAACCAATCGAATTAATGATGGATTAAATTATTATTCTTAAAGTAACCTAAACAGATTATTTTACATTTATTTATTATAAAATAGGCAATAAAAAATTCAGTATACAAGAATATGTAACAAATTTGTCGATTATTCCAAACTAATGCGTCACATGAATCGATTCCAATCATGAAATATAATTATAATAATAATAAATAATTCGGACACTTACACCAAGTCCCAAACTAAGCAAAGCTTGTGCTATGGATACTAGATAAACGGATAAACATACATAAATATTTATATAAATCCAAGACTCGGGAATAAATGTTCGTATTCATCACACAAACATTTACGCCTCGCGATTCGTACCCGCATCCGTTGGTTTCGCTGATAGGGTCACTATCCACTACATCAATCGGTCGTCTACAGTAGTGTAGTGTAGACTACACAAATATAAGATCGGTATGAAAGAAAATCGGCGTACATAAGTTCGATCTGTACTGTCAGGTCTTTGCTCTCTCTTCTGTAAAGTAATCGGAGTTTATTCACATGAACAGCCAATCTAAGCATGCACAAAGTACCAGGATAGATCTGCTCATGTTATAACAATTTCTAGATTTCTGGGCCATAAGAAATCGATCTAAAACATCAGAAATTGAGATCATTCGTATTGAATCGACATCGGAAACTCTAGTGGACATAGCCGCAGATGGAAGCAGTAACTAAATTAAAAAATAAAGCGTCCACTTGTTTCGGATCCCAGCTCCGCGATTATTCGGTCCATTTCAACCCTCGATTATACGACGTCCGTGCGATATGTGATTCGAATTTAAAATACTCCATTTCGTGGAGTGTCAGATGTTTTTTTTTTATTCTTTTTTTTTTTCATATTTGCCAGCAACGCCAACCAGTGACGATATGAATATTCAGTTACCCGATACTTATAAAGAATGGAATTTATGTTGGATTATGTAAAATTTTCGATCAGGTTGAGCCTTAGGAGTCCATACAGAGTTGGATGATAATCCGAATTAAAAATATATTTTTCTTGGCTTTTATATTGTTTATGTAATATCCGAAGCTAACTGCTACTACTACATGATATTAATATTCAGACAAATCGGTTGTCTGACTGATAACGAGAATAAATAATATTTATTTATTATTATTATTAGGAGCCCATACTGTTCCACTGCTGGGCAAAGGCCTCCCTCCTCTCTCTCCACGGCTCTTTGCAGGCCTCCTCCGACCAGTTGGTTAGGAACTTATCCAACTCATCCCTCCATCTCCTTTCCGGTCTGCCGCGACGCCTTCTTTCTAATGGTGGGCTCCAGGTGGTAATATTTTTTTATTCAGTGAATAATAATATATATTATTATAACTTATTTATTATATATAAAAATGACAATACCTGTGTTGGGAGAATCTCGCTCTTCCACAATTGAGGAGTATGTTTTCAAAAGGACTTAATTTCCAATTTTGCCTTTGAAAAATCTTTGAACGCCATCGTCATTGCCATATTAAAAAGGTATCCTCTATTTCTGCATACATAAAAGATACATAATTTCGTAAGAAAACTTATTATATCCAAATGTTTTAAATTCATCCAATAATTAAAATTGCGTTAGATTAAAAACTTTAAACTATATAGGCGTTATTAGATGTTTACGCAATATTACAGGAAAAATACTTTTACTTACTCCATTAATAAATACTTACTCCTCCATTAATAAATAAACTAATAGGGCATAGGAGTCCTTGTACATACACGCAGCGCCATCTAGTTCCACACTAAGCAACTACAGTGATAAAGACAAGTTGCTGAGCGTGACAACACAGATTGTCAGGTGGTCGCTAGACTAACATAAATCTTGTGTGATGCGTAATTAATGTATTTACTTCAAAAATACCTATTTAAACATCTGAAATGTCGGTGCGCTTTGTTGTTCCCATTAACACATCACCCCTGCATGACTTTCATATTGTCTAAATTCTGAATTTAATAAACATACGTTAAATTGCGTTATAATAGATCGTAAACTACGAGCCATTTGGGAATGAATAAAGCTGTAACCCAAACAAAGGCTGTATTGTATGTAACAGAGTGTTCCAGACAATAAATTCCACGAGTGGTGTTATGACCAGGATCATGTGTAAGTGTTTATTTGTATTGAAGTTAGACCTCTGGTTGTTATTGTACTGTTAAGTGAAATTACAAATTTCAGGGTGTTTTAGATTTTGTAACGATTTCTTGATTACTAGGCCATAAGAAATCGATCTAAAACATCAGAGATCGAGATTTGAGATCGAT
Organism: Oegoconia quadripuncta; assembly: GCA_949316235.1. Taxonomy (NCBI): domain Eukaryota; kingdom Metazoa; phylum Arthropoda; class Insecta; order Lepidoptera; family Autostichidae; genus Oegoconia; species Oegoconia quadripuncta. The sequence continues at coordinate 16,315,215 of OX438748.1, read as the reverse complement.
TGTGTTGAATCGACAAGAATCATAAGAACATACATAGATATATAATGCCACGCCTGTTTCCCGTGGGGGTAGGCAGATACCGCAGACTTCCACAGGTTGAGTAATTACAGCGGATGAGTTTTTTTACCGTAAAGAAAGAAATAGGGCATATTAGGTAAGTGAAATAGAAGTTATTGGCATAGGTAGTTTCAAAACCATCATCGACCCACGCGCCTGCTGGGGATTGATATGCGACTGGCGGGATTCCTAGGGTTCCTATCATGCGAATTTTAATTGGAACTAATATTTTCTCCTAGTTTATTTTTAATTTATTTAATCTAATGATGTAATTATGTGAAAAAAACAAACAAACATGGCTACAAAGGCGTCTGTCAAATGCCACAACGTTTAATTATATTTTATGGTTTCAAAGAAAAAAAAATTAAACTACCTATGCCAATACCTTCTATTTCACTTATCTAATATGCCCTATTTTTTTCCTTACGGTAAAAAAAGTCATCCAGTATATTTAACGAAGTTATTATAACGGAATTATATGCGAAGCTGTGGGTAAATATTAGTATTGTATAATTTGTGAAGTCTTCCAAACTATAACTAATCTGCTTTTGCAGTAAGGACAGTGCCATGCTGATCGAATACTTGTGACGTGGCGATCCAGCAGGGATTGCATTGCACTGGTATGAAACTACATTGAAGACCAAAGAGAATATAATCTCTTGTTAGACATCAGATTATGTACAGTGGGGTTATTTTGAGTTTGCGGAAATTATTCTCCTTATCGAATTTTATCGATAACGCTGTTTGTTCCCGATGCGAGTAACAGTGACGGAGCTATAGTTTACTATAACGAGAACGGTTTACATGAGCTCATAATAGCTTCATAGAACCAAGTCGATTTGTATGAGGACCAATTCGATATTAATAAAGAAAATATAGGTCAAAGCACCAAAGAAACTAAAAGTTTCAAATTTTCTACTCTCTTCACATTCCGTTGCCTTTTCTAATAGATATAGACGGATGGACATACGGAGAGAGTTGGCTTAGTAATAGGGCTTCGACTGTACCTCTCGGATACAGAACCCAAAAATATCATGGGTAGTTAGTTAGTCATTCTGACGACTTTGAATTAAGCAACGTAGACAAATTCAAATTGAGTTTCAGCAACCAGAAATGTCTAAAACGCGCAACAAAGTTTGTCAAGATTTTAATTGAGTTGCCAAACCAACAAGTTGAGGAATATTTTCCGAAGAAATTATCTAGACATAATGAATATTAGGGGTAAACTTATATTACTAAGACCGCATGTATTGTAGACGGGTATACAAAGGAGTCCGACAAACAGAAATACATTTTAACAATAGAAGCTTTTGTCCGACAAGCAAATGGAACGACAGAACGAACTATTGGTGCAGGTCCATGTTCAACACTGCACGTCCTGTGGCTAATTATGATGAAATAGGTTAATTAGTATCCATCTTAAGAAGTAATATATTGGGAAATGCCTAGACTATCAAATCGATTAGATCATAGAATGTCTAATCAAATCAAATCGAATCAAAATATTTTATTTCATAGGATAAAATTATCACTTGAAAACGTCACTATTAATATTAATATTACATTTAAATTTTAAATTTACTGCTCATTCACAAAGCTGAGTCCCCAGAGAAGAACGAGCAAGAAACTCTAGAGTTGCTCTTTTAAACAGATTATAGGTTGCGATTTGATAATTATATGAACAATAAGACAGCTATGTCCACGCTTGTTTATCATTCAAATAGTCAGTGATTTTAAAATAGCCTTTTGTTAATAATTTCAGTTTTATGATTGCTTTAAATTTATTTAAAGGCAAATTTTGAATGTCTACTGGAACCTTATTATAAAAGCGTATACATTTACATTACTTTGAAGGATTTACTAACTTTGTAAAGTCGTCTAATAAACAGATAACTGGTTCTTATTCCTTGTATTAACATTGTGCCTATCATTATTTTTAGCGAATAGAGTTATATGTTTTTTTGACCATGGACCCTAATACACTTGCCGCGTTACCTCGCTGAACAGCTAGGTACGCGCCATTCCATAGGTCACACAAGGCCAGAACCAATCTTGATTGATTGATCTTGGTTGAGAGATCGTGGACGAACTTCTGCGTGTCCGTTGAAAACGGACTCATAGTCCCTACAACAAGGCCCACAAACTCATGGTTACCGAGTAGCGATGAGTATTTGCTGCTCTGGAGTAGCTGGGCTTCCTCAGCCGCATTTCATGCATAACGGGTTGGTACCTGACCTCAATCACACCTGATGTTAAGTGAAGATGAGGTCGAAGGTGGAAGCGTACTGATCCGGAAACCCCAACACATTTGGGGGACTGGCTATCTTTATCCTTGACAACCGCAATGCTTAACATTGCTGCTTGGCGGCAGATTTAAATGAGATGTTGGTAGCTAGCCAGGTGGACATTTAAAATGCTCTTCCACCAACGAAACCGAGTACTTAAACATGTACCCCGCCCCAGCGGATTCGATCCCCAGATCGAATCCGCGACCTCCGAATCGTAAACCCAATGTTGTTTACATTGGAAATGCGATCGGATGCGAGAAGGTGCCAAGTGTCGACGCATGTGGTATTACATTGAGAATTGAATATATTTGAAAAGTTTCAAATCGTAACGACAATTAGAAGTGGGTGAAAATTTACAAAATGACGTAATAAGTACATTAGGATTTCAGGGTGGGAGGTCCGTTATTTATTACAAATGGGTTGACGGTTGTAAGCCAGAACGTAGCGAGGGTAGGTGAGTTTGTATTAACCTAACACCGCATGTATAATATAATATATCGACGTTTTTCAATATATTCGTGAGCCATATTAAGTAAAATAAAACAGATAGTGATCTTTATTCATCATATCAGCCATAAGACGTCCGCTGCTGACATAGGCATCCTCCATAGATTTCCAGAACGACGAAGACCTGCATCCAGTGACTTCCCGCGATCTTTGTCAGGTGCATCTTATCTTGTGGATGGACATCCTACGCTACACTCGCCGGTGTGTAGTCTCAACTCCAGAACCTTTATGCCCCATCGGCCATCAGTTCTTCAAGTTATGTGCATTCCCTACTGCCATTTCAACTTTCTAATCTGCTGGGCTCGGTCCGTGCCTTTCGTTGATCTACGGATTTTGTCATTCCTAATTCGAACGTTGTTAAATGGCGAACATCGGCTACTTCATAGCTCGTTTCATGAGCTTATGTGATAAAGTATATTGATTGATCAAGCTTTCTTGTGATAAAATTGTATTAAGAGGGTTTATTCCGTCCAGTGGCGCCCCAAATTAGATAAATTAAGATTTCTTTTTAAATACAGAATTAATCATAAAAATCTCTCTGATCTGCACTCGTGAAGTCTAAAATACATATATAGCTTCGAAATTTGACGACCTGTTTGGTGTAGGGGTTAGAAATTCTGACTGCTATACCAAAAGGTTGCGGGTTCGAATCCCGCTAGGGGCATATGTTTGTATGATGAATTCCCGGGTTATGGATATCCAGCATTCACTCCCGTAAATCAGTTTGTAACCAGCACCCCGCCATGAAAAGCCAGACGAGCCTTTTCGGACACACACTCCTCATAAAGCATGCAGAGGTCCATTCACCTGATTTCTGGCACTCACTCTACTTTTGATGTCTTCGTCATACTTTCCGTCCCTTGTAAACAGTGAACCCAAATACACAATCTCACGCACTTGCTCCACCTTTTCTACATCTTTTGAAATACTGCAATCCGTCATACATAAAACTTTTTCAAATATCATAACTTTCGTTTTACTCGCATTGACTTTCATTGTTATCTCTATATAACACTTTACAGAAATGGCTTTATTAGTACCTACGCATGCGTTAGAATCGGTTCTAATTTAAACTGCTTGGAAATAGATTTTACGGTCAAGCTGTTAAATAATGTTGTTAAATAAATAAATAAATAAAATAATAATTAAAATATTTGTCGACAGCGGTGTTTAGGGATGAGCAATATTCATGAACATTGGTGAAATATCAATATTAATGTTCAAAATATAAATTTTTTCAATATCGATAATGACATCTTTATGATATCGATTTTTTTTCGAAATATCGTTATTATTAAAAATATAAACGCTTCCTTAGTTTTTTCTGATTATTTCAACTACCTACTCTTTCTTCTTATTTTTTTTTCTAATTCGTAATAATTTGAAACTCTGTATCTATGTTAAATATTGTATTGTCCTTTAGAATACCTATAATGTGTTTACAAACAATCAAAATTCTGAGACAAAAATTGAAGATTTATGGTGTATATGTCAACACTTTATTTAGCAGTTGAAATTGATTGCTGACTTCTAACATTATACCTATATGCGCTTTAAAAATAGTGTTAAAAACTGTCGTTATCGATATTAAAGTATCGATACCGTATCGATTTTGAAATCGATATTGATCAGAATGGCTCTTCTCTATTTCGATGTGGGAGCACCTAAACATTCAGTTAACATTGATTGTACAAATGTAGGTGACTGCTTTTGTGTTTCGGATAAAATATCGCGCGATATTTTTATAAAAGGATTTTTGTTTGCGAAAAGTGTCTACCCATATTATCATAATAACCTTGCCCCATGGGAGCACTGCAATAAGGAAATGTCAATGGAATGCGAAAATAGGTCAGATTATGGATTTGTATTCCAAGCGGAATAAATGTTTCGAACAGGATACAAATGTAACCGAAACTTGACAAAATGAAAGAATAGCAAATTCTATTATGTTGATTTCCATACCGGATGAATGGGCTTTATATTATGTGATAATAAATAGATCAAATCAATCTAATCTTATTTAGATATAAGAAAAATAAATATAGATAAAGCAATATCGTTGGACATACAGCGCCATCTAGTTCCACACTAAGCAACGAGGCCTGTATTATGCGTGATTGATAAACTAGACGAATTGTTCTGCGAATAAGTCGCACACACGTTGACACCGATGTCGCCCAACACTTTCTGAACAACCGAGTTGTTCAGGCCTGGAATAAGCCGCCGGAAGAGGTTGTCTCCGCTCAATCAGTGAATTCGTTCAAGTATAGATTGGATAATTTTTAAAAACTAATGGTGACTCAAATCAAATCAAAATATTTTATTTCATAGGATAAAATTATCACTTGAAAACGTCACTATTAATATTACATTTAAATTTACTAGTCATTCACACAGCTGACTCCCCAGAGAAGAACGAGCAAGAAACTCTAGGGTTGCTCTTTTAAACAGATTATGGGTTACAATTTGTGATTTGATAATTATAGGAATAATAAGACAGCTATTTCCATCCTTGCTTATCATTAAAATAGTCAGTGATTTTATAATAGCCTTTTGTTAATAATTTCTGTTTTATGATTGCTTTAAACTTATTTAAAGGCAAAATTCGAATGTCTACTGGAACCTTATTATAAAAGCATATACATTGCCCTTTGAAGGATTTACTAAGTTTGTAAAGTCGGCTAACATAAATAGATAACTGGTTTTAATTCCTTGTATTAACATTGTGCCTAGTATGAATAAGGTTATATTTTTTTGCGTATAACAAATTCTTTCTGAATATGAGGCCCCCACTGAAGCTTAGTCCAATGTCAGTCCTAAAAAGACAGTAGTATCTACAAGGTCCAATTTATCACCTCGTACAAATATGTCACGAGGCAGTTGTTTAACATTGTAAAGTAAATTTTATGCATTTAGTTTTTTTTTTTAATTCAAAAGAAGATTATTTACTGTAAACAAGTTAACAAGTTCAAAAATAGCAGTGTTTACATTATCACAAGATAATTGATATCTCTTAACTTTAAATACCACAGAGGTGTCATCTGCAAACAATACTATTTCACATCTATTCCGGGCAAGATGAGGCAAGTCATTAATGTAAACAAGAAACAAAAATGGTCCGAGAATTGAACCTTGCGAATTCTCCCAGGCATCAAAAATATGTTGAACTAGCTCAACACCGGCATCAGTTGTTGAGCGACCCCGTGTGACTCCAAATTGTTTGGGATGCATGATATTGTTTTGATAAAAATGAGACATTAACTGGTTTAAAATCAATTTTACTAAATGTGGGTAGTACTGATATAGGTCTAAACTTAGTGGGATCGGATGTACAACCTGCTTTAAATATTGGAATGACTTTACTTAGTTTCATTAAATCAGGAAACACTCCACGATCAACACATTTGTTAAATATAGTAGCCAAGTGGGGTGGAATACAATCAATTATGGAATTAATAATTTTAACTGAAAGACCGTGAACGTCAGCAGTCTTTTTCATTTGCAATGATTTAAAGGCTTTCAATACACTATTACTATTTACATGAGTAAATTTAAAGTCTATCTCACATACGTTTTGTAAGATAAGTGATTAAGCCAGAGCGGGAGATGAATTAAGAGACTTAGTGGCCGAGATGGGAATGTCGGTAAAGAACTTTTCAAATGATTCGGCAACCTGTAAGACTGTGAATAACAACAAAATTAAGAATATGAACTCTTCCAACACTGTGACATACCTATCGCCGCTCGCCTATAATAATAACACTGAATATACGTATATGTTGTTTTTTATTACAATATATAATATCTTATAAATGCAAAAATCCACAACTTGGTAGTCATCACACAAACATAAAATATGCTCCTACTGGAATTCAAACCCACAACCTCTAGTTATAGCGGTTAGTCTCTACTATACCAAACAGGCCGTCTAGTGTGTAGTGTCCGTGAGAAGTGATTGCTTTTTGAGATAACACCTTTTTTTGTTATTTCTCAAAAAACCATTTTCTTATATTTTGAGGTAAATATAAATAAATATATTTATTTACCAAGAACACAGTAGAAACTAAAATCAAAAGTAATCTTGGATGACAAAAGGTCTGCAGCTCAGCACATATGATCGCTAGGAACCAACAGCTTCTCATTTTCAGCCACAGCCTGCAGTTATCTACAGTCTTTAATATAAACAGATACTTTAAAACTCGAAAAAAATCAGAAAAGCTTAAGAATTACAAAAGTTTTTAATGATTTGTATACTCAATGAGGTTCAGACTAGTTTCCTGATTGTTGAATCTTCGCAAGTAAAACTCTTTTAACTATAATAAATGGCGCCGAGCCTCCAAAAGTTCGTCCGTTTTCAGTTTCGAACTGTGTTATAAGTGCGAATTTTCGAAAGGCCAGCAGAGGCCAGTTGTTGGCTTAGTTCGTGGTCAGGCTACGGAAATTGCGATGTCTTATTAGATTCCGGCCCCTACTGGCGTTCGATTGAAAAACTGGGAGTGAAAATGGACTTCCATTTTTCACTGTTACAAAGCTGAGATTAATCTGCAGCTTTGAGTTTCGATTTCGGGTCTAGTCGCACGTGTAATAAACTACTACCGATCTTTCTTGTTATTGCTATATTCGATGAATGGGCAGAAGTTTCTCTGTGTGAAATAATTTGCTGCTGAAATGAATAAAATTCCCAATATCATTCGTATGTATGTAAGTTGTCCGTTTCAAAATTTGCAAACCATTTTTCAACCACTTGTTGGTACCTGATTGAGCTGAAATTTGGCATAATTGTGTAACTTCAGAGACAATGCAATATTATGGTACCATCGATCCTTGATGGAGGCGGGATTTAAGGAATGGAACTCCCTGATAGCAAATGGCAAGATTGTCGAAGCAAGTTTGTTTTGTTGCCATGAGCACTTTTATTTACTAAACATAATGACGAGGGTCTGAAGATGGAGTCAAAAGATTGCCACTGGAATCCCTTGATGGAAACTGCTAAAATAGTTAAATTTAGTGCCGTATGTCTTGCTCTCATAGACATATATTTATTTGACGTCACACTATAGCGACAAGAATTGAGTACTTTCCAATGCAGAAGGTCTGATGATGGAGCCTGAAGATTGCTACTGGAACTCCCTGATAGAAACTGCTAAGTTAGCGAGTTTGGGCTCGTCTGTTTTGTCATATACGTGTATAATAGGCGTCCAGCGTGGTGGACTATGGCCCATATTCCCTCATTACTTTAGCTATACGAGGGAAGGCCCTATATCCCTGCAGTGGGATGTTTACGGGCTGATGATGATGTGTATATAGTAACTATATTCTAGGTTCAGAATAACATTTCTTTCGGCAACTCATTATCATTATTATATAGGCGTATACGTATCTACACGTAGGTTTTGGTCACGTATATAAATATAGCTCTTTACAAAAATAATTTATATAAATTTAGGCTTAAGGCGTTCCATTATACAGGTTGCTATACTTCAGTGTCTCAATGCCTTATCTCCTTATTTAATTCTGATTTGTTTTATTTCAATAGGGAATGATATCTATTCAATTCAAGGTCTATTTCAAATTCCCTTCAATTTACTAATCCGTCAAACTATGTCGGGTCTTTCGCTCTTCTGCAAATTTCTTAATTTCTGACTAGATCTCATAGGGAAGCATCCCCCATTTTAAAGCTCGTTATGGGACCTTGAGCTTCTTTATGAGGTCCACGGTCAGAGACCATGTTTGAATCACTGGTACTAGATATTGATTCGTCTTTAAACCCTGATATATTTTAGATGAGAAAACGTTGAGTAATTTCACGAATGTTGCCCATCCGAGTATTTAATTTGTCTTATAATAATTCAGTAACTA